>QJPP01001913.1:0-159543 GCA_003996215.1 Jaltomata sinuosa | reverse complement strand
AGATGGACTAAGAAAGAGGATTATGGCGCAAGCCCATCATTCAAGATATTCCATCCATCCGGGCTCAACCAAAATGTATCATGACTTGATTGGTGGAGTGACATGAAGAAGAATATTGCAGAATTTGTGGATGAATGTCCAAATTGTCAACAAGTTAAAGTGGAGCACCAAAAGCCCGGGGATTATATGCAACGTATAAACCTTCCAATTTGGAAGTGGGACATGATCAACATGGATTTTATCACTGCGTTGCCCCGCTCATTTCAGAAATTTGATTCCATATGGGTAATAGTTGATAGACTCACCAAATCAGCACACTTCTTGCCGGTCAAGACTACTTAGACAGTTGAAGAGTATGCAAGGTTGTACATTAAAGAGATAGTTTGGCTACATGGAGTTCCAATCTCTTTATATCTGATAGGGGAGCTCAATTCACCACGAATTTTTGGAAGTCATTTCAGAAGAGTTTGGGGACACAAGTATTCAACCTTTCACCCTCAAATAGATGGTCAGGCAGAACGTACAATCCAAACACTTGAGGATATGTTACGAGCTTGTGTATTAGACTTCAAAGGTAGCTGGGATGACCATTTTCCACTTATTGAGTTTGCTTACAACAATAGCTACCATTCAAGTATCAAAATGGCACCCTATGAAGCTTTATATGGGAGAAAGTGCAGATCACCAATTGGATGGTTTGAAGTGGGTGAAATTGCCTTATTAGGGCCAGATCTTATTCATCAAGCTATGAAAAAAGTTAAGGTGATACAACAATGGCTAGCAATGGCTCAAAGCTTACACAAATCATATGCAGATATTAGAAGAAGAGGGCTGGAGTTTGCTATAGGAGATTGGGTATTTTTGAAGGTGTCACCAATGAAAGGGGTAATGAGATTTGGTAAAAGAGGAAAGTTGAGTCTGCGCTATATAGGGCCATATAAGATTATTCGAAGAGTTGCCAAGTTGCATATAAGTTAGAGCTATCCCAAGAGCTTGCAACAGTTCATCCAGTTTTTCATGTCTCAATGCTTCGAAAGTGTGTAGGTGACCCATCCCGTATTACTCCTACTGAAGATGTACAAGTTATGAAAGATCTCACTTATGATGAAGTACCCATTACTATTCTGGATCAAGAAAGTTAAGAAGTTAAGAAATAAAGAAGTAGCTTTCGTAAAAGTACTATGGAGAACCCAACAAGTAGAAGAAGTTACATGGGAAGTGGAAGAAGCAATGAAATCTAAATATCCTCATCTATTTCAGTCCGATGAGAGAGATGAAAATGTTGAGTTGAGACATTAACAAGTAAGTATGTCTATATGTATTATCTGGCTAATAGTGGTACTTAACTTAGGCTTGAACTGGTCTGGGCTGGTTAACTATGATATCATTCAAGGACGAATGTTCCTAAGGGGGAAGGATGTAACACCCCGTATTTTGCGTATACTAGTATTATTCATTTGATGTAGCCTTGTTTTATAAGTGAAAGACCAAGTTAGAATATGAGTAGTGATGGTTTAGAATAGGTGTGGATGGTATCATAGTGCCTCCTACGATTCAGTACATATACGGCCAAGTTGATCTCGATGGAAGTATTTAAGCTCGACATAGAAAGGTGGTATTTGAGCTTAAAGTTTAAAGTGAAGTGTAAAGTTAAAGCAAAAGGGATTAGGAATTAGAAAATGGAATAAAATAAGTGAGCTGCTTGCTTGACTTAACTAAGCTAGTAGGTGACAAGTAGGTGCATCACCTTCTTTGACTTATTGACTAGCCTAAAGAACTAAGTAGGTGCATCACGTACTAAGACTATTTTGACTAGCTTAGAGGGCCAAGTACACCCATTACATACTTGAATAAATCTGGCCCAAAGAAGTGAAAGAAAGGGGAAGAATTGGCAGCCAAGGCCCAATAATTTTAAATCCACAAAGGCCCAAGTTAAATGGTCAAGTAGGTGCATCACCTAGTTGACAATTTATAGCCCAAAAGAAGCCAAGAAAGTCGGCCAAAAGCAGGTCCCTTTAAAAGGGATAAAGATCAGTTCATTTTATTCATTTTAACTTGGAAAAAAAATCAGATTTTTGAAGTTCTTTCTTTCTCTCTCTCTCTTAGCTTCAGTTAGCAGCCATAAAATACCATTAGGGTTCTTAAATATTCTCTCTCTTTTCAAGCTAAGTTGAAGGGGAGTTCAAGCTCTTGAAGAAGTATAAGTTAGGAGAACAGATTTTCAGACTTTGAGGTAAAGTTACTGCCCATTTTTTTGCCCCTCTTTATATACAAGTTTGGTGGAAAATTATGTATGTATTTGTGTCAAAAACCATGGGGTAATGGTTGGAATCCTTGAGTTTAATATTTTCTTATTGTGTTGGAGGATGTTTGGGGCTGTTTATATGTTTATATTGGGGGACAGCTTGGCTGATCTTGGAAGGAGATGTGTGTAGTTGTCTTGAAGCATGGAAGGAGGGTGTGGTGTATACCACTTAATTGGATGTTATGTTAACTTGTTGCCTGCACATTTTTGTATACTGTTTGGTATATGTTGTAAAGTCGAAAGAGTTTCAAGGGACCTTATGAGAAGGTCGTATAGTATATAAACGTGATTAAAAGAGAAGGGGTGGAAAGAACACTCTTGATTTGATCAATTATGAGCTTACTGCCCGGTTACTGATTTAGTGAGTCAAGTAGCCCAAATTGGTTAATTAGCTACTAATACTGGTGTTGCCACTTATTTCATTGTAGATAAATAATCTGAAAGGGAGAAGCTTAATTCGTTGTAATATCCAAGTTGCACAGCAAGGTATGTAAGGCTATCCGATTCCACATTCTTTGACATGAAATCTAGTACTTGTGTTACTACCAACAAAGTGAGTTTCCTAAGTGCTTTTCCTAGTAAAGGGTACATAGTGGCAGCGTACAATCTGCAACACAGCTAATGATCTTTTCCCCACTCCATAGTGTGTCAAAGTACTTCAACATGGGTTTACTATTAGATCTGCATGTTAACTCTTCCAAGTACTAGTATGAAAAAGTTACTTCTTATGTCATCGTTACTACCTTAAGTGCATATTCACGTGTCTTGTACTACTGGTCTATAGTTCTAAGCTCAATACTTATGACCACCAAGACAATGATCTCAAAGAATAAAGAAACTATATGAAGTAATCAATATATATGTGGGTGGCATCCCAGGGGTGAAAGCCTAGCATGGGTCGATCCCTATTTATGTACTTATGGGTGGCAACCTAGGGGCGAAAGCCTAGCATGGGTCAATCCCACTTTGTACATTTAAGAGGGTAGCATCTCAGGAGCTAAATTTCCTAGCATGGGACTCCTCTTTTACCACTGATCAGTTGGTCATTTATATCACACGTCTTACAAAGATTATAAAGCAAAGAAGAATAAAGAAGAGAATGTAATATACATAATTCCACAAGTGTAAGCAAGGGTGGTCTTCTGTTCTTATTTACACATTTATGCATTGATACATGATTCTATTTGAGCTCTTGTTTTACATATGGTATACTTTATGCCTTATATATTCAGTACATTCTCTCGTACTGACTTCCCTCATAGGATATGTTGCATTTCATGCCAAAGGCACAAGTACTCTGGCTAGTGGACCTCCCCAGTAGGAGCACAGGATACTCAGCTATTGTTGGTGAGCTCCAGGTTTATTCGGGGGCTTTACCGAGTCTTTGGTATATATTTTTGGTATTGTATAGTTAAGGGTAAGGTCCATCCCGACCTAAACTAAATTTGTCTATTTTGTAGAGGCTTTGTAGACTAATATTAAAATAAAGCTTAGTTATGTCTTTTCTCATAATAGTTGTGGCCTCAACGACCAGATCATGTACATAAGTTTTGGACCAATCTACGTTGGTCTTATTATTAAGACAGCTTATCTATAGTCAAAGCTTCATAATGGTCATAGTTATATGCATGATAACCACAAGCTATAAGTTGGTTCTCTTGGGCCTTTAGGGCATCAGGTGCCTGTCCGTCTGGATGAGATTTGAGGCATGACAAAAATGGTATTAGAGAAGGTCATCCTAGGGAGTCTACAAAGTCGTGTTTATGTAGAGTCTTGCTTATGGATGTGTTGTGCACCACATCTATAAACAGGAGGCTATGAGACATTTAGGAGTTGTCTCTTTTCTTTATCTCTTAGATCGTGCGATAGAGCCGATGTTGTAGGTTTATCATAAGAACCTTTAAATTGTTTCATTATAGAAAAAATGCCAGTTACAAGGAGAAGTAAGAGTACAGGTAAGCAAGTAGATGTGGCTATTGGAGAAGGGGCCAGCAAATTACCACCTAGACGAGCTAATCAAAGTGAGGCTCAAGATGTGTCTCTATCACAGACTTCCTCCACTCCTCCATCTCTAGAAGAGCTAAGGAGGGCAGCAGCACCCCAAGAAGCACCTGTTAATGCTATTGACTAAGATTTAAAGAATGCGGTCCAATTGTTGACTCGTATACTTGTTGGTCAAGGCTTGACAAGGGCAAGCAGGCCCAATTATAGGTACTAGTGGTGCAAATGGCAGCTAGTGTGCGGATACGTGATTTTCTTAATTTGGACCCTCCATCATTCACCGGGTCAGATCCTAATGAAGATCCGCAAGACTTTATTGATCAAATCCAAAGGACCTTAGATATTATGCATGTATCTGGTAAGGAAGCAGTTGAGCTAGAAGCATATAGATTAAAGGGTGTGGCTATATTGTGGTACGAAGCTTTGAAACAATCTAGGGGTAGAAATGCACCTTTAGCTAAATGGAAAGAGTTTAAAAAGGCATTCTTTGACTATTATCTGCCATTGGAGATTCAGGAGGCCCGTGCAACTCAGTTCTTAAATCTTCACCAAGGGAATATAAGCGTGAGAGAGTATAGTCTCAAGTTTAATTCTTTGGCCAGGTACGCTCCTAATGTAGTAGCTTCTATGGAGGATAGAGTTCATCATTACGTGGATATATTAGATTCATATCTGGTTAGGGATTGTATTATTCCTACTTTGAACAAAGACATGGATATAGCAAGGATACAGGCTTTTGCACAAAAGATGAAGCATCAAAGGCAAAGGAAAAGGACACAAGAGTCGGAAGGAGGGCATTCCAAGAGGGCCAGATCTATGGGCAGTATATGCCATCCCAAGGTGAGTTTAGGCCTCAGTTTCCTAATAGACCACCTAGGCCATCATCTTCCTACTCTACAGCTAGCGCTCCATCTCGGTTTCAAGGGTTTAGGGGTAATCTGTTTGGGCAAAGAAGTGAGAGTCAAGGATCACAAGTAGAAGGGTACCAAGAGCAGGGAAGTACAAGCCAATCAAGACCTCCGAGACAGTCTTGTAGACAATATGGAAGAAATCATTCAGGTATATGTTGGCTTGGAATAGATGCTTGCTTTTGGTGTGGTACACCAGGACACATGATGAGAAATTGCCCTCAAAAGGGTATGGGTGGCATGGCACAACCTACTGGATTATTTGTTGCATCATCATCATTGGTTCCTTCTTTAGGTAAAGGGCTACAGGTGCCCATAGGTCATGATAGAGGTGGTAGAGGAGTAGCTAGTTCCAGCGGAGTTCAAAATAGTACATATGCTCTAGTAGATCGATAGAATTTGGAGACTTCACCCGATGTGGTTACATTGTCCATCTTTTCACATATGTGTATGCTTTAATTGATCCGGGCTCTATACTATCATATGTCACTCCATTGATTGCTGGAAAGTTTGAAAGAACACTAGAATTATTGGTTACACCATTTGAGGTGTCTACGCCAGTTCGCGAGTCTATTATAGCTAGAAAAGTCTATCATAATTGCATAGTAATTATTTGCAATCGTGATACATTGGCTGACCTTGTTGAGCTAGAAATGGTAGATTTTGATGTTACAATGGGTATGGATTTGTTGGCTTCTTGTTATGCCACGGTAGATTGCCGAGCTAAGAGGGTGTATTTCCATTTTCCAAAAGAGGCAGTCCTTGAATGGAGAGGTAATATTAGGATGCCAAGAGGTAAGTTTATTTCTTATCTTAAGGCAAAGAAGATGATGTACAAAGGGTACATATGTCATCTAGTGAGAGTGAGAGATTGATAACGGACAAAGAGGGAAGAACAAGAAGGAAAGACAACAAAAGAAGGATATGTGAGTTAATATTCAAACTCTTGAATTTATGGGCAACAAGGGACTTGATACCCTCACCTCCCAATTGAATTCAATAATTCAAACACAAACCCTAGTTTGAGAAAAATCAAAGGAACTCAAGAAACCACAAATGAGCAACCTTCGATTAACCAAACCAAGAAGTTCACCAACAATTCCAAGATCCACACTACTAAAATTACCAACTAATGCTAGGCTTCACCTAGAAACTACAAGCTAAATACCTAGAAACTACAAGCTTCAAAGCTCAATATTCAATATTCATCAAAAACTAGTCTTCAAAATAAAGAAAAGCTACTACTTATACTAAGGAAATAAGAAGACATTGGCTTTTTACAATATTGCCCTTAATGAAGCAAGGGCCTTGTTTGGTTGTCTTCTTTATGGATTCTTGAATTTAAAGCCTAGCCACTTGCACAAATGGCCTCTTTTCTTCATCCACATCACTCCCACGGACTCATAAGCTTCCCTTTGCATGAACATCGTATGTGTTATCTATGCCATCCATGCTCGTGTCAACCATGCTATCCATGCTAGTATCATCCTCTCCTTCTTGAAAATGATTCGTCCTCGAATCCAAATCTTAAAACACATGAGAAGGACAACAACCAAAATATCCTCAAAGCATGAGGGTTAGTACAAGGGTTAGCAATAATATCATCATGCCAAGGAGGCACAAATTTGAGGTACAACCAAATATCCTTTGCTTCCAATAAAAGCAACTCATCATACAAGGTGCAAAGGTTTTGATTATGATAAACATCAAGAGACAAGGCAAATACAAAGGTCTTCGTGGCATCAAGAATTCTAAAAGATGGTATCATATTTAACTTTGGAGCCATAAGACACAATTGTTTCATTGTCTCGCAAGAAGGCCACACCAAAAGTGGTGCAATCACCCATAAGGGTTCATTGGGGTGAAAGAAGTAAAATACCCACATATCATGGTCACAAAGATAATTGGACAAATTAAAGGAACCCCTACCTCTATAGAAAACAAATTTAATACAAACATAGACATCATCATATACAAAGAGGTAGTAAAGAAAGGTGTCAAGATTGTTAATCCTCCTCAAGGTGCCCTCACATGCAAGATCACAATTTGGTTCATGAATCTTATCAAGCACATCAACACATGTTGGGATACATGAAGAAGACAAGATACTTTTTAGGAAAAAGTCACCTTCCTTCCTCAAGTTGCTATCCCCAATTTGACCCACACCACCATTAAGACCAAAGAGATTAGAATTCGAGCCATCGCATGAATTAACGAACTCATCTTCATATTTAACAAACAAAGGTGGGGTGTCATACAAAGGATCACAATTATCATCAATTTCATAAGGATAATCACTAGTTGGGTTTTTCAAACCATCAAACAAATCAATGTTAGCTTTATCCCAAGGATCATCCCTTTTGAAAAGTGATAGGCCGATGTCTTCAAGTGGGTAGATAGTACAATCTTCACCCACATCTTGCTTGTCATCTTGACCAAGCTTCATCTCACAAGTAAGAGGTCCACAGTCCCTCAAGAAGGAAGTTCCTTCCTCAGGAAAGGTGTCATCAACCCATAGTGGATTACCAAATAACTTGTAGCCTCCAAGAGTAGCTACACTTTCAACATTGTAAGAGCTACCAATATGCACACTTTTAATAGTCATGTCATCATCAAATAAGATATTATCCTTAACAACATATTCCATCACATGAGTTCTTTGAGAGGCACAAGTAATGAAATCACTAATCAAGGAATCATTATCTAGAAGCAAGGAACCTACATCACTATTCACATGATCAACTACATCAACATCATCACTAAATTGAGGTTCATTTAGCACATCACAAAATTCCTCATTTAATGGACAAGTATCACAAGAAAGTTGATCACCACAATTTGCAACACACAAGAAAGAGCTATTAAGCTCACCACATGGTAAAGGCTCATTAAGATCATACAAAGATAAACTATCACTCACACTCAATTGGCTATTAGCCACACAATGATCCATCAAGTTTAATAAAGTGCAAGAGTTAGCTTTGTTACCTTGTAGCTCATAGGAAGAATTGCCTTCACCTTGGTTATCAACATTTAAGTACAATTGCTCTCTTTGGAAGCTTTCAACCACCTTATGATGCTCCACATTTTGAGGTTCCACAATAGGTTCGCTTTCAAGAATACCTGCACAAGTATCAAGACAACTAGAGAAACAAGAAATGTTACATGAGTTAAGATAAGGTTGTTACAACCCTCTCACATCACTCCACACAACCTCTCCTTTTTTCACTCTAGAGTTGTCACTTATCATACCCTTACTCCTCTCAATCTTTTGTCTCTCAATTTCATTGGAGTTAGGACAAGTGCCAAGTATCCCTTGCGAAGGGTTAGATGATCCCTTCACTTCAAGCTTCCATTTTGGTGCATAAGGAGTGGATGTGTTTTCTTCTCTAGGAAATATTAGTGGAAAGAGAAGTTCCCCTTTGCGATCCATGATATACTTGTACCAATCTTGTGCATGTGGAATCCTATGACTTTGGAACCAAGGATTTCCCAAACATATGTGACAAGTATCCATGGGAGCTATATCACACCAAACCTCCTCTTGATATTTCCCAAGTGAAATAGGTACTTGCACCCTTTTATTAACATGATACCCTTTTTGAGTAACAAAGGAGTCTCGCTTTGGCCAAAAAGGTATCCCAAACAATTCAACCAATTGAGGGGTTATAAAGTTAGAAACACTATGATCATCAAGGACAAGATCAAACCCCGTAGTATGATAAACATTCACTTTTGTTTCAAGACTTCGCCTCTCCGGGTCTTGCCTATCTTGAAACATCAACTTGTCTCTACTTCCTCTAATACATAAGAATCGCACATTATCATATTTTGAGAAGTAGGAAATGTACCTCTTCTATAGCCCATATGATATCTTCGAATTGGTACCAACCATACATCAATACCTTCTCTTTTAGGATAGAAAGTCGCACAAGATGAGGAAGGACATTCAACCTCACAACTTCCATTTTCATCAAGATTTCCCTCAAAGGATTCACAAGACATACGGAAGGAAGCATTGTACCTCACATCTCCTTCATACTCATGGTGTGGAAAATGAGAACTTTCATAACCTTCTTCTCCACTATAATATTCTCCACAAGGTTCCTCTACCCCTTCAACATCATCACAAGAGCTATAAGCTCCATTCATCACATATTCATCTCCAGAGTAGTAGTTCTCTCCATCATAATGTTCATGAACACATGATCCTTCATATCCCTCATTGGCTCCATCATAGCCTTCATAGGCCTCAACATTAGAATCATAGCCTCCATCGCTATCAATAGAGCTTTCCATGTCATCATCACAAGTATCCGAAGCTATGGATGACATGCTACCTTATATCTCCTTTTGTACCTACAAAACTCAACAAACAATATTAGTAGAAAAAGCCTCACATCACTCGTATGCAAACTCTCAACTCACCTCCTAAAATGTCGTCTCAAAATTGGTAGTGAACTAACTTTGCTTGATCAATTCAAGATCATCTATCCTTTGTAGTGGAGTGGATTTTTGTGACTCAAGATCTCTTATTTCTTAATCCTCATATTCTGAAAACCTCTCTCCCTCTCTCTCTTATTTTGTAAGCAATGTTCATAGCAGTTCATAAATAAACTCTGTTCAGTAAGTATTTTCTTTATCTCTTATTTCTTAATCCGCATACTCTTATTTCTTAATCCGCATCTAAAACTACTTAATGGTATCAGAGCCTCTTCTAGCTTTTGCTTGAGTGCAGCTTTTGATGAATTCTTGGATCCTTGAACTTTGGATGATGACGATGATGAACTCGCCTGATCTTTGTGCTTTGGAGCCCAACCTTTGACTAATATTTGTTTGCATAAATAATTAATCCTGTCAATTTCGGTTTTGGAGAAATCCCAGGAAATAATATAAGAAATCCTCTTTTGGATATGATATTTGCATAGTTTAATATGCTCCGATAATGTTGTGATTTCTTCTTTGGTTTGGAAGTCTTCAAACCTGTTGAGAAATTGCTGGGGGAGAGATTCTTTGATTCCTCCGAATAAGTTCCATCATTCGTAAAACCATCTAGGAATGATGGTCTTCATGATTCTTGCATCATACTTGACAAACCAAGTGTGTCTTGGTCTTAGATAAATAAAATTCATCCATGCAGACTTGTAGTCATACCAATTATATGTTTGGGGTCTGTGCTCCATAGATAAATTGATAGGAGTGTGTAAGTGACCTACAAACCACTCGAAAGGATCCATGATTCTCTTGATAGTAAATCTTGAGAACTTGATGATGTTAGGATTGTTTTCATCCCTGTTGTGTTCAAACTCTATGGAACCAGTGTCACTAAGAATGGCTTCATAGTATCTTCTTGTCTTGAGTGGATTATCATTATCCACATAATTAAAATTTGTGTAACATGGTTTGGTCAATGCAATTATACTAACATTGCCAAACTCTTTGTTGAGTGTCATTACTGGCAGTACCTGTGAGACAACAAAATCAAAGATTTCTTCTTTTTGTTTTTCTTTAGTTTTTATCAACTCAGGGTCAACAGCTTGTGCGAAGGATTCAGGAACCTTCATGGTATAATCTTCTTTGACTTGTATGGAGCTGGAAGATGCTCCTTGGTCAAAAGGCTTTTTAAGACTGAGAGTCTTTGGTTGAGGAGGAAGGGACAACTTTGGTGGTTGCATTGGTGAAGGTAGCATTGGATAGTCTGCTAGAGCAGTAAATTTGTTTTGGAAATTTAAAACAGGCCTTCGAGGGGCTTCAGGTTTATTTGGAGTTTGAGGAGTTTGGGCGAATGGTTTAACCATTCTTTGTTTGGGAGACTGCTCTCCTTTGATTGGCTTAAAGGGCCTCATGCTTACCCTGCAAAAATTCTCGGGTTAGAAAATCTGGTAGAGAATTATCTTCTCCTTTAATAAAATCAATTTTAAAATCAAAACTAGATAGTAAGACTTGCCATCTGGCAAAAATCTGTTTTGAAACAAGGTTTTTTACATCTTTTTGCAAGATTTCTTTGGCAGATTTGCAATCTACTCTTAGTAAAAATTCTTTATTAATAAGATCATCTTGAAATTTAGTGATACATAGCACTATAGACAAGATTTCTTTTTTAACAGTTGAATAATTTTTTTGTGCGGAATTCCAGATTCCGGATGTAAATCGAACAAGTTGTTCTGTAGATTCAAGATCTACTTTTTGTTTAAGGATGCCTCCATATCCTGCATCAGATGCGTCAGTTTCCACAATCATAAAGGCATTAGGATTTGGGATTCCTAAACAAGGGATGGTCTGGACCAAAGCCTTAATTTGAATTACAGCTTGGGTTTGATCAGTACTCCAGGAACAGGATTCTTTCTGAGCCTTTTATAAAGTGGCTCACAGACATGCCTGACTTTTGGGATAAAGTCAGCAACATAATTGAGACTTCCTAGAAATCTCTGAAGCTGAGTTTTATCAGGGATTTCATTGGGGAATTTGGAAGAGAACTCTATGGCTCTACAAATGGGCTTATGAGCTCCTTGGTAGAGATCATGGCCTAAAAATCTAATGGTAGTTTGAAAGAGCTTGATTTTACTGGCGCT
Organism: Jaltomata sinuosa; assembly: GCA_003996215.1. NCBI lineage: Eukaryota > Viridiplantae > Streptophyta > Magnoliopsida > Solanales > Solanaceae > Jaltomata > Jaltomata sinuosa. The sequence goes on along the minus strand of QJPP01001913.1, from coordinate 147,757 downwards.
AACAACTAAACCATTATTTTTAACAATCTTAAAGAAAGTATTGAGATGTTTAAAATGAGAATATATATTATCAGAAAATATCAACACATCATCAATATAAACAATAGACATATAACTGTAATCATTGAATATGGAATTCATGATATTTTGAAATTCAGAAGGGGCATTTTTGAGCCCGAACGGCATGACATTCCATTCATACTGCCCAAAAGGGACATTGAATGCAGTCTTATACTTATCTTTCTCAGAAATCTGGATTTGCCAAAATCCTGACTTCATATCAAATTTGCTAAAGATATTAGCTTTATAAATCCTTTTCAAAAGGTCTCTTTTATTCGGTATGGGATACCTTATCCATTTTAAAACAGAATTTAAAGGTTTATAGTTGATAACCAATCTTGGTGCTCCTCTTTCTTTCTCGGCGTTTTTATTAACGTAGAAAGCAGAACAACTCCAAGGTGATTTAGAAACTCTGATGATATTTTTATTTAAAAGAGTTTTTATCTCTTCCTTGCAAAATTCCATTATTTCTTGATTCATCTGAATGGGCCTTGCCTTAGTGGTGATGGCTTGTTCATTGAATCCTTCAATGTATGGAAGGTTAACAACATGTCTTTTCCTTTCCCAAAAAGCATTTGGAAAATCAGAACAAATTTCTTTTTCGAAAGTTTTCTGAAGATTAGCTATTTTACTAACCATTTCTGGGGTTTTAAAAATTTGTTCGATTTTTTTAGCGCGAATTTCATCTTTTAAAAAAGTGACATGCTGCTGCAAGTTATTAATACGGAAAACAGTGTTTTCTCTTATAAAATTACTTTCATCAGGTGAAAGGGTTTTAATGAAAGGAAAATGTAAATCTTTTCCTAGAATAGTAGTATTAATACCATTTAAATCAGTAAAATAAGGTTTTATCTGAGTGATAAAAGGTATTCCCAGAATAACATCTTCATGAATATCTTCTATAACTACGAAATCATTTGTTAAACAAATGCCATTGTTGCAAATATGAGCTTTGGAAAGCTTATAATTAATTTTCAAAAGTTCTCCTGTAGCGGAGTATAGTTTGGAAGTACTTTTTTGTAAATACTTAGTAGGTACAATGCCTTTTACTATGCATTTATGATCTGCACCACTGTCAAGTAAAGCAACTTTGTTGATAACAAAATTTCTATCAATAACAATTTTGACAGGGATATGATGACTCTGAGGTCTAATAGAAGTGATGACAGTGATTCCAGGAGTTCCCGAAGACGACGGGTTATTACCAGTGTCAAAGGGCTCAACAAGATGGTCATTGTTGATGTTATTATTATCATCATTATTTTGTGAAGACTCATGGTCAGAATTTAGCTCTTGCAAGGGATCCCTTTTAAGAACTTGATCAGTGAGGGCATCCATTTCGATTTTCCCTAATCGACCTTTTATTTCTTTAATCTCTTGCTTAAGACTAGAAACTTCTTGACGAAGGTCAGAAATGGATGGTTCTGTAGGGTTATCAGATCGATTCATGATCTGCCTCATGCTGAAAGGTTTAACAACTGGACGGCCCTTTGGTTTGTCCGTGTTGAGGATGATAGCTTTGAGTTCTAGGAGAAAGCGATTCCTAGCCTCATCATCAACTATGTGGTGAATGACATCAAAAAGAGCTTCTTTAGAATGATCTAAAAGGACTCGAATGGCTTGGGGAGTATTACTGCAAGTACAGAAAGTTTCGGTACAAGTACAATCTTTCCCGGATTGACTTTCGTTAGAATCATAGAGAAGGTTGATATCTTCATTGTCACTGTATTCATCAGACATGTCTGAAGAGTCAGGATATGTTTCGTTGAGAATTGAAAAGAGTTTTTCTTTGGTATCCTCATCGATGTTGAGAAGATTGATCTTCTTCTTTTTGGTATTTGATCGACATTCGGTAGATTTATGGCCTGCCTTGCCACATGTCCAGCAAACATCAATTCTGGAACCTTTGGGTTTTTTAGACCTAGACTTTCCTTTTCTAGGTCTGGAAGATTCATCCTTTCGTCAGGATTTCTTCCTGTGAAATCTCTTTTCACTTTTGTGTTTGGCAGTTTTATCAGGAGGGGTGATAAAGCCAAAATCTCTACAGAAGCTTCCAAGTTCCCTTTTGGAAGAAGATTGCTCTTTCTTGAGTTGGTGTTTAAGCTTGATGTCAGTGCAGAGTTCTAACCCTACCATGTTGATGGTGCTTATAAGATCTCCATAGGTGAGATTACCATAGGGGATTTGACCGTTATTGCGGTCTTGGATTTTTGTCCTGATTTTGTCAGCAAAAAGGGGAGGTAAACCGCTGATAAAGCGTTCCTTCCAAAAATCTAGATTGCAATCGGGACGGATCATAACTTTGCTAAGAAAAGCATGCTTATAATGAATGAAGTCGTTCAGAGTGGGACAACTAAGGTTATTAAGGATTTGAAGACTCCTATCTTGAAAAAGTTTTGGTTCGCCAATGAAATGCTTAGCGATATGGTATAAGAGGGTGGCACAAGCATCTTCTCTGGTTTCCTGAGAAGTAGTCTGGCTAGTGCCTTCTACTTTTGCAACTGTTTCAGTTGCAGTTGCATTAAAGATAAGATGCTTAATTTCATCTGTACAATAGTTGTCCCACCAGTGCTTTAGCATTCCAGTGAAACCTGCAGCTATCATAGATGCAGCATCTTTGTCAGTAGAACCTCTTAACTTAAAGGCAGTTATGGCAACTCCCATTTCGTGGAGCTTGTTGTAAACCTGATGCTCAGCTAGGCCATCAATGTTCCATTCAGTGATACTCCTTCCTTCATGTGAAGAGGTGCTCAGAAAAGCATTTTCTTCATACTGAAGGTCCGGGAAAGAAGGTTTGTTATGATAGTTTTTCAGGTTATGAAAACGATCATTGGAGAGCCTCTGAAGGAGAGTGGATTTCTCCTGTTCAGGTTTTTCTTGTATGGTGGCAACCTTCTTACCTTCTTTTTTTGAGATATGGAAGTTGTTAAGCTGGGCATTGATTTTATCAACAATATCTCCCGTAACTTCGAAAGTATCCGTAAGTTTTGGGAAATTCTTTTTGGAAAATTCCGGGATTCTAAATCCTGGGTAGGTTTTTCCCTGGGGGCTATCTGAAGTAGAAGCCGAGGATGGTCTACCACTCAAGGTGGGTTTGGTATCTTCTATCTGTCTAGAAATGACATGAAGAATTTGGTTAGAGTAGTTGTTTTGTTCTACTATTCTGTCTATGTCAGCTGCTGTTAATGAAGCTTCGGGTTTATCACTTTTTTCTTTAAAAGGAGAAGCTTTAATAACAGTCCCTGCAATAGGGATGCTAATCCCTTCTAAGGGAGGAGTAATAGACTCAACAACCTTGTTGGATGAAGTGTACCATTTGTTAATGATAACTTGTAATGACTCAGCGCAATTTTCGATTTTGCCTGTCATTTCGAACCATTTGAAGAATTCGATTTCACAACCGATTCTTCTCATGTCTTTTATCCACAAATCTCTAAAGGATTCTCTTTGTCTAAGAGTGTATGTGGTAGCATACCACTTTCTCTTTATTTGGTTTTGCGGATGATTCCACTGATTTTGCAGAATGCTAGGGTTGGGTTCGAAGACCTCATTAGTCTTTAGCATGCCAAGCCAAGCAGGTTTTTCTGCAGGAGGTTCCATTTCGCTAGCCGAAGGGCTACCTGGGAGATTTTCATAGTAGACTTTGGGGACTTTTCTCGAGAAGTCTACTCTAGTGGCTTTCCCTTTGTCATTGTCATTAAGATGACTTTGACTATCCTCTTCCTCTGGGGTTTTTGAAGAAGATTCCGGCCTTGGGATGGATCTTGTATGACCTGATGTCAAAGGACGGGAAGAAGTCGATCGCCTATAAGACGAGGGTCTCGAATTTTCAAGGAATTTGAGGTCGATCGATCCATCAGGAAATTGGATAACCCTTTCGATTTGATGTCTCTCAGTATAGCAGTCTTGCACTCTTTGACCACATCATCTGACACACCAGATACGAACTTGCTTATACGGGCCCTGGAGTCAGCTACTATCACTGGAGCATACTTAGACAACTGAGTGAATTTGAGAGCATAATCCTTCACACTCATGTCATCCTGCTTCAAGTTGATGAACTCTTAGACCTTGGCTTCCCTGAGCTCGAGTGGGAAGAACCTATCCAAAAATGCAATCTTGAACTGGTTCTATTCCACCGAACCTGCATGTTCATAATAAGACTCCTTCCATTGCTGATACCAAGTATAAGCCACTCCCTTCAATTGGTAGGCGGCCAAATCTGCACTCTTAACTGTAGTGACACCCATAATATCTGTCACCTTCTAGATATCATCAAGAAACTCTTGTGGATCCTCTTCTGATTTAGACCCATGAAATTCCTAAGGATTCATCCTAGTGAAGTCCCAGATTCTAGCTGCAGTAGTGTTAGCCTGATGTGAAGCTGGTGCCACAGCCTGCTGATTGACCTGAGCTGTCATGGTCTGGGCAAGCACTTGGAATGCAGCCTTGAATTCAGCTTGTGTGACTTGCTCATTCAACGAGTTGGCTGGAGCTGCTGGTGCTGGCTGATTCCTGGCATAGCTCTTCTAGGAGGCATTTTCACATTGAAATGCGAAAAGCACGAGTTAGAAGGAGATTAAATAGGGTTCATACTCTATAGCATAAGCTGGAAAATAAAGAATGGAAGTTGTTTCTAATGACATCTCATAGTCCCTCCCCCATAAGTGTGGCACGCTTTACACCCATGAAGAAGACTCTACTTGACGCGGCTTTCAGACACCCTAGGACACTTAAACCTGATGCTTTGAAACCAAGTTTGTCATGCCCCGAGGCTACCCCCTAGAAGTAACACAAGTGACCCCAAGCTAACCCATGGTATGGTATATCTAGACAATTTTAGTTTAAAACATATATTGTGCGGAAGCTGAAAACAGTTTAATGTATGAAGTAGGAAAGAGCCCAAAACATGTCTGAGTATAAAATATATAAAGAGTATAGTGATAACTAAATGATGTCCACAAGGGACAAGGGTATTAAGCCTAATCTGATGGGTGACCCCTTTAGAACCTACGGTGGCACCATAGTTTTGGGACTCAGGGATTGCTGCTAAAGGTCACAGCCTAAACTGGCGGGTGAGCCCTCATCCCTTCGTCCGCTCGGTGCTAACTTTTACTCCAAACTGAACATAAAGCTAAAAATGCAACTATTATAGTGGATAGCTCAAAACACATATAATCTGAGAATGCAACATATATTTACTGAAAGATATGGCATTCAAACTCTGAAACATCATTATCTGACTAATCTGCCTAGCAAGTATAATTTATGAAATACTGAAATAACACAAGCTAGGGTTTCTGAGTTCTATACATGAAACTATGCTAATTCATCAAGAAACATGAACTAAACATCATATAAGTTGTAGCATCTGAATAGCAAGGAAATCTCTAGGGTTTATAAACCTTAGGTTTGAGTAGTCATGGAGAAACTGAAGAAACTGACTGAATTCTAGGGACCTAGTGGATGAAAGGAGCCCACTAGTAAAATCCCATATACCTGGAAGAAGATTCTACGGTTGAACCTTTGGATTTGGGGCTAAGCTTGAAGAAAACCCTCTTTCTTGTTCTTAAGAGGAAACACTTCTTTTCTTGCTTGAAACTGCTAAGTGTCGATTTAGATTAGGAGTAATAAGGGAAAAAAAGTAAAAACCCTTTAATTATTCCCAAAAATACTTAGGATCAGAGTTAAAAGAACTAGAAAAATACTGGAGTTCCCCCAACTTAAAACAGAAATTTCAGACTTTCTTCTGCCGGACGAGCTACCTGACAGGTGTCGGACCTGCGATGGCCCATCAGCCCGGGCGTTGGAGGAGGGAAGGTTGGGATTGGTCCCCTGATCAGTTCACACGGTGGCTCCCATGGTCCATCGCATCCACGATGGCCGTGGTGATATCCCATCAGAACTGAGGAGGCTTGGAGAGGGCCGTTAGTGGTTTCCCACGGGCTGCCCTACTGCCTGTTGGACTGTCGACACCTATGGGGACCGTCGTCAGGCTGATACAGACTCATAGAGACTCTGGGCTCTTCCCATGGGGACTCCAATGGGCCATCATAACCACGACACTCATGGGTCAGCCCGTGGGGCTTGCCTGGAGATGAAATTTTTCTGAGTTCTCTTTGAGCTTTGGGTTTTAAAATATTGGTCTGAATTTTGGGGTGTTACAATAAAAGAGTCCCCAGATGGTTACCTTAGCAAACCAAGTGTAAATCTTGAAGAACTACAAAGAACTACCAAGTTCTATTTTCTGAAACTAACTTCAAATGTAGCTAATCAAAGGGGAAAATGGTTGCCACGCATAGAGATCACGTTTCTAGGCATGGGAGTAAACTTTAGCGATAGAAATCACTAAAAATGCACCTTGATCACTCAAGAACTCTCTTGGAATCCTCCCTTATGTTTTCTCTCTATTTCAGAACTATTTTGGAGTGTTATAACGTGAATTTGAAGCTTTAAATCGATCTTGACCCAACCCGATTTGCGACCCAATTTTCAGCTCAGACAGTCCGCAGTAAAATAGTCATAACTCTTTACTCCAACATCAGTTTGTCATAAAGTTTTATGCATTGAAAACTAGACTCATAGACCTTTGTTTGGTAGTTTGGGGGCCCTCTAACTCTTTATATATTGGGAGAAAAGCTCCAAAACATTTGACCCAAAGTTCAAAAAATTTATTAAATAAACTTACGATAACTTTTGCCGACTTTTATTTCACAACTTGCTTGATTTCAAACTTAACATACGATCATTGATCGAATATAATACCTCATAACATATACTTCTTATTATATTATATACTTTTAGTCTTACCCTGAAGCTACGGGTTAATTTAAACCTTTCTAACGGGCGAAGTGTTACATAAGGTATTTCTTTAACTCAAACTTTTGTTTAAGGGATCCCATTGACCTAAAATTTTAGTTTATTTTTTTTATATTATCACCTATTTGCAACCTTATTCTCCTGATATGCTACACTAAGTCATATACACCTCATACACTCATGCCACACTATGTATATTATACAAAAAAAATATGAGGTCTCACACTTATGAATCTGATAGTCAACTGGTCATACCTCTCATGATCATGAGGACCTCATCGTGGTAGCAATGAAGGAGATTGTCCTGCACCAACAACTAGAAAAATCACCAATAACACAAGTTCAAAAGGCTCCGAATGGACCCTCGAGATACATTCGGAATCCTGTGAATACAAACTATCTATCTAACTAAAAATGGCATTCCAGACCCAACATAATCATCAAAATGACTAATGGAGATTGTCTTGATGAAATGTTGACCAATGTCAACACTTTTCTAGTTTTGCCTAAAACTCAACCTAAGTACCCAAAATGAGTCCGGAAGCCTCAGGTCCCAAACCAAAGGTTCTACTAGCCAAAAATTCATGCTCCGGAGCTAACACACTAGCAGAATTCTCATTCGAGCTCATTTACTCCAAATGTTCACCAAAGCCAAACATTTTAACTATAAAAGTTCAAAAATAGGGAAACTTGCTTAAAACACAAATAAACTGCCCAAGAACAAAACCGACTATCTCGGCAAGTTATAAAAGACCTGTAGCCACTATGGGAAAGCTTCAGACACTAAAAATGTATGAAAACAGAGAAAATGACCTAGGGGGGTCATTACACATATAGAGATCATCCAGGTGCCTAAGGTACAACATGTCTATTTTTAATTGATATGTTTAGGTACATGATCTGTGCCTATGATCCCAAAGTTTTACATGGATGCGACCCTAAGATATAGAGTATAAGGTAAGTTATAGTATTAATTATAACATTCATTTGAATATAAGGCCAAATAAAGCCTCGTGTGTCATCTGTTAAGTATTGTAGTTGCCATAATGCTCCGTGAAGTGTACTTGTATGTATTCTTGCTAGCTGACAAGTTTTTGATAAGTCTATTTACAAAAAAATCTCTATCGACATTTTTAGAAATTTTAAGAGTTAGCCAAATTTTAAGGGCTTGGGATGGGTGAAGTGAGGTGGAAGTTAAGGAGGTGATCTCATAAATGTCTTCAACAATTACGGAACTTGATATAAGATAATTTGATGAAGTGAAGACACTTATCGAGCCTCCATTTATAGAGTGCTAGAGTAATCTCGCCATGCGACACGAAGTTGATGATAGGCACAATTTTGATGAGTTTTCCGCAGTTGAGTACTATCATGACTCTTTGATGAAAAACCTAACTACCTTGTGGAGCAATGGACAGCCCTTTTTTTAAGACCTAATCTAGGCATTAGCCATTTAAAAAGATGGATTTAGGTTTCGGAGGTAGATCAAAAACCTCAGCAAAGGTCACCGAATACGAACAAGATACGAGAGGTTTTCTGACCTGAAATGCTGCGTAAAGTGTCTTTCTTGCTCGATGATCAGTCAATGAAGTCATTCTGGATCCCTGACTCATCTCATTCTGAGCCTTTGGCCAGTTTGACATTGGGTCAAATCTGTCGTCTGGGCATCGACTGAATCTTGTTTTCGATAGAGCACCATTGATTGGTCTATTGGCAAAGGAAACCCGGGAATTAAAGATTTTGTTCTATCCTCCAGACATTTATTATGCTGTCACTACTGCTTGTCATGTCCCACGATTCTGCTAGTTTAGAAACAAAGGAGAAGGACACCACCGGAGGCAAGCGCTAGGTCAGAAAAGTGATAACTAAAAAATCTCCCCAAGTAGGATTCGAACCTACGACCAATCAGCGTGAACTCTGATTCGATCTGGGTATTCAATCCCGCCGCTGAGATGCTCAGTTGACTCCTTAACCTTGATAGGAAGATGGCTTATTCAATAATTCGTCCCAATCGATTCGAATCGGTCAGTCGAACAAACAAAGATTATAGTTCGCGATCAAGTCATTCGCTTCTATAGCGGTTCAGAATTCTATTTTTATCTGTAAAGTTGTTCAATTGATCCATCAAGGATAGGAGGGAGCAGGGGTATAAGTAGGGGCTTCTTGAATGGGGTACAAGATCGGAAATTCCATTCTCTTTTTTACCATCTAAAATCGAAGAAAAGAAAGAAGGGCGAGATAAACAAATAAAGAGCTAACTTTCTTTATTATTATGTAAGATTAGAAGAAAATGAATCGGCACAGCTCTTATTATGGCTTACTCCATTCCCTTGGGTGCTGGAACCAACAACTGGGCAGAAGCAAAGGCCATGCTTTTTGGCCTTAAATGGTGCATTGAAAGAAGGTACGTCCACTTTCTCTTCCGCAGCAAGCCTAGTCTACTTTCGTAAAGTCAATAAGGCCTTACGTTTACCGTTGTTCCCAGACCATGGCGTATACCACCATAGCAATAGCATAAGAAGAATCTGCATATCTTCGAAATTATCTCAATTATGCCCCCACTGCCATTGGAGCACTCTCTGATACGTGTTCTGGAATTCTCCAATTCAGTGGAGTGGGGCTTACCTTGAAGCGGATTCCAATGTCATAGCTTTTGCCTTCCCTGCTCGCTATGTGATAATATTCCTAACAAAGATTCTGTTTGACTTGACCGTAGGACATCACCTTCCTCAATGCAATGGAAAACTAGGAGCACGGAAGCGATGAAAGAATGCCCACTTTCGCTGCCCTACTTCTAAAGATAGATAGAAAAGGTTAGGGAGTCCCAGCTGCTGAGGTGGCTTAGTGAGAGGTGAGAGCAATAACAACAAAGCAGCGGAAGATCCTGCAGTAGTATATTCGGTTGTTTGCGGTGGAATAGATTCAAGCATCCGGGCTAGTAGATCCACAGCAAATAGGCATCATTCGAGGATGAATAATCCTAAGTAGGGGATAATGTAGCACCTCAAAAAAAATTGAATTAAATTTAATACCTTAAATGAGCATAACTCATAATCTATAAAGAGTTATGTGGTGCACATAATTTAAGGTGAATTGTAGTGCATATATGTAATTATGGAGTACACATATTAGTATGTTGGATGCTTATTGGGATTGAGCAAAGTAAAGTAAAGTGACCCTCTTATTTTAGTGGTTAATTGAAGTGGGATTACTTTTGAATTTTATAGAATATTGGGTGAAAAAAAAGCAAGTAAAAGGGAAAGTTGGGAATGTATAGGTATTAGTACAGTAGTACAATTGATGTTTCAATCATCCTTATCTTCTTCACTTTGCAACAATCACTAACGGAAAAAAATAAATAAAGTGGGTTTGTGATTTTAGAGAGGAAATCATACAACAGTAGCACTTATGCCCTCCTCACCTTGCAATTCTCTCCCTTCTTTCAACTTTCTATAGAAAAAATTATTTGGGGAGTGATCAGAAAATTAAAGGAATAAAAATTGTTTTCATGGAGATCTAGAAACTTAGCAAGAAGAAATCTTCTTAATCAAAGTGGTAACAACCTCAAGGAATCTTCAAGAATTAGTTTCAAAATTTAAAGATAGGGTGTGTATTCCAAGAGGTAAATTCTTTATACTACTCTCGAATATGATTATGAATAAGTATTTGAGATATTTGATTTAAATTTTTATTAGCTCTTGAAATGGATCTTGATAATTAGGGTTCTTAAAGGGAAAAAGATGAATAAAAGTGAAATTTTTGAGAATTACTACCAATTGGGGAAAAATGTGTATGACCCTCTAGGTTATTTTCACTATTTTGTTTGTTTTTAGTGTGTTAAGCTTTCCCGCATAGCTACAGACCATTTATGACTTATCGGGAAAGTCTATTCAGTTTTAGGGCAGTTTGTTTGTGTTTGAAGTCAATTTTTCTGTTTTGAAACTCTTAAAATTGAAAGAGTTGACTTTAGTCAATATTCGAAGTAAATGGGTTCAGATGAGAATTTCCTCAGTATGGTTAGCTCCAGAGCATGGACATTAGACTAGTGGGACCTTTGGTTTGGGTCCCGAGGCTTTCAGACTCATTTTGGGCTATTGGTTGACTTTTGGTTAAAATGGATATTTTGGGTGTGGGACCCACTTTTTTCAAAAGGATCTTCATTGGAAATTTTATCAATTCAGTTGAGTCTAGAATGTCATTTTTAGTAGGATAGCATATTTTATTTGCGTGCACGAATTTCTGAATGAGTCCTGAGTGTCCATCCGAGTATATTTAAACTTGTATTATTACTAGTTTTTCTAGCTGCTGGTGCAACTACAGGTCCTTCATTGCATTCGCAATAAGAACCTTATGTTCACGAGTTGGCCTCTATGTTCGCAATAAAGAACCTGTTGGGACCCAACTTAGGGTCCTTTTTTGCATTTGTGAGGAGACCATTGTGATTGTGATTTGTCTCCTAGGTGCTTCACTGTGTTTGCGATGGGATCCCCACATTCGCGATGAAGGGACCCCTGGCAGTATATAATTATTTCCTCTTTGTTTTCAAATCATTTCCAATGAATTTCCACCATTGTTAAGAGCTCTAATCTAAGGAAATTTTGTGGGGTCATCTTGTGAAGCTTAGGGTCAGTTGGTTCTTGTCCGTGACTGTTCTCCCGTCCATAATTTGTAAGTTCCCAGCTCTAATTCTAGTTAATTCTCCACTTTTCATTCTTGATTTTCTCTTGACCTTAGAGACTTATTTGGGCTCAGTTTTGGGGGCTAATCATGCTCTAATTTTGAGCATGTGGTTCTTTTTCCTCGAGGGACATTATTGAAGATTTGATTTTTGGATTCCGTAAGTGGGTCCCACAGGTGGTTTTTAGCTTGATTTTCAACTCAGAGCATAATTTTGTAATATGGATATCATCCATCTTATTTTGACTTATGATTATTATTTTGATAGCGTGATAATAGTAGAAGGCCTCTTGAAAGGGAAAAGATCCAGTTTAGTGGGTTTGGAAGTGCGTGTTCGGCCACCAGGTAGCTTATCGCTTACCTACTTATAGACTTTGCTCGATTAAGGTATTCATATGATAATTTGCTAATAGTTGGTAGGATATTGTGGTTAGAATGCACTTGCCTTAGGTATTTATGATTTATATAGCGTCTTTAGCGGCCTTAGAATAGAATTAAGTCTAGAATCCTTAATCTAGATGGTTGTAACTCCTTTATGACTCGGCATAGTTGTGTAGTATCCTTGTGATTAGAATTGGTTGCCTCAGCTTAGTTTAGTTAGTTGCTTTCCTTAGGTGGTGTCCCTTGAGAATCTTATAGTTAGTGTAGTATTTTCTGAATTATTCCTATACTAGCATAGTATCATTTTCTTAGTACGTGAACTGTGGTTTCCTCTATTATGGCATGGTTTTCTCTATTATGGCATGCATATTTATTATTTAAGCCCCAGTTCAAGTTCAAGCATGTATATTTACTATTTAAGCATTGGTTTGAGTTTGGCCATAGATATTTATTATTAAGTCCCAGTTTGAGTCCAGGCACACATTATTACTGCTTTATATTCAGAAGTCCTGTTCGAGTTCGGCATGAATTATGGCACTCATCTCATATGGCATATCATGGTACCTTACTGCATTTATTTACTATCATGCTTGGATTGTAATTAGCCTTGCTTGTTGTTTGCATCAGTCGGGCTTATGGGGGTACGAATGGGTTTATCTATTTTGTGTACCTTTCAGGCTTATGGGGGTCCGATTAGGTTGTAGCTAGTTTATTACCTTACACTTTTAGAGTTATTTACTTTTACTTCCCTTTTATTATCTAGCTATGACCTGTTATTCCCTTTATAACCCCTCTTTCTTACCTTTTGAGTATATTCATTTTTTTATTATACTTGTATCTTATTTGAGCACAGCCGGCCTATGATGCCTATTGGGTACCACATGTTTTGGTACTTATGCTATACTTCTGCATCTTTTTTGATGCAGACCCTAGTACAAGTTATCACTGCTAACATCACCTTCATACAGAGCTGTTGTTTGGAGATTTAAGGTGAGCTCTTGGCAACCGGAGTTGATCTATCTTCCTTTATTTTTTTGGACTAGACTCTTTTTTATTTTCAGAGATTCTTCTGTATATATTGTATCTATCTAGTACCTTTGTACTGTAGTAGCTCTTGTACTAATTGATACTAGGTCTTGGGGAATCTTTTTGTATATTTTTTGTTCTCTATTTCCTTATATATACTTATGTATGTTCCGCTTACTTTTCGTTCTTATCTCTTTCTCTTATTAGCCCATTGCTTATCGTTTTGGGCTAAGGGTTGGCTTACCTACTGGTGAATTATAGTAGGTGCTATCATGACCTTAGTTTTTGGGTTGGGACAATATGATATTGAATTTTGTAAGTTGGAAAAAGTAGAGAATTCTCTCTAAAAGAATTGGTAAGGAATTTGGTTAGTTTCGAGTATACGTGAAGAACTTTAGAATGATTCGTTAAACGAACCTACATATTATTGATATATATATATATATATATATGTTATTTTTTGATGTTAATTAGTTGCCTATTGGATGGTGAAAGCTAATGGCTGGGTACGTAGAGGCTACACCCATATATGTTAAGTTGTTGAGACTCATGATATTATGACTAGCTAGGAAGGTACCAAAGGTATGTAAAACTAAAACCTCCTTCGTTGTTAAGGCATGACCTTTAGTTATATATTTCTCCTAAAAGAGTCAACATAGTCTACTTGATATATATATGAATAGAGATTTCACTTTCTATATGTCTAACACATGATTAGATGCCTAATATGGTCACAGTATATACATGCCCTTTTCATTTGAAATTACTTGTCTTCAAACTTCATCTATCTATTTGTTGAAGTCACAATATTCATATTATTCTTGTCGAATTAAGTATCTATAGAGTTATACATGATTGTGTTCATCTTTATTAGAAATTCTTTGAAGTCACATGGTGTATCTATCACATGCTATAAATTAAAATAAGTCGCACTAGTATATTTGGTTACATAGAGACATAGTTATAGGATAAGGAACTAGGATTTAAATAACTAGATACCATTAAGGAAGTTAGTAGTTTATGAAAAGTACTACCTTAATTGCAAAATGATCTTTATCGTAATTTACTAGTATATGCCTTTAAGGCATTATATGATAAAGGTTACCCTTAATGTTGGAAGGGTATTCATAGGTTTTACTGGACACATCTACACGATGTGATTTGGTACACATGACCAAGACCGTACCATAATAGTGAGCCCTAATATTGTGGTGTACCTACCCTTGTGGCATCATTTGCATTTGGAGTCAGCTGAAATATCAATTATTGGTTCCCCTGACTCAAGCCAATATATGGTACATATGGCTTGCGGGCAAAGACCCTCATAGTGAGTCTACGAAGCATGTATCCCATATTAGACCGCAATTATAGTTACATATTTAAAATTATAGTAGAGAGTACTTGGGAAACATATGTCATACATTTGATATAGACCACCTTTGGTAGGCTATCTTATGATCATTTGTATTTGATATAGGTATAGGATATCACCTAGGAAAATTTCTAGGTGTTTTATAATAAAGAATAGCTTGAGGACACATATGTAAGCTAGTAAGGTCATTTATATAATTCATACTAGAGTTCTAATAATCTTTGTCCATAGTTGTGCATCTTTAATAGTTAAAGTATGATACACCAATAAATTAGTGTATAGATCATTGTTTCATATTGTATATCTGTTAGTTGGATGCTCATTGGTCATTCATCTTGATATCTGATTTATATGAATATCCATTCTTGTTAACTTGTTATTCCATCGTCTTTACATACCAGTACATGTTTCATATGTACTGAGGTTCCTACATTTGGGGGCGCTGCATTTTCATGAATGAAAGGTCAGATATACAAGTTAGCAGAGCTCTACATTAGGCAGTTGTTGTGTGTTCAGCGAAGCAGTTGGTAAGCTTCATTCTTATCAGGAGACAAAAGATGTCATAGTACTCTAAGTCGTACTTCTAGTCATAGTTTAGGTATATCGGGGCCCTATCCCGGCCATCTATTATTGTATAGTTATAGATTCCATTATAGGTTTCATAGAAAATTTAAGGTTATCATATGTAATTATAGTTTCAGTTGTCGATTGCATTAGTTGTAATGACCCTTCCGATCATTTATACATTTTCACCTTCTTTGTACTGTTAGAGTTTGCCTGTAGTGGCCCCAAGTCATTTTTGGATTGCTGGGACCAGTAGTCCGGTGCTCGGGTCATGTGTTTGGTCTTTATGGTCGTTTCTCTATTTTAAAACTTTAACTTATGAAATCATTGACTTTGGTCAACATTCTTGGTAATCATGCTCGAAATTGAATTTCGACAGTTCCGTTGGCTCCAAAGCATGGACTTTGGTCTAGTTGGACCTTTGGTTGGGATTCGAGAGCTTTTCAGCTAGGAATTCTCACTCATTTTGTGTTTTCAGGACAGTTAGGCTTGTATGGTTGACTTTGGTTAACATTAGGAGAAGATGACCTCAGATGGAAATTCCGCCAGTGCTATTAGCTCTAGAATGTTGATTTTAGGATAGAGGGACCATTGGTTTGAGTCTCGAGGCTTCTAGACTTGATTTTGGCCCTTAGGTTCCATTTATGAATAGTTGGCCTAAAGGCTGATTTTGGGTACGGGGCCCACTTTTCATTAAATCGACCTCCAATAGGATTTTCATCAATTTTGTTAGATTCAAAACATTGTTTCTAGTTGAATCGCTTAGCTCGTTTGTGTGCCAAGGCCAGCGCCCCTGTGTGCTTTCCTTTCTCGGCCTCCAGCACCCTTGCGCCTAGCCAGCGCCTTAGCGCCTGTACCTGCTTGGGCGCTGTGGCACCAGCGCGCCTGCACCTGTCCTTGCAGCACCTACGCCATAGTGGCTGGCAGCTTATAAGCTGGCTAGCCTTCTCTTTCTCCCTCATTCTAAGATTCCCAAATACGATTTCCCCCATAAAAATAGCTCCAAATCTACCATTTTCTCCATTGATCATTCCCAACAGCTTGGAGGTATATTATTGTTGATCCTTGTTCGATTATTGACTTCTAAACCTAGTAAATTCTCTTTATAAATTCTGTTTTTCTCCATTAATGGGTTCTTCTTAAGCTTGGGTTTTCTTGTTGACTTTAGTTGATCAAATTAAGGTTGCATGTTTTTGGGTTCGGGGAATTCACTTCATTGGCTTGCTCCTTCTCATCGTGGTAAGTAGATTCTTACTTTAATTTTTTGATTTTTTTCTCCAAATTCCATCTTTGATTCCTTGCTTAAGGGGGCTGTTTTGTGCCCCTTTTCATGGCCAAATTCGCTCAAATTTGGAGCATGTACTCACAGGAGTAGTATGCTCATCGTGCATTTTTTCATTTCTGATTTTGGGTGTGGGCCATGCGGGCCTGCTTGTGACCCAAATTTCAACCCAGCTACACTTGTAGTAGTATGGGTATTGTTGGCTTCATTTTGATGCATAAAATATTGTTTTAATAGTTTGTTCATGGTTTGGGAATTCTCAGAGCAGTTCGAGCTTGGATGACACTGTTTCAGCAGCTAGTCATCGGACGACAGGTAGGTTATGGTTTTCCATACCTAGACTCTGCGTATATAGGGTATAACTGCATAAATAAGCATCCTTGGGTTGGTTTTTTAGGTTGGTACCCCAGACCTTGAACACCTGTTCTGTCTGTTTATTTCATGTGTTGTTTGTAGTATTCATTGTAGTGTTGTAATATTACCTTTGTGGCCCTATGTGGCCTTTGTATATGCCTCTGGACCATAGGTGGTGGGATATTTGAGAATGTCCACGAGTCCCTAACATCATGATATTATTTTAGGCTGGATAGTTCTGTTGTAGAGCTGTTTGAGCCTGTGCAGGGCTGATAGAAATATTTGTGAGCCATTGGGCTAATATATTATTTGCGAGAATATCATTCATGCAAAGGATTTTCTACATGTTTTACTACTATTTTGGCTTCGGGCTGACTTACATTTTCTAAACTTTGCATGGCATCGAGGGCCCATTTTCGGTAAAATGACTATGAAAGGGTTTTGGAATTGATTTTTATGAAACCTCTTGGAGTAAAGAGGATATTATGATGATTTTATCTCCATTTTTCACACTGATAATAGATTCGGATGTGCCAGAGTGCTAGACATGTTTTACTATGTATTTAGACCTGGATCACTCTGGGCACCCTTTATAAGGTTTATTGAGACTTGTTACTGATTTAGACTCGGATAGACATCAGGCACCCTTTGATAGGGTTTTGAGATTACCACTACTAATTTAGACCCGGTTCAATTTTGGGAATGTACTACAAAATTCCAATTATTGAGCTATACTTTGAGATTCACATTAGTATGTGGTCACGAACCTCCATGGACCTTGTCGATCCAGACTAGGGGTTACATGCCAAGTGTGCCAGAGAAGGGGTATATGGTGGAGTTGAGTTATACGGATCGTGTCCTTCCATGGATCCTGCCTCTATTGGGCCTTTTAGGTACCGAAGAGGGTAACATACAATTCTTCTATCACACCTGGTTCCATCATATCACATCATCATGCATATTGTATTCTGATTCCACCCTTATTTTCTGTGTGTTCAGTGTATGCTTTGGTAGTATGGGATGCCAGAGGGTTTGTTTTCACTTGATTGCGTTCCTTAGTTGTATGGGCAGCCGTCGAGACTGTAGGTAGATTATATTACTCCTGTCATATTGTAGAGCTTGTTATGGCCTTCAATTTTGGTGGTTTAGCGGATGTTATCTTGGTTTAGTACGAGTCATTGGACTCTCGATTCTTGATAGATTAGTGGTTCCTATATTATTGAGGCACTATTTATGTGGCCTTCGGAGCAGTTGTGGGTCATCAAATTCTATCCTTTTTCATAGTGCTGATTAGTGGTTTCAGTTTCTTTGTAGCTTAGTTTATTCCATCTTAGGGTTGTAATTGTGAGATTGCTATCTGAGTTTTCTCTGATCTTAAATCATTATTTAAGCATGATTTTGTTAGTTATATTACTCTAGCTTGATTATATTTATTTGTGTTTCTTCTTTCCCTTTCTACTTGAGGTTACCGGTATACTGTCGTCTCTCTAAACTCTCTCTCTTTATATATTGTTATTGCAAGGACTCCAGGTGCGTTCTTCTTTCCTTCACCTATGTTCTGTGTTGTATATATTTTCGGTGGCTAGCATATCATGTTTGTAATTCTTTATGACTTCTATCCGTGCTAGTTTCCATGTGCTATCTCTATTTCTTCTGTGAGTGCTTTTTGCTATCTACTACTTACTATTTTTATATCTCAGATGCGCTCAGTCGGCTGATGATTCCTATTGGGTACATGTTTCTTAGTAATTAGTGCTCATACTACACTTTTGTATCTTTTTGGTGCAGATATTAGTGTGAGCTTTTGTCATTGATCGCATGGAGACTCGTGCATATTTTGGGATATTCAAGACTAGGGTGAGCGCCTGACGACCGAGGATTGATCACATCTCATCTTTTGGCACTATTACTCTTTATTTATTCAGAGATAGTTGTATATTCTATTTCGTTACTTTTAGCACTTGTATTCTATTAGAAGCTCTTGTACTATCGATATCAAGTCTTGGTTAGTGGTTCCTTATATATGTAAATATTCAGGTTATTTGCTTCTGCGTTGTTCTCTATTATATCTGCTTCCATATATTTCTACTTATTGTGCATATTGAATAGGTGGTAGCCCATTACTAACCATTCTGGGCTACGGGAATTGGTTAACTTACTGAGGGTTATAGGTGCTATCATGACCTGAGAAATTGAGTCCTGACAGCTTGGTATCAGAGCTCTAGGTTCTCCGATGTTGTTGGTACAAGAGCAAGTTTTAAGTAGAGTCTCACAGATTGGTATGATAATGTGTGTGTTCTATCTACGAGAGGCTACAAGGAATTGTTAGGAAAAATTCCATATTCTTGGCTTCTTATCGTGCATTCCTGGCTCTATGACTTCTAAACTTCAATTGTTTCATTCCTTCTCAGATGCCTAAGATGAGTATGACAGTGGGTGGTGTCGAGGCTTCTGTGCCTGTTGCTTCAGTCCTTCCATCAACACCAAGATTTCAGAGTGGGAGTGTACCACATCATATAGGGGTGTGGGGCCAGCCCAGCCTTCGATAGGGCTTCAGGGTACCCCAGTTCTTCAGGACATCATGGCTAGGACTCTGAGTCTTTCGATGGGTATTTCAGTACCTCAAGTTGGGGCAGTATTGGGTTCTTCAAGTGGTGTTTTAGTTAGGGTTGAGTTTCCAGTTCTTCAGCAGGGTAGTATATCGATATTAGAATATGAGGTGAGGTTTCATGAGATGGTTAAGCGCACTGCTAGGACTGTGCCTACAGAGTTTGATAGAGTTCAGAGCTTTGTTCAAGGTTTGATTTCCCTACTCTGTTTGGCGATAGAGCACTTGGTTACAGTTGGGATGACCTTCCTTCAGGTAGTTGATCATGCAACTATTGAGGGGTTATGTCGTGAGGCTTTTGGAGGTAGTGCTAAGAGGCACCATTGTTAGGATAGTTTTGAGGTTCTCAGACTCAAGGTAGGGGATTCTCCACTAGAGATAGGTTTCATTGCTTTCTACCTAGCAGGCCAATTTTAGTTGCTTCACAGATTCCAGAGGGTGGTTGTGCAGAGCGTGTTGAGCGAAGTAGAAATGGTGCAGGTCGGGGTTCCCATGGTTTGCATTCGGGCTGAGTAGGCCGTAGTGGCTGATCAGGCTCAGGGAGGGTTTCTTGACCGACTTCATTCACCGGAATTTGTTTTTAGTGCTATGAGCATGGGCACTTTGCTAGTGCTTGCCCCACGATCCTACTTTCCAGTTAGCAGAGTCAATAGGTGCTAGAGGTGGAGTGTAGGTAGTAGGGGTGGTCCCCAGACAGTGAGAGGTAGTGTGCAGGAAAGTAAGGGTGGTCCATAAATAGTTAGAGGTGGCTTTTAGCTAGGTGGTTTAGGTATCCATCCAGAGTCGATAGGAACCGTGCATCAGAGCCGGGCTTTCTTGGGTTGTTATAGTTGTATAGTGAATGGTCACTATTTTAGAGATTCTCCTCAGTGAGGGATGGTTGAGCCTTCAACATCGATTACTCAGTCCAGTCATAGACACCGTCAGTCTCATGCCCCTCTTGGTAGGCCAGAGGCAGAGGTTCCAGATATCATTGCTTCAGGTATGGCTTTTTGTTGCCTTTAGATAGTTCTAGCATTGTTCGCATTGCTATTCTACCCTTTTTCATGTGTTTGCTTATATGCCTACCTATTTTCCTTGTTTGGTTGTTTTACTACTTGAGTTGTAGTGTTTATGCATGTAATTTCTCGATAGGTTGATTCTTTTTAGTAGTGGATGGGGTGTGGTGTCCTTGAGAGGTAACTTCCCGGGGTTGTGACTTGTGAGTAGGCTTTGTTAGCCTCAATTTTGGTTTTTCGTTGTGGTTCTAGAATTGGTTTGAGTTGTTCAATTTCTAGCGGTCTTGGGTTGTTATTTCCTAGGCCATTCTCTAGCATTTGCTGGGACTCCTGCTATTGGTTTGGTGTGATACCGGTGGTGATATGCTAGAGATTGTGGTTTTTTCTTAAAGAGAGTGGTGTTGGTTATACCGGTGGGCATTAGATGGTTTAGCTTTTCTTGAGAGATTTGAATCGACCTTCCTTATTTGTTTGGTTTGGGAAGTTAGCAGGTATGGATTGCTTTCATTGTTTTCCTTCTGTTTAAAGTCTAGTTGGATTGTTTTCATTGTTCTCCCCAGTTCTAGTTAATAGGATTGAGTTTTAATTGTGGCCTAGTGGTCGAGTTTTGGCTATAGCATCGTGGTTAAGTCGTGACCATAGCATCTTAGTTCAGTTGGGAATTCAACCTATTCTTTTCCTGCCTTATCGAGTGTTGCCTGTGAAGTTGTGGGAGCTAAGGAATAGCTCCAGAGTCTTCTGAGAAAGAGTTTGTGGAGTGTAGTGTATCCTTGAAAAGGATTTCATTCGGTTTGTAAAGGAGGGTGATAACTCCTTGTGTGTTTGCATGAGTTACTAGTAGGTGACTGAAGGGACGACTGAGGGTTCACTTGGGTTTGTGTATAGATGGCTTGTTCGACTCACTACAGAGTGAAGCAGCATTTTCCTTCGATAGGTTCGGGTCAGGATTCCTTCTCTTAAGTGTTCGAGGTAGTGGCCATTTCCAGTGCTACCTTTGGGAGCTTGTTGCATTGCCTGTGGTTTCCTCGTTATACTCTTTGGAGGAACCAAGCCTCAGTAGTAGCTATGGATTTGGGCAATCATATATTTAGAGGTTAGTTGGTTCCCGCTTTTATAGTGTTCATTGGCGGTGTATGGGTCTACTCATAGGTTTGACAGAGGCATTGATTAGCAATTAGAGTTGGGTTTTGGAATCATGGGCTAGCAGGTCACATCCGATGGTTTGTGGAAAGTTCTCTTGGGTTGCAGCATCTTTGAATTGGAAAGCAGTGATTACAGACAACTTAGCTTCTCTATCCCAGTTCGAAGTGGTTGTTGGCCTTGGGCATCTAGTCCTGGGCTAACCATTTGATTAGGCTCGACTCGCCAGATTCCAATAGTGTTATGGCCAGAGTTGACGTCCATTTACCTTGGTTGGACAGATTCAGCAGTGTCAGTTCGAGGATCAGTGGTAGTACATGGTATACATGATCAGGTTGTACGGGTTGAGACAAGTGGGACTACTTTTGATTCTAATGGTATCCTGAGATTGATGTTGCCTTTGGTGTTTCGAGAGTTAGAGTCTTGATTTGGTTGATTCTTCGAGGGTTGTCTATTATATGGGGTTCCAACATTGGTTAGACTCGGCCAGTGTGGGCTAAAGAGTTGTGGTGTGTTGAAATGCTTTCGGAGTTGGTGGTTTGTGTACTGGTACAATAGACTGAGTGGTTATGAGCCAAAGGGGTGAGTTGAAGGTTTATGCAAAGTTTCTAATAGCTTGGTGGAAACCGTGGACTTCAGGCATCCTTTCCCTTGTCTACAGGGTGTTTGACTTGATATTCATGGTGTGGTGGACTTTTTTCTGAGTTAAGCTTAGTAAGGTGATCTTAAATCCAAATAGTGTTTGAGTAATTGGGGCAGCAACGGTACTTCTAGAGCTTGGAGCTTAGTTGATGGCTATGGACTTCGTGGTAGGCTTACCACACTCCTTGCAGAGTTTGGGTTTTGATTTGGGTCTTTGGGTAGGTTTCCCTAGTTCATTCACTTCCAGCCGATTCAGACTTAGTACGGTTCAGCGAGTTCAATTTCGTTCTACAGTTGGGAGATTTTCCTTTGACACAGGGTGTTCATGCATGATTTTCCTTTGACACAGGGTGTTCATGCATGATTTTCACAACCCTGGTGTGCAAGTTTCAGTTGAGATCCGACGGTTGGTTCAATTGGGTTCAGGTAAAGAGTTTGATATTAGCAAAGGTATCCGTCCATTAGTTGATGGTCAGTCAGGGCAGATTACTACCATTTTTGAAGATATGCTATGGGTTGGTATTTTGGATGTCAAAGGCTAGTAGATTATGTCTTGGCTTGAATAGAGTTTGAGGATAAAGGTGACTCCGTTTGAGGTTGAGTGTAGCAGGAACTATGGATCTTCGGCAGGTCAGTTAGTGTTTCGAGGGTGGCTCGAGTGTTTGACTTGTGTGAAGCTTTGTGGTCTTGGTGCAAAGGATTCTGGTCAGAATAAGGGGTTTTGTGGGTCTATGGGTTCATGAGTTAAAGGTTTTGGTTGGTAACTTTCTGGGTGAACTTGGTTGTGGTATCGAGGATTCGGGTTTGGTGTATTAATCACCTTGGTTCCTTTGGTGTCGGTGTTGTGTCGGTGCATTCTGATTGAGATTCTTAAGGTTTGGCTTGGTTGGTAGATCCTTGGGAGTTTTGGAGTTAAAGGTTGGAATCTAGCTTGGCTAGTAAAGAGTTGAAGCTTGGTTGCTTTTCTTGGTCCATTTTGTCACTCGTGGTTTCCCTTAATCAGAGGACTATCAGTCTAGGGCTCAGTAACCACGAGTCACACGATGAACCATCGTTCAGGACCACGGTCGATCCTGTGGACTTGTGGAACCAGAACCTCAAAGACCCTAGCCCTTGTCCCAGAAACCACGAGTTGGGTTACGGACCATACTTCTGAACCACGGTCCATCCTTTGACTCATGGAATCCTCAGACCAAACTAAAGTCCCTGGAATCGTTTGGCCAGCCTTCTCTTTCTCCCTCATTCTGAAATTTCCAAATATGATTTCCCCCCATAAAAATAGCTCCAAAGCTACCATTTTCTCCACTGATCATTCCCAATAACTTGGAGGTATATTATTGTTGATCCTTGCTCGATAATAGACTTCAAACCGGGTAAATTCTCTCTTTAAATTCTGTTTTCCTCCATTGATGGGTTCTTCTTGAGCTTGGGTTTTCTTGTTGACTTTAGTTGATCAAATTAAGGCTGCGTGCTTTTGGGTTTGGGGAATTCACTTCGTTGGCTAGCTCCTTCTCATCGTGGTAAGTAGATTCTTACTTTAATTTCCGGTTTTCTTCTCCAAATTCCATCTTTGATTCCTTGCTTAAGTGGGCTGTTTTGGGCCCCTTTTCTTGGCCAAATTTGCTCAAATTTAGAGCATTCACTCACGGGAGTAGTGTGCTCGTCATGCGCTTTTTCATTTATGATTTCGGGTGTTGCTCCCGCAGGCCTGCTTGTGACCCAAATTTTAACTCGGCTACACTTATAGAAGTATGGGTATCATTGGCTTCATTTTGATGTGTAGAATATTATTTTGGTAGTTTGTTCGTGATTCAAGGATTCTCAAAGCAAATCGAGCTTTGACGATGCTATTCCAGCAGCTAGTCATTGGACAAGTGGTAGGTTATGATTTTCCCTACCTAGACTCTGTGTATATAGGCTATAACTACATTAATTAGCATCCTTGGGTTGCTTTTCTAGGTTGGTACCCCAGACCTTGTCTGCTTCTTCTCTCCATTTATTTTATGCATTATTTGTAGTATTCATTGTAGTGTTGTAATATTACCTTTGTGGTCTCGTGTGACCTTTGTATATGCCTCTGGAGCATAGACGGTGGGATATTTGAGAATGTCCATGAGTCCTGGACATCATAATATTATTTTAGGTTGGATATTTCTGTTGTAGAGCTGTTTGAGCCTGTGCAGGGCCGGTAGGAATGTTTGTAAGCTATTGGGCTAATCTATTGTTTGCGAGCATATCATTCATGCAAAGGATTTTCTCCATGTTTTACTATTATTGTTTTTGCTTCGGGCCGACTATAAATATTTTCTAAACTTTTCATGGCCCCAGGGCCCATTTTTGGCAAAATGACTATGAAATGGTTTTAGAACTGACTTTTATGAAACCTCTTGGAGTAAAGAGGATATTACAATGATTTTATCACCAGTTTTCACACTGATACTAGACTTGGTTGTGCCAGAGTGCTAGACATGTTTTACTATGTATTTAGACCCGAATACGTTCCCTGCACCCTTTATAAGGATTATTGAGACTTGATTACTGATTTAGACTCGGATAGACTTTGAGCACCCTTTGACGGGGTTTTGAGATTACTACTACTGATTTAGACTCGGTTTGATTCTGGGCACGTACTATGAGATTCTGATTTTTAAGTTATACTTTGAGATTCACATTAGTATGTGGTCACGAACCTCCATGGACCTTGCCGATCCAGACTCAGGGCTACGTGCCAAGTGTGCCAGAGGAGGGGTATACGATGGAGTTGAGGTATATAGGTCATGTCCTTCCATAGATCTTTCCTCTATTAGGCCTTTTAGGTACTGGAGGGGGTAGCATACAGTTCTTCTATCATACTTGGTTCTGTCATATCACATCATCATGCATATTATATTCTGATTCCACCCTTATTTGTTGCGTGCTCAATGTACGCTCCGGTAGTATGGGATGTCGGAGGGTTTATTTTCACTTGATTATGTTCCTCAGTTGTATGGGTGGCCGTTGGTTCTGTAGGTAGATTATATTACTCCTGTTGTATTGTAGAGCTTGTTATGGCCTTCGGTTATTGGTGGTCTAGCGGATGTTATCTTGGTTTAGTATGAGTCATTGGACTCTCACTTATTGATGGATTAGTGGTTACTATATTGTTGAAGCACTGTTTATATGGCCTTCTGAGCAGTTGTGGGTCATCAGATTCTATCATTTTTCATGGTGCTGATTAGTGGTTTCGATTTCTTTATGGCTTAGTTTATTCCATCCTAGGGTTGTAATTGCGAGATTGCTATCTGATTTTCTCTAATCTTGAATTGGTGTTTAAGCATGATTCTGTTAGTTATATTGCTCTAGCTTGATTATGTTTACTTGTGTTTCTTCTTTTTCTTTTTACTTGAGGTTACCGGTATACTGCCATCTCTCTAAACTCTCTCTTTATATATATTATTGTTGCAAGGACTCTAGGTGCATTCTTCTTTCCTTCACCTTTGTTCTGTGTTATATATATCTTTTGTGTCTAGCATATTGTTTGTAATTCTTGTTGATTTCTATTCGTTCTAGTTTCCATGTGCTATCTCTATTGCTTCTGTGATTGCTTCTTTGCTATCTGCTACTTACTGTTTTTATATCTTATATGCACTTAGTCGGCCGATGGTACCTATTGGGTACCCATTGCTTAGCAATTGGTATGCATACTATGCTTTTGCATCTTTTTGGTACAGATATTAGTGTGAGCTTTCATCATTGATCGTGTGAAGACTCATGCATCTTTTGGGATATTTGAGACTAGGGTGAGTGCCTGACGACCGGGGCTTGACCACATCTCATCTTTTAGCACTGTTACTCTTTATTTATTCAGAGATAGTTGTATATTCTTTTTTGTTACTTCTAGCACTTGTTATCTATTAGAAGCTCTTGTACTATCAACACCAAGTTTTAGGATTGGTGTAGTTCCTTGTATATATATATATATATTCAGGTTATTTGCTTTCGCATTGTTCTCTATTATATCTGCTTCTGCTTATTGTGCATATTGAATAGGTGGTAGCCCATTACTAACCGTTCTGAGCTACGAGAATTAGTTCACCTATTGGGGGGTTGTAGGTGCTATCATGACCTGAGAAATCGGGTTCTGACGTTAGTATGGCCAGTTGAACAGTGTGGCTTATATATATCTCCTTGTTATGGTTTTATGTATAAAGACTCACTCACTTAGGACAAGTCATTTGTATACCAGGTGATCATATAGACCCTTGTCCGCCCTTGTCATTTTAGGGGCGTGACAATACTACTTCCAAAACAAGGTAGTGATGCTCAATAACTTTAAGGTGTTCCACTTTAGGGAAAAAGCTGATAATCTCTTTCTTTGAGTCTATGCTCAATAATACTTCTTTAAACAAAACTTTGCTTTCTTTAACTGACTTTGCTTTCTTTGAAACTGACTTTACTTGCTTTAAAACTAACTTTATTTTCTTTCTTAAATTTATGTACTTGAAGATACTTCTTTAAATGTGAAAATTCCTTTACTCATGAAAATAATGCATAAAGATAGTTCTTATAACAATGCTTTCAAATCACTTTAGCTAAAAAGGGTCCATGTGGTAGAATAAGCATGAACCAGTAATAAATAATCACCAAAGATATGAATTACAATAATTTCAATGATAGGAATAACAAGGAACAATTCGAGACATGAGGAATTCAAAATCACAGACTATGGATAATAACCCTAGCTTTAATTTTACCAAAACTGAAGCTTTAGATGTAGGGTGTGAGGAAGAATAGGATTTCTCACTATGATATCCTTACATACCTGGAAGGGAAAGAAATCTGAAGAAAAAAACTTGAGAAGATTTCTTGCTTGAGCTTCTATGATCTTGCTTATTTGAAACCCTAGGTGTCTTGCCTTAGAGTCTAGAGAGTAATCTCTAGAGAAAGATCAATGATTCTAAGTGAAATAACCCCTTTTGAGTATCTAAACAATATGAGGAGGAGCCTTGGGGTAAGGAAAGGACTATACTATCCCTCACTTTACTTTTAAAACTGTAGGCAAAAACTCATCGGACGACTCACCCTATGAGTCGTGGGATAGTCCACGAGTCGTGAAATTGACTCATCACATTTTGGCAAAGACCATGATGCCTCTGGACTAATCCCACGAGTTGGGTTCATGATCTATGGGACATTCCATGAGTCGTGGCCCAATTTGTCAGATTTGAGAAGGTTTATAAAATATACTAGACTAAACTCATGAGTGGTCACATAGTTTGTGGCCCCCTCCATAGATCGTGGACCAACTCATCACCTTTGGGGGGAAATTTCAAGGATCCCATGACTGGGTCCATGAGTCGTGGGCCATTCCACGATCCATGACCCTACCCATAGAGACCTAGAAAGTCTAAAAACTAGCTCTAAATGCTGGCAACAATCTAGTTTAGAATTTAGCGTATTACAAAAATGGTTGACAACAAGACTTCATGTCCCAAGTTCAAGAATTAGAAGTCATCGTGCATGATATTCTTGCGAAAGGTATAAACAATTCCAATATTTTCATTATTAAATATATTAATTATGTTGCTAACTTTAAACTTACCTTTGTAGGTATGGTCATAACTAAAGCTTTTCAAGTAGCAACCTTTATTGAGAAGTTGACTCATTTATGGAGAGACTTTATAAATTACTTGAAGCATAAGCGCAAGGAGATGACTTTTGAATACTTGGTTGTTCATCTAAGGATAGAAGAGGATAACAAGACTGCAGAAAAGAAGTTTCATGCAAGTTCATCAATATCGAGAGAAAATATTATTGAAGAAGCACAAACAAATAACAAGAAGAGAAAGAAGTCATCTAGACCAAAAAACAATCCACCTAAGAAAAAGTTCAAAGGCAACTTCTACAATTATGGTAGAGTTGGCCATAAGGCTTCAAATTATCGGGTTCTGAAGAAAGGCAAGAAAAAGGGTCAAGCAAATATAGATGAAATAAATGAAGAAATAAAAATCTTATGTGTTATATTTTCTGAATGTAACTTGGT
Source organism: Jaltomata sinuosa (assembly GCA_003996215.1). Taxonomy (NCBI): domain Eukaryota; kingdom Viridiplantae; phylum Streptophyta; class Magnoliopsida; order Solanales; family Solanaceae; genus Jaltomata; species Jaltomata sinuosa. Next base: position 119,812 of record QJPP01001913.1, on the reverse strand, counting down.
CAGCATCCCAATGGAATGATGGATACTTTTGGTACCACCTGTCATGTGTATGATGATAAGGGCGTATTTGTATCTTATGCTGCCACTGGATTCGATGAGATAATTTTTATGGCAAATTTGACTACAGCAAAAGTTGAAGAAACATGCAAGATATACATAAAAATGATATTTGGAAAGATTGTGACTTTAAACAATGTCCATCATGTTCCTAAATTGCGGAAAAAAATGATCTCAACATCACTCTAACCAAGAATGCATTCAAGTATGTTTTTATTTCTAATAAAGTTGTAGTTAGCAAAAATGAAGTGTATGTAGGAAAATGTTATCTAACTGAGAGTCTTTTTAAACTCAATGTAATTACTATTGAAATGAATAAAAAAATCAGTTTTTACTTGCTTGAGTCTAACGCTTTATGACATGTTCGTTGGACATGTCAATTATAAAACCTTATTAACTTGATTAGTTTAGAAGTATTGCCTAAATTTGAGTGCAATAAATTACAATATCAAATATGTATTGAATTCAAATTTGTTAAACATTCTTATATATCTGTCGAAAGGAATTTTAATCCTTTAAACTTTATTCACACATATATTTGTGATATGAAGTCAATAATATTTTGCGATAAAAAAAGTATTTCATAACTTTTATTGATGATTGTACTCGATATTATTATGTTTATTTGCTTAACAGTAAGGATGCATCAATTGAAACATTTAAGAAATATAAAACTAAAGTTGAAAATCAGTTGAACGAAAAGATAAAAATGATAGGAAGTGATAGGGGTGGAGAGTATGAATCTCCATTTGAAGAGATATGTTTAAAAAATAAAATTATCCATTAAACTATTACCTCTTACATACCTCAAATCAATAAAATTATGGGAAGAAAAAATTAAACATTAAAGAAAATTATGAATGTCTTATTAATAAGTTCTTATTTACCATAAAATTTATGGGGGAAAGCTATCCTTATAGCAAACTGAATACTCAATATAGTTCCCCACAACAAAATACAATCTATACCATATGAGAAATCAAATGGAAGAAAATCTAACTTGAAATATTTTAAAGTGTGAGAGTGTTTAGCCAAAGTTTAAGTTGATAAATCCAAAAGGATCAAAATAAAACTAAAGACTGTGAATTATGTTTTTATTGGACATGCTACTAACAGCTAGGCATGTCAAATTTGTTTCACAAATTTGAACATCCTGATATTCATGATAATACGATAATAAAATTAGATAATGTTGAATTTTTTGAACACATTTATCCGTATAAAATTAAATATGAGTCATCTAGCAAAGAATGTAAACGATCTTGGGAAGAATCAAAGAAAAATATACTCCCTCCATTTTAAATTGATTGACCTATTTTGACTTGATACAGAGTTTAAGAAAATAAAGAAGACTTTTGAATCTTGTGGTCTTAAATTAAAGATATGTCAAATGTACCAAAATGTCCTTTAATCTTGTGACCTTAAACATGCCATGTGGAAAGTTGAAACTAAAGAGTTGCTAAAAAGGAAAAGGGTCATTCTTTTTGAAATGAACTAAAATAGAAAGTAGGTCAAATAAATTGAAATGGACAGAGTACTTAATAAAGAGAATCCAAGATGTAGTAAACGTCAAAGGACATCTACTTTCTTTGGACTAGATTTTGTGATATTTCTGCTTGAAAATGAGCCTCAAACATTTAAAGAAGTCATGCATTCTGCGGACTCATCATTTTTAAAGAAGCAGTCAATAGTGAAATTGAATCAATCTTAAACAACTTTACTTGAGAATTGGTTGATCTTTCTCTTGATAATAAACCTTTAGGTTCAAAATGGATCTTTAAAAAAATGAAAGTTGAGAAATATTGACAAATATAAGGCAAGACTTGTTGTTAAAGGTTATAGACAAAAGAAAGGGATTGATTATTTTAATACATTCTCGTCGATAACAAGAAAAACATCCATTCGAATGTTAGTAGCACTGGCGACAGTATATGATCTTGAAATTCATCAAATTAATATGAAAACAACTTTCCTAAATGAAGAGTTGGAGAAAGTAATTTAAAGGGAATAATCTAAGGGTTTTGTGGTTCCTGATAAAGAGAGGTAAGTATGCATACTTGTTAAATTACTTTATGGACTAAACAAAAACTCCAGGAGTGGCATGCAAATTTGACCAAATAATATTGGCAAATGGATTTAATATCAATGAGTATGACAAATATGTTTATATAAAGACACTCTGAATCATAACGCCATTATTTTCTTGTATGTTGATTATATGTTGATCATTAGTAGAGACATACTGACATAAATGCTACTAAGCGTATGTTGGCTAGCAAATTTGATATGAAAGACTTAGGAGTTGTTGACATAATCTTAGGGATTAGAATTCGTAAAACTCTTCAAGGTTTAGGATTGTCACAGTCTCATTACAGTGAAAAAGTACTTGACAAGTTCGAGTATTTGAATTTCAATATTGTCAAGATACCAATTGATGTGAGTTTTTCACTTCAAAAGAATGAAGGTGAAAGTGATTCACAATTAAAATATGCACGAGTATTGAAAAGTTTAATTTATATCATGAATTGTGCGTGATTAGATGTAGCATGTGCTATTTGTAATCTGAGTCATTTCACAAGTAATCACAATCAAACTCATTGAATGACAATGAAATGAGTTTTTGGGGTATCTAAAACATACTCAAAATTATATTTTGCATTATGACAAGTATCTCGCAGTACTTAAAGGATATAGCGATGCAAATTGGATCATTGGATCATCTGACATTAAATTCGTAAGTGAGTATGTGTTTACTTTTGGTGGAGGAGTAGTGTTTTGAAATTCATCCAAACAAACATATATCACTCGTTCTACAATGGAATCTGAATTTATAGCTTTAGATATAGTCGCTGAAGAAGTTGAATGACTTTGAATTTTTTGAAAGATATTCTTTTTTGTCCCAAACCTTTGGCACATGTATGCATACACTGTGATCATCAAGCTATAATAGGTAGGGTAGGGAGCACTAATGAAAAATCTCATTACATACGATGAATATATAATACTGTTAGACAACTACTCTCTAGTGAAATTATCATGATTGACTATATAAAGTTAAAAAATAATGTGTCAGATTAACTTATAAAAGGCCTAACTAAAGAGGTAGTTGAAAGATCATCAACGAGAATGAGTTTAAGGCCTAGGCTGACAAGTCATCATGGCAGTAATTCTACCTAGTAGACTGGAGATCCCAAGAGTTAGGTTCAAGGAGATCCAACAATGTTATGAATTATTGTTAAAAATTGTCAAATAACTCAACCCATTCTCATGATGAAGACAATGTTAAAAAACAAGGATAAAGCATTCAGGTTTAAAACTTTTTAATGGTTTCTAAGTTTAGAAGGATATGACCAAATATTTTATCTATAGGAATAAATGTTTAAGAATTATCTATGTGAGTGTGAAGTGTATGCCGCTTTCAGGAGAATGAGGGTAAAGGCAGATTCTCTATGAACTCATGAAATCGGGCAGTGTTCATGGTTAAAACAAATAAAACCATGAGAATCATAGATGGTTAAAGGTTAGTTGTGTGACTTGTATTTTCTAAGCGTACAATAAAGTTTGATGGTTCAAAAATATCGCATCTACTGATTGATTGAGTGCATCCAATAAAAGGTCACTACGGAAAGTTCAAAGAGAAACCTACTTATCCAGATGTAATTAATTTTTTCTTGTAAATCACGCATATGTCTGTATATTTCTTTATCTTATAGTTATTCCTCATTCATGTAGGGAATTATTGGGTTTTAAATGAAAAAAATGAATGAAAAATAGAGAAAAGAAAAATGGAGGAAAAGTGAAATGTTCCTTTGCTTTTTGGAAGAAGGATTTCTCCCACATTGGTAGAGGGAAAGGAACCTTCACGTGCTTAAATATAGAAGCATTTCTTTCATGTTGTTAGAGGGTTGAGAAGAAGACATGCCTCACGCCATCGTCATTATCGCTCACTCGACTCTGACTCTAAATTAGAATTCGAACAATTTTGACCCAAAATTTTCCTTCATGTGTGGATTGCACAAGCAACGCACACTTACCACACAATGAAGAGACACAATTCTTCAACTTATTGTTTTGGTTGTGCAGAATGGTGTGCGTCCATACAAGACCTTGTGCGGACCATACACGTAATGCACTCTGAAGAAGTTCATCCCAGTGCACTAGTTTTGATGTGTGGTTGATGTGCAATCGCACAAGGCCATGTGCAGATCGCACATGCCTCGTTGCTTTTGAACCAGCGTAACTTTTCAGAACATTTGCTTCTTTTCTTAAGCACTATTTGTTGTCTATAAATATCTGATTCTTCCTAAGATTTTTAGTACAAAATTTTCTATTTATTTACATTTCTTCTACTCTTAAATCTTATCTAATTTGTTGTCGATGAGTGAGTTCGTAGTTCACCAGAGTTTGAGATTCCACTATTCTAGTGAGTCAATCATTCTATCCTAGGAGAATATATTTCATTAACCTCGGGTAAAGTGAGGGGAATAATACCTTTAAGGAGACACTGTGAATTTAGTGGGCTCAATTTTCATTCTTCCCTCTTATTTTATTATTTTTAAAATAGTTCGAATAGTATTTGTTGTTCATATTTCTTTGAATACAGATTTATGAAATAACAGAAAGGGAACCATAGCCAGGAGAGAGCTGGAATAGGTAATAACAAGTTTTTGTGATACTGATACTCCACCAATGATACTAGCATAGATAGCATGGTTGACACGAGCATAGATGGTATAGATGACACATATGATGTTCGTGCAAAGGGAAGCTTATGAGTCCGTGGGAGTGATGTGGATGAAGAACAGAGGCCATTTGTGCAAGTGGCTAGGCTTTAAATTCAAGAATCCACAAAGAAGAAAACCAAACAAGGCCCTTGCCTCATTAAGGGCAATATTGTAAAAAGTCAATGTCTTCTTATTTCCTTAGTATAAGTAGTAGCTTTTCTTCATTTTTGAAGACTAGTTTTGATGTTGAATATTGATACTCTAAACTTGTAGTTGATATCTTAGTGATTAGTGATTAGTGTAATTCCCTTAAGGAATTAGTGAGTGATTAGGGTGAACTCTCCTAATTGTTAGTTAACTTCTTTTGCTTAATTAATCAAAGTGTCACCCATTTGTGGAATTCATTTGGTTACCTTGGTTGATTGAGTAGGGTACATTTCTTAATTATTGAAATCAATTGGGAGGTGAGGGTATCAAGTCCCTTGTTGCCCATAATTTCAATTTCTAGTTGTTAATCCACATATCTTTTCTTCTTTCTTTCTTGCTTGTTTGATTTTCGTTATCATTTGGTATCAAGAGCTTGTTTTAGGTTTGTTTCCACAAAGCTAAGTCTTGGAAATTTAATATCATAAAATCCAAAAAAAAAGAAATCGAAAATCCCAAAAAAACAAAAAAACGAATTTTTTTTGTTTTGATTTGTTATTTTTGACACTAGATCTTGATTCCCTAGTGTTTTTTGAGTCTAGATCTCAAATTTCGTGTGATTTGGAGTTATAGAAGTGGAGTTGCCATTAAAGGGTTTTGAGGTTTTGAAGCTTTACAAACTTTGAAAGTGGGTCTATTGATTGAGGAGGAATCGGAGCTTAAAAATCATTGGGGTTTGTTTCCTACGTTAAGGGGAGGCTATTCCTAAAATTTGAGCCAATTGCTAGCTAATTTGAAGGTAAACGTATTTAGTGTGTGTTCTTGGTGTTCTAGGTGTTTTTGATATTAATCAAGAACATCTTGAAGAAGAAGATGCCTAAAGGTACATTTGATCCAACTTTTCCAAGTCAAAGTGGTCAAAGATGTTTGTTGGGTCCACAAGTGGAATTTTTTAAAAAAAAATAAAATCCGAAGAACCAAATCTGCTCCTTAGAAAATGTTTTGGGGGCTGAAATGCAAACTTGCAAACTTGGACAGAATGCTTCAAATTTTGGGACCCCAAAAATTTTTCAAAGTGTTGGAACTTCTAAGACCCCAAATTTTTTCCAAGTGTCCAAACTTCAAACTTCTTCTTCTACACTCATTTCTCTTCGATTTCTCAACTATTTAACACCTAATTAACATCTTTAATTACTTGTTAACTAGTTTTAAAATATCAAATCATCTCTTTGATTCTCCAAATTAAGCAACAACAAGTAGTTTCTCCTACTTTTTGTTACTTAATTCTTGAGTCCGAATTCTTTCGTGCTTCTTCCTCCTTCTTTTCTTGTCTTGTTTCGTTGATTAATTTCTTGATTCAAGTCCGTTTAGAGTCTTTCAAGTCTTCCTTCTTTCAAGAGTCACAAGAATCCACTCCTCCACAAAGGATAGGTGACCTTGAGTTTATTGAGTGGAGCTAGTTCACTACCAATTTTGAGACGACGCCATACAAGATGAGTTGAGAGTTTACATACGAGTGATGTGAGGCTTTTTTCTACTAATATTGTTTGTTGAGTTTTTGTAGGTACAATGTCTAATCATTTTCCTTATAACCATGGAGGAAGGAGCTTGGTGAACAACATGGGGACGAATTTCAATGTGTCAAGGAGGGTGACCAATATGAATGAAAGGGTGGTTGAAACAAATGGGAGGTTTGGAGGTATGGAGGAAACGGTGAAAAGGATGGATAGTATGATTGAAAGGAGGTTCCTTATGACAAGTCGAAGTGAAGAAACAAGAAGGACCTCGGGTCAAGAATCCAACCTATACTACCCCCAACCAAATTGGAACCAAGCCTACCCTCAAACTACATTCCGAATGAACCCAAGCTATGACATGCAAGTCACCCCACATCCAAATACACAACCATATCATCCACCACAAAGGAGACTTTTGTGGAAAACCAAGATAGAAGCCAAGCACCTCCACAAAATATACCACATGTACCTTATATCCCAACCCAACAACATTACCCACAAGTACCTTACCAAGATATCTATTATCAAAACCCTCTTTATGATGAAATGTATGAAGAGGTTAGCCCGAATGAATGGTGGGAAAGACCCGAAGGCTTTGGTATGAACCAAGGCATGAGATATCAAGGAAAATGGGATAGTGGAGATAGGTATAGGAATGAAGGAGGAAGGTGTGAAGACCGAAGTGATCGATATGGTGGTCAAGGTGTTCCAAATCATGGGATGGGTGACAACATGGCGAGTCTTCCAATGTTCCAAGATGGTAGTCAAGCTATTCAAGCTAACTACAACACAAAAGGGGAAAACCAAGCCTATGGAGGTAATCATGATATACCTCAATCTTCTTCTCCTTCTATCATTCGATGTTATAAGTGTCAAGGTGAAGGACATATTGCTAGAAATTGTCCACAAAAGAGGTCAAATGTTATCTTATGTCATGGACCTTGTGCTAAAAATGTGATAGAGTATGAGGTTGGGAATGGTTGTCATGAGCCTAAGGTTAGGCATGATGAAGCAACCTCAAATGTTGTTGATAAGCAATTGGAGAAGGATTTGAACTCTTCTTGTGATCTAAAGAGAATCATGAGGGATCTTTCTAAAGAGGAACTTGATCAAAGTGTGAACCTATTTCATGCAAGGTTCAAGATGATGGATTAGGTATGTTCCTTGGTCATTGATGGTAGGAGTAGTACTAATGTGGTGAGTTGCACTATGGTTGATAGAATGAAGCTTCCTACACAAAGAAACCCCAAGCTATACACACTTCAATGTCTCATTGAGAATTATGAAGTAGAGGTAACCAAGCAAGTGGTCGTGAATTTTAGCATTGGAAAGTATCGAGATGAGGTGTTATGTGATGTTTTGCCCATTCAATCTTGTCATATGTTGTTTGGTAGACTTTGGCTAGCCGGTAGGGATGTTCGATATCAAGTGGAGTCTAACAAATACTCATTTGTATTTGGAGGACGAAGGCACATTCTTGTACCTTTAACACCCTATCAAGTGAGTGAGTACTACAAGATAATGAGGGAGCTTCAGAAAGTACTTAAGAGAGAGGAACTTGAAAAGGAGAAGAAAGAATTGGCTCAAGAAGGAAAGTTATATGAGATTGATGAGCCAAAAAGTGACTTAAAACAGGTGCACAAGGAGCACTTAATTGTGGGACTTGCCAATACCAATCCCCTGTTACCTACTAACCATGGTGCTAGCATTTTGCCTAGTACCATCCCTTCTCTTTTGCAGGTTCATGGACAATTATTTCTAAAGGAGGATCCAAACGAAGTCCCTCATGAACAAAGGGTTGAAGGCCTAATAATGGAGCTACCTAGCAAGTCAACTCTTAAGAAAAAACACAAGGACCAAGTCTATGGGTCCAAAATGATGTATTGGAGGGAAAGCTTTGGGAAACCAAGTGTGGTGCATAAGAATGCACACTCAAAGACCCGTCTTCGAGGTATGTACCCTTCCCTTCTTATTCCAAGCAATCCTTGGAGTCATGATGACATTTTTCCTATGGTAGGTAGGTTTTGGAAATTGTATGACCTTATACCCTACCATGAGAGTGATGATATAGCTCCAATGTATTCATGGTTGGTTTTGGATATGCTTAAGTTATGTGAGTTTCATGTTTTGAATGCCAACCATAGTTATTGTTTGGGAAAGAATCCATGGTGCATTCGTGATGCCCGATTTATGTATTCTACTCCTTGTCACACTTATGTGGTTAGACAAGTTGAGGTGTTAGGATGGATTCTTAAAAGCATGATTCCATTTTTTTATCCATTCTTTGTGGGAGTTTGTTTGAGGAATAATAATGAAATGTACTTGAAATGCTTAATCTCGTCCTCTTATGTTCCAAATTGTGAATGCCATCTTGTTAACATTCTTTCCTTAAAGTGTGTATTTGCAATTGAGAACCCTCAAGTGGATGCTAAGTTGCTTATTTATTTTTGGGAGAATCCATGGATATTGAAAGTTCCTTGTCACCTTCATAGGGTTGGACAAGTTGAAGTTTCAAATGGAACTCTTGGAAGCATGTTTGGTTCTATGATAGAAGGGACCCCAAATCCTTGGGAGTATTATTTGGCATGGAGTGATTTGACTCCTAATAAATCCCTCGACTATTCTAGTAGCATGGCTTTGTTGGTGCATTTTCTTCCTTTGGAAAGTTGTCTTATAGAGAGGATTGTTTTGTGCTTAAAATGTCTCTTCTTATCTATCAGTGTCCTTATCTTTTGGCATACCCTAGATGAGAATAGTGAGCTTAACATATTTCTCTACTACCTTTTTGCTTATGATGATACCCGTAGTGGTATGGAGGTAAAGATATGTGGGTCTTTTACTTTTTTGACCCGAATGAACCCTTATGGGTGATTGCACCACTTTTGGTGTGGCCTACTTGCGATACAATGAAACAATTGTGTCTTATGGCTCCAAAGTTAGATATGATACCATCTTTTGAAATTCTTGATGCCACAAAGACCTTTGTGTTTGCCTTGTCTCTTGATGTTTATCATAACCAAAACCTTTGCACCTTGTATGATGAGTTGCTTTTATTGGAAGAAAAGGATATTTGGTTATATCTCAAATTTGTGCCTCCTTGGCATGGTGATATTGTTGCTAACCCTTGTACTAACTCTCATGCTTTGAGGATGTTTTGGTTGTTGTCCTTCTCATGTGTCTTTAAGGTTTGGATTCGAGAATGAATCATTTTCAAGAAGGGGAGGATGATACTAGCATAGATAGCATGGTTGACACGAGCATGGATGGTATAGATGACACATACGATGTTCGTGCAAAGGGAAGCTTATGAGTCCGTGGGAGTGATGTGGATGAAGAAAAGAGGCCATTTGTGCAAGTGGCTAGGCTTTAAATTCAAGAATCCACAAAGAAGAAAACCAAACAAGGCCCTTGCCTCATTAAGGGCAATATTGTAAAAAGTCAATGTCTTTGATGTTGAATATTGATACTCTAAACTTGTAGTTGATATCTTAGTGATTAGTGATTAGTGTAATTTCCTTAAGGAATTAGTGAGTGATTAGGGTGAACTCTCCTAATTGTTAGTTAACTTCTTTTGCTTAATTAATCAAAGTGTCACCCATTTGTGGAATTCATTTGGTTACCTTGGTTGATTGAGTAGGGTAAATTTCTTAGTTATTGAAATCAATTGAGAGGTGAGGGTATCAAGTCCCTTGTTGCCCATAATTTCAATTTCTAGTTGTTAATCTACATATCTTTTCTTCTTCTTTCTTGCTTGTTTGATTCCCGTTATCAACCAATAACAAGTTTTTGTGATGCTGATACTCTACCTCATCATTTTATTACTTGTCAATCATGTATATTTGGGTGTGAATTTGGAGTCAACACCCTCCAATTATTTGACCATCCATCATTCAATACTATTCACCCCTTTAACTATATTCTTACTATGTATAAGAGGTTGGCAGGAGCTTCAAGCACACACCTCATGGATAACATGTCTGCTTCAGAAGGGCATTTCTATCTTCTCACTTAGTTATATATGCTGGCTTCTGCCATAGCTAGACACGTGCCCTTTGTTTTTCTTTATTTTCAACAGCTACCCACGCTTATCTTTGCTGCAATTTACATTGTTTCCGGTGGATCTTCTCAATATGGATTTTTCATTCTCTGGTATGTATCTCTGTCATTTCATCTTTGTGTCTTCTGCTTAGTGGTCGCTCTGCTTTTGGGTCAAAGTTCTCTTTGTGTGTTCAACTATGATTTCTTTGACTTGAATTTTGGCTAATTAAGTGTCAAATTTGTTCTTTTTTGTGGACTACGACTGAAAATTGTGGAGCTTCTCTATGTTTTCTCTTTGGTCCCTACTATTCTCTGTGATTCAGGGAAAATTGAAATTCGTTATTTGGGTGAACTGTCACTCTCTACCTGTTTGTGAAAATTCTCCAATGAACTATACTAAAATCTTTTTGTTACTGGTTATTATTTATGTGTGGCCATAAAACTCCTTTCTCCTTATTCGAGTGTACAACAATTGCTCGCTCTTCTGAAACGAGGTATCACAAATCACCAACCAATATGTCCTTCAGAGCATAAACTCATTTTTGCTTAGAGATGCGATCCTGGAGACGGTGGTAAAGCTAAAGCTTTAGGAAGTTTATTAAACATTTCTTCTGTTAAATTTGTTAATCTAAACATAATGTTCTTCTTAACAAGGGATATGTCTTCAACTATTGTATAACGACTTCGATCTTTCGATACTTATTTGGGAAAAATCATGATCTCCTGTGCTATTTAAGGCAGTGTAAATAAGCTTAACCAGCTATGTATCTTCTGCCAATTGTCTTGTTATTGTGAATTTCAAACGCCGAGTTTGAGCTACTTACATCGCCTTGTCTGATAGAAAGTGTGTCTAATTTAATAGTTAGGAATCTATCGCTCTCCCCACAGCTCCTGCAAAGGTACAATTGAAATTTTTAGCTTATATAGATATGGATTTGTTGTATAAGTTATTGACCAAGTTCTTTGTATGACCTTTTAGGAGAATTTAACCTATGAATAAAAAGGTCATCGCGGCAACTTCTTGCCCTCAGAAAAAAGACCAGCAACGCTCAATGGATAAAATCTCCACGCTTAAAAATAAGTAACACGATGTACATAACCAACTCTCAGCTGATAAAAGAGAAGAATTTCTTCTGCATCGGCAGACAAGATATCAGGAATCAAAGAATCAAAACCTTTTGAATAGTCCTCCCATTTATACCAACAATGAGAAATCACGAGTGCCTGCCACTCAATTCCCAACAACTCGGCAGAGAGGTGTTACTATTATAGAAGTATCACCTCAGCCTGAAACAGGTTTGCACAATATAATGGATAATTGTAAGCTGCTTCTTTCATGATCAAGTGTAGTTATGACCTACTGATATTAACTACAATGGTTTTTGATGTAGGCAACACTTCCCAGACTACTACTTCCACCATTGTGCTTGGCAAAGGAAATAATATAATTGGCTGCCCTTGCATTTTTGAAGTAGGTAAATCACATGTATATACTGTTGATATTTAGTCTTTTCAAAATAGTGAGTTTACTATGCTAATCACAGTTATATCTATGTCAGGCTCAACATTAGCCACAACTACCGAGTGACATAATCGGGAGGCAATAACTACTGCTGGCAAAGGTTTGTTTCCCATTTCCCTAATTCACACATAACTGTAGAGTTCCAGTAAAAAAAATTATATTAACTATAATCATGTTTAATTTAGGTTCAACTTCACGTCACCGTTAATGGCACAATCTAAAAGCACCGCCTACCAAAACCAAAGGTTCGACTCTCTATAAACTTATAACTACATTAACTGGTCAGCTCTTCTTCAAACTTATATTGCTGCAATTAATCTACACAGGTAGTAGGATAAGAAGTATATGTTGTTGCAATATTAAACGGCTACCCAGTAATGCAAGCATTTTAAAGAAAGTGTTTCCTTGTAAATACTGTGAGGCTAAAAGATTTTAATACGAATCATCAGGATTTTGCTGTAGTAATGGGACAGTTAAATTGATATCGCATGAAATGCCTACAGAATTATTGAACCTCTATCTAGGCAACACTGGTGAATCTATACATTTTCGTACCTACTTTAGAATGTACAATAATATGTTTGCCTTTACTTCTCTTTGGGTCAAATATGACAAAGACCTGGCAACAAGTTACCATGGTATCTACACCTTTAGAGTTCAAGGACAAATGTACCATTTCATAGATGATTTGATACCTTTGAATTGGCAGCCAAGAAATCTACAGTTATATATTTATGACGATGACACTGAAATGTTGAATCGTATGGCTTCCTCCAACAATGCTGACCAATCGCTTGTTGAAAAATTGATGAACATACTAAAGATCAATCCCTATTGTATCTTTCTAAAATCTCTAATGCAAGTTCCAAAATTACCAAACTTGTATATTGCACTCAAGTGTGACTCCAGCTTAAATTAACAAGTTTATAACTTACCAACTATCTCAAAAGTTGCAGCAATATGGTTGGACCAAGACCTAAGTAAAAATAGTTCTGCCCCACATACTCAAATTTATCCCTGTAGTAGTAAGAGCCGATTAGTGAATTATTACTACGATTGCTATGATCCTTTACAATATCCATTGTTATTTTCTTATGGTCAAAATAGATAGCATAGCAGAATTAAAAGAGTTGTCCAAGATTATAACAGAAGAAGTCAATTTCACTGTCAAAATGAACAACTTCCCAGTTTATCAAATATGTGTTCTCTTGATGGATTACTTGATATGGAAGGTGAAGTTCTACAAAAGGAGAAACAAAAAAGAGAGAATATTTTCTGTCATGAATACTATTATTATAAATTTCAAATGAGAAGTAATGAGACAAATGGAATATTACATTCAGGAAGACTTTTCCAACAATACTCAGTTGATGAATTCATAAGACTTGAAACTCAACGATTAGATTTTGCCTCATGTAATCAGGATTTATTCTGAACTGATGCATTATAAGGACTCATGGATTTTCTTAGACACGGTGAGAGAGATGCTTCAAAGATAGGAAAACAAAAATTTCTTCCAGTGAATTTTATAGGAGGTCCTAGAGATATGCTTCAGCAATATATGGATGCTATTGCAATTCAAAAAACCTAACATATTTCTCACTATGACTTGTAATCCTTCTTGGGTAGAAATAGAAGAACTTTTACTAACATCTGATGAGGCTCAAAATAGACCTGATTAGATTTGTCGAGTATTTAAAGCAAAAGTTGAGGAGCTAAAAATAGATATATTAAGAAGAAACATATTTGGGAAAGTAGTTGCATTTATGTACACTATCGAGTTTCAGAAATGTGGCCTTCCACATGCTCATTTTCTTCTGATTTTTAGTGATAATTTCAAGTTAGTCACCCCTGAATCATATGACCAAATTATTTCTGCTGAGCTTTCTGATACTGATCAAAATCCTTACTTACACGAACTTGTTAAAAATATATGATGCATGGCCCATGTGGTCAGTTGAACCCTACTAATTCATGTATAAAAAAGAAAGGATTCTGCAAATTCAAGTATCCAAAGGATTTTGCTGATGAAACAACAAAAGGGAAAAACTCATCATATGCAATTTATAGAAAAAGAAATACTGATAAATATGTGAAGATTAGAAAACAACTTCTTGACAACTCATGGGTTGTTCCTTATAATCCTTACCTGCTATGCAAATTTAATTGTCATATCAACATTGAAATATGTTCCGATATAAAGGTTATCAAATATATTTACAAATACTGTAACATCCCGTATTCTGCATATACTAGTCCTATTCATATATCACTTGATATAGCCTTGTTGTATAGGTGAGGGACCGAGTTTCTTATATGAGCAGTGATAGTTTAATGTGTATTGGGAGGTGCTGTAATGCCCCATTCAGTTCAGCACGTAAACGGCCAAGTTAACCTAGACAAAAATATTTAAACTCGAGATGGAAAGATTGTATTTGAGTAAATATTTAGGGTGAAGTGTTAAGTTAAAGCAAAAGGGATTAGAAATTAGAAAATAGAATAAAATAAGTGAGCTGCTTGCTTGACTTAACTAAGCTAGTAGGTGACAAGTAGGTGCATCACCTACTTTGACTTATTGACCAGCCTAAAGAACTAGGTAGGTGCATCACCTACTAAGACTATTTTGACTAGCTTAGAGGGCCAAGTACACCCATCACCCACTTGAATAAATTCTGGCCCAAAGAAGTGAAAGAAAGGGAAAGAATTGGCAGCCAAGGCCCAATAAGGTTAAGTCCAACAAAGCCCATGTAAAATGGCCAAGTAGGTGTATCACCTTCTTGACATTTTGTGGCTCAAAATGAAAAAGGAAAGTCGGCCAAAGCAGCCCCCATTTAAAGGGGTTAAGACCAGCTCATTTCACTCATTTTAACTTGAAAAAAATAGATTTTAGAAGTTCTTTCTTTCTCTCTCTCTTAGCTTCACATAGCAGCCATAAAATACCATTAGGGTTCTTAAGTATTCTCCCTCTTTTCAAGCTAAGTTGAAGGGGAGTTCAAGCTCTTGAAGAAGTACAAGTTAGGAGGACAGATTTTCAGAATTTAAGGTAAAGTTACTGCCCATTTTTACCCCTTTTTATATGCAAGTTTGATGAAGAATTCAGTATGTGATTGTGTCAAGAACCATGGGGTAGTGATTGGAATCCTTGAGTTAAAAATACTTTCTTATTATGTTGAAGGATGTTTGGGATTGTTTTAGGAGCGGTTTTATGTGTATATATTTGGGACAGCTTGGTTGAACTTGTAAAAGGGTGTGTGAAGTTGTATTGAAGTATGGAAGGAGGGTGTGGTAATACACCACTTAATTGGGTGTTATGTTAACTTGCTGCCTGCACACCTTTGTATGTTGTTTGGTATATGTTGTGAAGTCGGAAGAGTTTCAAGGGACCTTATGAGAAGGTCATACAGTATGTAGATATGTTTAGAGGAGAAGAGGTGAAAGGAACACTCTTGGTTTGATCAATTACGAGCTTACTGCCTAGTTACTGATTTAGTGGGATCAAGTAGCCCAAATTGGTTAACTAGCTACTAATACTAGTTTTGCCATGTATTTCATTGTAGATAAATAATCTGAAAGAGGGAAGCTTAATTCGTTGTAATATCCGAGTTACACCACAAGATATGTAAGGTTTCTCAGTTTCATATTCCTTGGCATGAACTCTTATTTTGTGTTGTTACCAACGAAGTGAGTTTCCTAGTAAAGGTACTTTCAACAGCAAGCTTTGTGAGTTATTCTCTAAGCCAAATGAGGTTCATTGTATCATATAAGCTCCTAAACAGTACATTGATGTTACATTTGCTCCTTATATCATTGTTACTGCCTTAAGTGCATGTTCATGTACTTCTACTACTGGTCCATAGTTTTGAGCTCAATAAAGGTTACAACCACCAAAGTAACAATCTCAAAGATTAAAGAAACTAAATGAAGTAATCTGTATATGTGTGGGTGGAAGCCCAGGGGTGAAAGCCTAGCATGGGTCGATCCCTATTTGTGTACTTATGGGTGGCAGCCTAGGGGAACAGAGAAGTGCGACCCAACCAAGACCAGGGAAGTGCGACCCAACCAAGACCTCCTACACAGTCTTGTAAACAATGTGGAAGAAATCATCCAGGTATATGTCAGCTTGGAACAAATGTTTTTTTTGGTGTGGTACACCGAGACACATGATGAGAAATTGCCCTCAAAGGGGCATGGGTAGCATGGCACAACCTACTGGATTGATTGCTGCATCATCATCATCGGTGCCTTCTTTAGGTAGGGGGCCACAGGTGCCTGCAGGTCGTGGTAGAGGTGGTAGAGGAACTGCTAGTTCTAGTGGAGTTCAAAATCGTACATATGCTCTAGCGAAATGACAGAATTTGGAGGCTTCACCTGATGTGGTTACAGGTACATTGTCCATCTTTTCATATAATGTATATGCATTAATTGATCCAGGCTCTACACTATCATATGTAACTCCATTGATTGCTAGAAAGTTTGAAGGAACGCCAGAATTATTGGTTAAACCATTTGAAGTATTTACGCCAACTAGCAAGTCTATTATAGCTAGAAAAGTCTATCGTAATTGCATAGTAACTGTTTGTGACCGTAACATATTGGCTGACCTTGTTGAGCTAGATATGATAGATTTTGACGTTATAATGGGTATGGATTGGTTGGCTTCATGTTATGCCACGGTAGATTGCCGAGCTAAGAGGGTGAGTTTCCATTTTCCAAAAGAGGTATTCCTTGAATGGAAAGGTAATGTTGGGACACCAAGAGGTAAGTTTATTTCTTATCTTAAGGCAAAGAAGATGATATGCAAAGGATACATATGTCATCTAGTGAGAGTGAGAGATATAGATGCGGAGCCACTAGATCTTCAGTCTATTCCAGTGGTAAATGAATTTTCTAATGTATTTCCCGAAGAGCTTCCAGGTTTGCCTCCAGAATGAGAGATAGAGTTTGGTATTGATATGATTCCAGGTACTCAACCCATCTCCATCCCTCCATATAGGATGGCCCCGGCAGAATTACGAGAATTGAAGGAGCAATTAAAAGATTTGTTAGAAAAGGGATTCATAAAGCCTAGTATATCCCCTTGGGGAGCACCAGTTTTATTTGTACGCAAGAAAGATGGCTCATTGAGAATGTGTATTGACTATCGGCAGTTGAATAAGGTGACAATTAAGAACAAATATCCCCTTCCTAGGATTGATGATTTGTTTGACCAGTTACAAGGTGCTAAGTGTTTCTCGAAGATTGATTTGAGGTCGGGTTATCATCAAGTAAAAGTCAAAGAGAAAGATATACCCAAGACAGCTTTCCGAACACGGTATGGTCATTTTGAATTTTTAGTTATGTCATTTGGGCTAACAAATGCACCAGTAGCTTTTATGGATCTGATGAATAGGGTGTTCAAGCCATTCTTGGACGTGTTTGTGATTGTATTCATAGATGATATCTTGGTCTATTCAAGATCAAAGGAGGACCATGCTAATCACTTGTGGCAGGTGTTACAGGTTCTTCGTGATCGTAAGCTATATGCAAAGTTTTCTAAATGTGAGTTTTGGTTAAAATCTATGGCATTCTTAGGTCATATTGTCTCTGATGAATGAATAAGGTTGATACTCAAAAGATAGAAGCCGTGAAGAACTGGCCAAGACCTACAACACCTACGAAGGTTCGTAGTTTCCTTGGGTTGGCAGGTTATTATAGAAGGTTCGTTGAGGGATTTTCCTCTATTTCTGCACCCTTAACAAAGCTAACACACAAGGCAGCCAAGTTCCAATGGAGTGATGCATGCGAAAGAAGCTTCCAAGAGCTGAGAAATAAGTTGACTTCTACACCTATATTGGTACTTCCAGAAGGCATAGAAGGGTATGCAGTGTATTGTGATGCGTCAGGAGTGGGCTTAGGATGCGTATTGATGCAGCATGGTAAAGTAATAGTTTATGCCTCAAGACAGTTGCGGCCACATGAGAAAAATTATCCAACCCATGATCTAGAGCTAGCAGCGGTTGTATTTGCTTTAAAGATATGGCGCCACTACTTGTATGGGGTTCATGTTGACATATATACGGACCATAAGAGCTTGCAATATATATTTAAGCAGAAGAATCTGAATCTGAGGCAGCGAAGATGGCTTGAGTTATTAAAAGATTATGATGTTGATATCTTGTATCATCCGGGAAAAGCAAATGTGGTGGCTGATGCTTTAAGTCGTATGACAATGGCAAACACCTATGGGCAGTCCATGGAAAGACAAAGAATAGCTAAGGATCTATACCAACTAGCTAGCTTGGGGATTCGCCTTCTTGAATCTCAAGATGAAGGGATTATTGTGCAAAATGCAGCAGAATCCTCATTAGTAGTCGAAGTAAAAGAGAAGCAATATAAGGATCCTATTCTATTAAAGCTTAAGGAGAATGTACAAAAAGGGGTGACAAAGGCATTTGAGCTTACGTAAAACAAAGTACTCTAGTGCCAAAACAGATTGTGTGTGCCTAATATAGATGGACTAAGGGAGAGAATTATGACAGAAGCACATCATTCAAGATATTCTATCCATCCGGGCTCAACTAAAATGTATCATGACTTGAAAGGAGTGTATTGGTGGAGTGACATGAAGAAGAACATTGCAGAATTTATTTCTCAATGTCCAAATTGTCAACAAGTTAAAGTAGAGCACCAAAAGCCTGGAGGTTATATGCAACATATAGACCTTCTAATTTGGAAGTGGGACATGATCAACATAGATTTTGTCACTGGTCTGCCTCGCTCATTTTGGAAGTTTTACTCTATATGAGTGATAGTTGATAGACTCACCAAATCAGCCCACTTCTTGCCGGTTAAGGCTACTTATACAATTGAAGAGTATGCAAGGTTGTATATTAAAGAGATAGTTTGGCTACATGGAATTCCAATCTCTATTATATCTGATAGGGGAGCTCAATTCACTGCGAATTTTTGGAAATCATTTCAGAAGAGTTTGGGAACACAAGTCAATTTAAGTACGGCCTTTCACCCTCAAACGAATGGTCAGGCAGAACGTATAATCCAAACACTTGAGGATATGTTACGAGCTTATGTATTGGACTTTAAAGGTAGCTGAGATGACCATTTACCACTTATTGAGTTTTCTTACAACAATAGCTACCATTCAAGTATCAAAATGGCACCTTATGAAGCTTTATATGGGAGGAAGTGTAGATCACCAATCGGATGGTTTGAAGTGGGTGAAACTACCTTATTTGGGCCAGATCTTGTTCATCAAGCTATGGAAAAAGTTATGGTGATACAACAGCGGCTGGCAATGGCTCAAAGTTGATACAAATCATATGCAGATATTAGAAGAAGAGGGCTGGAGTTTGCTATAGGAGATTGGGTATTTTTGAAGGTGTCACCAATGAAAGGGGTGATGAGATTTGGTAAAAAGGGAAAGTTAAGTCCACGCTATATAGGGCCATATAATATTATTCGAAGAGTTGGACAAGTTGCATATGAGTTAGAGCTACCCCAAATGCTTTTCCATCCGGTATTTCATGTCTCAATGCTTCGAAAGTGTAGAGGTGACCCATCTCGTATTACTCCTACTGAAGATGTACAAGTTATGGGAGATCTCACTTATGAAGAAGTACCCATTGCTATTTTGGATCGCCAAGTTAAGAGGCTAAGAAATAAGGAAGTAGCTTCCATAAAAGTACTGTGGAGAAACCAACAAGTAGAAGAAGTTACATGGGAAGCGAAAGAAGCGATGAAATCCAAGTATCCTTATCTATTTTAGTCCGATGAGAAAGGTGGAAGTGTCTAGTTGAGGCATTAACGAGTAAGTATAAGTCTATATATCTTATCTGTCTAATAGTGGTACTTAACTTAGGCTTGAGCTTGTTTGGGCTGGTTAACTTTAATATCATTCGAGGATGAATGTTCCTAAGAAGGGGAGGATGTAACATCCCGTATTCCGCATATACTAGTCCTATTCATATATCACTTGATATAGCCTTGTCATATAGGTGAGGGACCGAGTTTATTATATCAGCAGTGATAGTTTAATGTGTATTGGGAGGTGCTGTAATGCCCCATTCAGTTCAGCACGTAAACGGCCAAGTTAACCTCGACAAAAGTATTTAAACTCGAGATGGTAAGGTTGTATTTGAGTAAATATTTAGGGTGAAGTGTTAAGGTAAAGCAAAAGGGATTAGAAATTAGAAAATAGAATAAAATAAGAGAGCTGCTTGCTTGACTTAACTAAGCTAGTAGGTGACAAGTAGGTGCATCACCTACTTTGACTTATTGACCAGCCTAAAGAACTAGGTAGGTGCATCACCTACTAAGGCTATTTTGACTAGCTTAGAGGGCCAGGTACACCCATCACCCACTTGAATAATTTCTGGCCCAAAGAAGTGAAAGAAAGGGAAAGAATTGGCAGCCAAGGTCCAATAAGGTTAAGTCCAACAAAGCCCATGTAAAATGGCCAAGTAGGTGTATCACCTTCTTGACATTTTGTGGCTCAAAATGAGCAAGGAAAGTCGGCCAAAGCAGCCCCCCTTTAAAGGGGTTAAGACCAGCTCATTTCACTCATTTTAACTTGAAAAAAACAGATTTTAGAAGTTCTTTCTTTCTCTCTCTCTTAGCTTCACATAGCAGCCATAAAATACCATTAGGGATCTTAAGTATTCTCCCTATTTTCAAGCTAAGTTGAAGGGGAGTTCAAGCTCTTGAAGAAGTACAAGTTAGGAGGACAGATTTTCAGAATTTAAGGTAAAGTTACTGCCCATTTTTACCCCTTTTTATATGCAAGTTTGATGGAGAATTCTGTATGTGTTTGTGTCAAGAACCATGGGGTAGTGATTGGAACCCTTGAGTTAAAATACTTTCTTATTATGTTGAAGGATGTTTGGGATTGTTTTAGGAGCAGTTTTATGTGTATATATTTGGGACAGCTTGGTTGAACTTGTAAAAGGGTGTGTGAAGTTGTATTGAAGTATGGAAGGAGGGTGTGGTAATACACCACTTAATTGGGTGTTATGTTAACTTGCTGCCTGCACACCTTTGTATGTTGTTTGGTATATGTTGTGAAGTCGAAAGAGTTTCAAGGGACCTTATGAGAAGGTCGTACAGTATGTAGATATGTTTAGAAGAGAAGAGGTGAAAGGAACACTCTTGGTTTGATCAATTACGAGCTTACTGCCTAGTTACTGATTTAGTGGGATCAAGTAGCCAAAATCAGTTAACTAGCTACTAATACTAGTTTTGCCACATATTTCATTGTAGATAAATAATCTGAAAGAGGGAAGCTTAATTCGTTGTAATATCCGAGTTACACAACAAGGTATGTAAGGTTTCTCAGTTTCATATTCCTTGGCATGAACTCTTATATTTGTGTTGTTACCAACGAAGTGAGTTTCCTAGTAAAGGTACTTTCAACAGCAAGCTTTGTGAGTTATTCTCTAAGCCAAATGAGGTTCATTGTATCATATAAGCTCCTAAACAGTACGTTGATGTTACGTTTGCTCCTTATATCATTGTTACTGCCTTAAGTGTATGTTCATGTACTTCTACTACTGGTCCATAGTTTTGAGCTCAATAAAGGTTACAACCTCCAAAGTAACAATCTCAAAGATTAAAGAAACTAAATGAAGTAATCTGTATATGTGTGGGTGGCAGCCCAGGGGTGAAAGCCTAGCATGGGTCGATCCCTATTTGTGTACTTATGGGTGGAAGCCTAGGGGCGAGAGCCTAGCATGGGTCGATCCCAATTTGTATATTTACGAGGGCAGCATCCCAGGGATTAAATTGCCTAGCATGGGACTCCTCTTTTACCACTGATCAGTTGGTCCCGTGTATCACATGCCTTACAATGATCATAAAGCAAAGAAGAGTAACCAAAAGAATGTAATATACATGATTTTACAAGTGTAAGCAAATGTGATCTTCTGTTCTTATTTACACGTTTATGCACTGATACCTGATTCTATTTGAACTCTTGTTTACATATGATTTACTTTATGCCTTACATATTCAGTACATTCTCTCGTACTGACGTCCCTCATGGGGATGCTGCATTTCATGCCGCAGGCACATGTACTCTGGCTAGTAGACCTCCCCAGTAGGAGCACAGGACACTCAGCTGCTATTTGTGAGCTCCAAGTTTATTCGGGGCTTTACCGAGTCTTTGGTATATATTTTGGGTATTGTATAGTTAAGGGTAAGGCGGGGCCCTATCCCGACCTAAACTAAGTTTGTCTATCTTGTAGAGGCTTTGTAGATCAATGTTAAAGTAAAACTTACTTATGTCTTTGCTCTTAACAGTTGTGGTCTCAATGACCAGATCGTGTACATAAGTTTTGGGCCTATCTATGTTGGTCTTGTTATTCAGGCAGCTTATCTATAGTCAAAGCTTCTTAATTGTCATAGTTATATGCATGATGAATCACAGGTTATAAGTTGGTTCTCTCGGGCCTTTAGGGCATCGAGTGCCTGTCCGTCTAAATGGAATTTGAGGCGTGACAAAAGTGGTATCAGAGCAGGTCATCCTAGGGAGTCTACAAAGTCGTGTCTATGTAGAGTCTTGCTTATGGGTGTGTTGTGCACTACATCTATAAACAGGAGGTTACGGGACATTTAGGAGTTGTCTCTTTTTCTTCATCTCTTAGATCATACAATATAGCCAATGTTATAGGTTTATCGTATCTAACCTTTAAATTGTTTTCATTATAGCAAAAATGCTGGTTACTAGGAAAAGTAAGAGTACTGGTAAGCAAGTAGATGTGGCTACTGGAGAAGGGACCATCAAATCACCACCTAGACGAGCTGATCAAAGTGAGGCTCAACTGTCTTCATCACGGACTTCCTCCACTCCTCCGTCTCCAGAAGAGCTAAGGAGGGCAACAACACCCCAAGAACCACCGGTTAATGCTACTGACCAAGATTTAAAGAATGCAGTCCAATTGTTGACTCGTATACTTGCTGGTCAAGGACAAGGGCAAGCAGGTCCAATTGCAGGTACTAGTGGTGCAAATAGGGAAGCTAGTGTGCGGATACGTGATTTCCTTAATTTGGACCCTCCATCATTTACCGGGTCAGATCCTAATGAAGATCCGCAAGACTTTATTGATCAAATCCAAAGGACCTTAGATAGTATGCATGTATCTGGTAAGGAAGCAGTTGAGTTGGCAACATATAGATTAAAAGGTGTGGCTATATTGTGGTACGAAGCTTGGAAACAATCTAGGGGTATAAATACACCTTCAGCTAAATGGAAAGAGTTTAAAAAGGCATTCCTTGACCATTATCTGCCATTGGAGATTCGGGAGGCCCGTGCAACTCAGTTCTTAAATATTCACCAAGGGAATATGAGCGTGAGAGAGTATAGTCTCAAGTTTAATTCTTTGGCCAGGTATGCTCCTAATGTAGTAGCTACTATGGAGGATAGAGTTCATCATTATGTGGATAGATTGGATTCATCTCTGGTTAGGGATTGTACTATTGCTGCTTTGAATAAAGATATGGATATAGCAAGGATACAAGCTTTTGCACAAAAGATGGAGGATCAAAGGCAAAGGAGAAGGACACAAGAGTCGAAAAGAGGGCAGTCCAAGAGGGCCAGATCTATGGGCCAGTTTACGCCATCCCAAGGTGAGTTTAGGCCTCGGTTTTCTAATAGACTGCCTAGGCCATCATCTTCCTACTCTACAGCTAGCGCTCCACCTCGGTTTCAAGAGTCTAGGGCTAATCAATTTGGGAAAAGGAGTGAGAGTCAGGCTCACAAGTAGCGGGGTACCAAGAATAGGGAAGTGCGACCCAACCAAGACCTCCTAGACAGTCTTGTAAACAATGTGGAAGAAATCATCCAGGTATATGTCGGCTTGGAACAAATGTTTGTTTTTGGTGTGGTACACCGGGACACATGATGAGAAATTTCCCTCAAAGGGGCATGGGTAGCATGGCACAACCTACTGGATCGATTGCTGCATCATCATCATCGGTGCCTTCTTTAGGTAGGGGGCCACAGGTGCCTGCAGGTCGTGGTAGAGGTGGTAGAGGAACTGCTAGTTCTAGTGGAGTTCAAAATCGTACATATGCTCTAGCGGAACGACAGAATTTGGAGGCTTCACCTGATGTGGTTACAGGTACATTGTCCATCTTTTCATATAATGTATATGCATTAATTGATCCAGGCTCTACACTATCATATGTAACTCCATTGATTGCTGGAAAGTTTGAAGGAACGCCAGAATTATTGGTTAAACCATTTGAAGTATTTACGCCAACTAGCGAGTCTATTATACCTAGAAAAGTCTATCGTAATTGCATAGTAACTGTTTGTGACCGTAACACATTGGCTGACCTTGTTGAGCTAGATATGATAGATTTTGACGTTATAATGGGTATGGATTGGTTGGCTTCATGTTATGCCACGGTAGATTGCCGAGCTAAGAGGGTGAGTTTCCATTTTCCAAAAGAGGCAGTCCTTGAATGGAAAGGTAATGTTGGGACACCAAGAGGTAGGTTTATTTCTTATCTTAAGGCAAAGAAGATGATGTCCAAAAGGTACATATGTCATCTAGTGAGAGTGAGAGATATAGATGCGGAGCCACTAGATCTTCAGTCTATTCAAGTGGTAAATGAATTTTCTGATGTATTTCTCGAAGAGCTTCCAGGTTTGCCTCCAGAACGAGAGATAGAGTTTGGTATTGATATGATTCCAGGTACTCAACCCATCTCCATCCCTCCATATAGGATGGCCCCGGCAGAATTACGAGAATTGAAGTAGCAATTAAAAGATTTGTTAGAAAAGGGATTCATAAAGCCAATTTTCAAATAAACAGTGTATAACAGTACAACAATATCAAGTATAAGGTATGGAAAACATGCATAAATAACCACAGACACACTTAGACTACCAGTCTCTACTTAGCCTGTTCCCGCATGAATCCACCACCAAACTCTAAGGCACAACCATTTACCATTAACTATAACTTTCCGTCTATCCCGGACCCACCCTGGGATCCCTTCTAGACTACACACATGTACCTTGAATCAACCCAGCCTAAACGAAGACCAACACAAATGTCAATGAACAGCCTGGCCTAAACCAAGACCAACACAATAGTTAGCCAGAATTTCCCTGGCCTCTCAAGGACCACCAAACCAATAACACATTTCAATAAGCAGCCCGGTCCACTCACATAACCAATATCAATCAATGCAACACAATAATAACAATACAAATGCAACAAAAGTAAATCGTACCAGGCGTGGTACCTGTGCCAATCATTTGTTATACCCATACCAGGCGTGGTACCCGTGCCAACCATTTCTTATACCCGTACCAGGTGTGGTACTCGAGCCAACCGAATGTCAATAATCCACAGTCAAATGCATGAACACACAACTTGTAAACCAATAAGAAAATACCATTCAAATCACAGACTGTAAAATAGGAACCTTAGACATCCTACACAACTTCCCTAAGCAATGTAATTCATACAATCACTTAGATATGAGTACAAGAATATACAACATTCACCAAAATCGTAAGCCATCACCTACCTCAAAATGATCCAAGCTCAATTCGACCCGAGCTTTCCCGTGTTTTGGATTCCTCTCTCATTCTTGGTCTAAAAACAACACACAGTATATACAATTAACACACAAGGCCTGCACATTACCCGGATTATACCAAATTCCTAAACCCAAGGCCACCCATGATCATCCCACCCTTTTCCTGGGCTTTCCCACCATTAATTCTCCTAGTTCTATCATTTTTATGGATAAAAACAGAGAATTTAACAACCTATGATCATTTTAACATACTTTTATCAACACCCAAGAACGTACATGCTTGGAATCCCCTTTCTTCCCCGAATTCTACCATTCCTAGGTTATTCCAACCTTCCCCAAGTTCCCTCCTAGCAATTCTACCGCATAGGTAATGTATTACAAAGATTGGGGAACAAAAACCTTACCTTAGGGAAGAATTCCGACGGAAAAAGGAAGAAAAACGCCTGGAATCGCCTAGCCCTTCTCCCAAAATGAATTGTAGAAAACTGAACTATTTTGGGGAAGTTTCTGTATTAAAAACCCATCTTCCCGCTATAGAGGTCCTCACTCTGCTATAGCGGTCCTGCTATAGCGGACGACTTCCGCTATAGCGGTCTTAAGTGGGTGTTGACCGCATTGACCACCGCTATAACGGTATTTTCCATCACTATAGCGATGGTCGCTATGGCAGACCGTTGCGCTCGTCATGAATAGAATGTCCGAAAATCTCCTAGTTTGGCCATTTCACAACACACTTGCTTTCCCCGACGACCCGACACAACCCCTTCACGTCAAACACAATTTCGGGAGTTCTACTTACCCAAAATTGATTCCAAAAAGTCCCCTGGACTCCTCTATGTGTTGGCTACATGGAAAACTAGCTCAAAACAAGACACATAAACCAATCCTTACCCGGATTTCCCTAGACTCTACCTCGCTCCAAAACTGGCCGAGGCTAGCCTAGCCAAGAATTTCAAACTCCCAAATCTGGAGTTTTCTAACTCTAAACCTTGGCATGATTGGACTACCCGTAACGATGGACCTGGTCATTACAATAGATACTAACTTACCCATCGTTCATCCCCGAACAATCAAACCCAAAATTACGAAAATAAAAGGAAGGAAGTGTAGTACCTGAATCCTCAAATAGTTGAGGGTACTTGTCCCGCATGTCCTTCTCAGTTTCCCAAGTGGCTTCCTCAATCGGATGATGCTTCCACTGAACCATTACCATATCAATCACCTTTGTCCTCAACCTCTGGATATCCCGAGCAAGAATCAAAACCGGTTCCTCCTCATAACAAAGATTCTTATCGAAAAGTACCTCATCCCACTTAATGATGTAATCCCTATCCCCATGGTATCGCTTAAGCATGGATACATGGAATACCGGATGGACCCCCGACAAACTAGGTGGCAGTGCTAACTTGTAAGCCACTGGCCCCACACTTTCGAGAACTTCAAATGGATCGATTAACCGAGGGCTAAGCTTGCCCTTCTTACCAAACTGCATAACCCCATTTCATTGGTGACACCTTCAACAATACCTGTTCACCAGCCTGAAAATCCATCTCCTAGACCTTGCGGTCTGCATACTCCTTTTGCCTGCTTTGAGCAGCCAGCAACTTGGTCTGTATGCCCCTTAACTTTTCCTGTGCTTCCTTCACTAAGTCTACGCCCAGAGGCTTTACATCGCCTTTCTCAAACCACCCAACTAGTGATCTGCAGTTCCTCCCATACAGTGCCTCGAATGGTGCCATGTCAATACTAGAGTGGTAGCTATTGTTGTACGAGAATTCGCACAATGGTAGAAACTGGTCCCAATGACCCCCGAAGTCCAATGGTATCTATTGATCGATGACCCCCGAATTCGCTCAAAGGGGCATGGGTAGCATGGCATAACCTACTGGATCGATTGCTGCATCATCATCATCGGTGCCTTCTTTAGGTAAGGGGCCACAGGTGCCTGCAGGTCGTGGTAGAGGTGGTAGAGGAACTGCTAGTTCTAGTGGAGTTCAAAATCGTACATATGCTCTAGCGGAACGACAGAATTTGGAGGCTTCACCTGATGTGGTTACAGGTACATTGTCCATCTTTTCATATAATGTATATGCATTAATTGATCTAGGCTCTACACTATCATATGTAACTCTATTGATTGCTGGAAAGTTTGAAGGAACGCCAGAATTATTGGTTAAACCATTTGAAATATTTATGCCAACTAGCGAGTCTATTATAGCTAGAAAAGTCTATCGTAATTGCATAGTAACTGTTTGTGACCGTAACACATTGGCTGACCTTGTTGAGATAGATATGATAGATTTTGATGTTATAATGGGTATGGATTGGTTGGCTTCATGTTATGCCACGGTAGATTCCCGAGCTAAGAGGGTGAGTTTCCATTTTCCAAAAGAGGCAGTCCTTGAATGGAAAGGTAATGTTGGGACACCAAGAGGTAAGTTTATTTCTTATCTTAAGGCAAAGAAGATGATGTCCAAAGGGTACATATGTCATCTAGTGAGAGTGAGAGATATAAATGCGGAGCCACTAGATCTTCAGTCTATTCCAGTGGTAAATGAATTTTCTGATGTATTTCTCGAAGAGCTTCAAGGTTTGCCTCCAGAACGAGAGATAGAGTTTGGTATTGATATGATTCCAGGTACTCAACCCATCTCCATCCCTCCATATAGGATGGCCCCGGCAGAATTACGAGAATTAATGGAGCAATTAAAAGATTTGTTAGAAAAGGGATTCATAAAGCCTAGTATATCCCCTTGGGGAGCACCATTTTTATTTGTACGCAAGAAAGATGGATCATTGAGAATGTGTATTGACTATCGCCAGTTGAATAAGGTGACAATTAAGAACAAATATCCCCTTCCTAGGATTGATGATTTGTTTGACCAGTTACAAGGTGCTAAGTGTTTCTCGAAGATTGATTTGAGGTCGGGTTATCATCAAGTAAAAGTCAAAGAGAAAGATATACCCAAGACAGCTTTCCGAACACGGTATGGTCATTTTGAATTTTTAGTTATGTCATTTGGGCTAACAAATGGACCAGCAGCTTTTATGGATCTGATGAATAGGGTGTTCAAGCCATTCTTGGACGTGTTTGTGATTGTATTCATAGATGATATCTTGGTCTATTCAAGATCAAAGGAGGACCATGCTAATCACTTGTGGCAGGTGTTACAGGTTCTTCGTGATCGTACGCTATATGCAAAGTTTTCTAAATGTGAGTTTTGGTTAAAATCTATGGCATTCTTGGGTCATATTGTCTCTGATGAAGGAATAAGGGTTGATACTCAAAAGATAGAAGCCGTGAAGAACTGGCCAAGACCTACAACACCTACGGAGGTTCGTAGTTTCCTTGGGTTGGCAGGTTATTATAGAAGGTTCGTTGAGGGATTTTCCGCTATTTCTGCACCCTTAACAAAGCTAACACACAAGGCAGCCAAGTTTCAATGGAGCGATGCATGCGAAAGAAGCTTCCAAGAGCTGAGAAATAAGTTGACTTCTACACCTATATTGGTACTTCCAGAAGGCATAGAAGGGTATGCAGTGTATTGTGATGCGTCGAGAGTGGGCTTAGGATGCGTATTGATGCAGCATGGTAAAGTAATAGCTTATGCCTCAAGACAGTTGCGACCACATGAGAAAAATTATCCAACCCATGATCTAGAGCTAGCAGCGGTTGTATTTGCTTTAAAGATATGGCGCCACTACTTGTATGGGGTTCATGTTGACATATATACAGACCATAAGAGCTTGCAATATATATTTAAGCAAAAGAATCTGAATCTGAGGCAGCGAAGATGGCTTGAGTTATTAAAAGATTATGATGTTGATATCTTGTATCATCCGGGGAAAGCAAATGTGGTGGCCGATGCTTTAAGTCGTAGGACAATGGAAAACACCTATGGGCAGTCCATGGAAAGACAAAGAATAGCTAAGGATCTATACCAACTAGCTAGCTTGGGGTTCGCCTTCTTGAATCTCAAGATGAAGGGATTATTGTGCAAAATGCAGCAGAATCCTCATTAGTAGTCGAAGTAAAAGAGAAGCAATATAAGGATCCTATTCTATTACAGCTTAAGGAGAATGTACAAAAAGGGGTGACAAAGGCATTTGAGCTTACGCAAAACAAAGTACTCCAGTGCCAAAACAGATTGTGTGTGCCTAATATAGATGGACTAAGGGAGAGAATTATGACAGAAGCACATCATTTAAGATATTCTATCCATCCGGGCTCAACTAAAATGTATCATGACTTGAAAGGAGTGTATTGGTGGAGTGATATGAAGAAGAACATTGCAGAATTTGTTTCTCAATGTCCAAATTGTCAACAAGTTAAAGTAGAGCACCAAAAGCCTGGAGGTTATATGCAACATATAGACCTTCCAATTTGGAAGTGGGATATGATCAACATGGATTTTGTCACTGGTCTGCCTCGCTCATTTCAGAAGTTTGAATCCATATGGGTGATAGTTGATAGACTCACCAAATCAGCCCACTTCTTGCCGGTTAAGGCTACTTATATAGTTGAAGAGTATGTAAGGTTGTATATTAAAGAGATAGTTCGGCTACATGGAATCCCAATCTCTATTATATCTGATAGGGGAGCTCAATTCACTGCAAATTTTTGGAAATCATTTCAGAAGAGTTTGGGAACACAAGTTAATTTAAGTACGGCCTTTCACCCTCAAACGGATGGTCAGGCATAACGTACAATACAAACACTTGAGGATATGTTACGAGCTTGTGTATTGGACTTTAAAGGTAGCTGGGATGACCATTTACCACTTATTGAGTTTTCTTACAACATTAGCTACCATTCAAGTATCAAAATGGCACCTTATGAAGCTTTATATGGGAGGAAGTGTAGATCACCAATCGGATGGTTTGAAGTGGGTGAAACTACCTTATTTGGGCCAGATCTTGTTCATCAAGCTATGGATAGAGTTAAGGTGATACAACAGCGGCTGGCAATGACTCAAAGTCGATACAAATCATATGCAGATATTAGAAGAAGAGGGCTGGAGTTTTCAATAGGAGATTGGGTATTTTTAAAGGTGTCAACAATCAAAGGGGTGATGAGATTTGGTAAAAAGGGAAAGTTAAGTCCACTCTATATAGGGCCGTATAATATTATTCGAAGAGCTGGCCAAGTCGCATATGAGTTAGAGCTACCCCAAGAGCTTTCAACAGTCCATCCGGTATTTCATGTCTCAATGCTTCGAAAGTGTATAGGTGACCCATCTCGTATTACTCCTACTGAAGATGTACAAGTTATGGGAGATCTCACTTATGAAGAAGTACCCATTGCTATTCTGGATCGCCAAGTTAAGAGGCTAAGAAATAAGGAAGTAGCTTCCATAAAAGTACTGTAGAGAAACCAACAAGTAGAAGAAGTTACATGGGAAGCGAAAGAAGCGATGAAATCCAAGTATCCTCATCTATTTCAGTCCGATGAGAAAGGTGGAAGTGTCGAGTTGAGGCATTAACGAGTAAGTATAAGTCTATATATATTATATGTCTAATAGTGGTACTTAACTTAGGGTTGAGCTTGTTTGGGCTGGTTAACTTTAATATCATTCGAGGACGAATGTTCCTAAGAAGGGGAGGATGTAACATCCCGTATTCTGCATATACTAGTCCTATTCATATATCACTTGATATAGCCTTGTTGTATAGGTGAGGGACCGAGTTTCTTATATGAGCAGTGATAGTTTAATGTGTATTGGGAGGTGCTGTAATGCCCCATTCAGTTCAGCACGTAAACGGCCAAGTTAACCTCGACAAAAGTATTTAAACTCGAGATGGTAAGGTTGTATTTGAGTAAATATTTAGGGTGAAGTGTTAAGTTAAAGCAAAAGGGATTAGAAATTAGAAAATAGAATAAAATAAGTGAGCTGCTTGCTTGACTTAACTAAGCTAGTAGGTGAATAGTAGGTGCATCACCTACTTTGACTTATTGACCAGCCTAAAGAACTAGGTAGGTGCATCACCTGCTAAGACTATTTTGACTAGCTTAGAGGGCCAAATACACCCATCACCCACTTGAATAAATTCTTGCCCAAAGAAGTGAAAGAAAGGGAAAGAATTGGCAGCCAAGGCCCAATAAGGTTAAGTCCAACAAAGCCCATGTAAAATGGCCAAGTAGGTGTATCACCTTCTTGACATTTTGTGGCTCAAAATGAGCATGGAAAGTCGGCCAAAGCATCCCCCCTTTAAAGGGGTTAAGACCAGCTCATTTCACTCATTTTAACTTGAAAAAAACAGATTTTAGAAGTTCTTTCTTTCTCTCTCTCTTAGCTTCACATAGCAGCCATAAAATACCATTAGGGTTCTTAAGTATTCTCCCTCTTTTCAAACTAAGTTGAAGGGGAGTTCAATCTCTTGAAGAAGTACAAGTTAGGAGGACAGATTTTCAGAATTTAAGGTAAAGTTACTGCCCATTTTTACCCTTTTTTATATGCAAGTTTGATGAAGAATTCTGTATGTGTTTGTGTCAAGAACCATGGGGTAGTGATTGGAATCCTTGAGTTAAAAATACTTTCTTATTATGTTGAAGGATGTTTGGGATTGTTTTAGGAGTGGTTTTATGTGTATATATTTGGGACAGCTTGGTTGAACTTGTAAAAGGGTGTGTGAAGTTGTATGAAGTATGGAAGGAGGGTGTGGTAATACACCACTTAATTGGGTGTTATGTTAACTTGCTGCCTGCACACCTTTGTATGTTGTTTGGTATATGTTGTGAAGTCGGAAGAGCTTCAAGGGACCTTATGAGAAGGTCGTACAGTATGTAGATATGTTTAGAGGAGAAGAGGTGAAAGGAACACTCTTGGTTTGATCAATTACGAGCTTACTGCCTAGTTACTGATTTAGTGGGATCAAGTAGCCCAAATTGGTTAACTAGCTACTAATACTAGTTTTGCCACGTATTTCATTGTAGATAAATAATCTGAAAGGGGGAAGCTTAATTCGTTGTAATATCCGAGTTACACAACAAGGTATGTAAGGTTTCTCAGTTTCATATTCCTTGGCATGAACTCTTATATTTGTGTTGTTACCAACGAAGTGAGTTTCCTAGTAAAGGTACTTTCAACAGCAAGCTTTGTGAGTTATTCTCTAAGCCAAATGAGGTTCATTGTATCATATAAGCTCCTAAACAGTACGTTGATGTTACGTTTGCTCCTTATATCATTGTTACTGCCTTAAGTGCATGTTCATGTACTTCTACTACTGGTCCATAGTTTTGAGCTCAATAAAGGTTACAACCACCAAAGTAACAATCTCAAAGATTAAAGAAACTAATATGAAGTAATCTGTATATGTGTGGGTGGCAGCCCAGGGGTGAAAGCCTATTATGGGTCGATCCCTATTTGTGTACTTATGGGTGGCAGCGTAGGGGCGAAAGCCTAGCATGGGTCGATCCCAATTTGTATATTTACGAGGGCAGCATCCCAGGGGTTAAATTGCCTAGCATGGGACTCCTTTTTACCACTGATCAGTTGGTCACATGTATCACATGCCTTACAATGATCATAAAGCAAAGAAGAGTAACCAAAAGAATGTAATATACATGATTTCACAAGTGTAAGCAAATGTGATCTTCTGTTCTTATTTACACGTTTATGCACTGATACCTGATTCTATTTGAACTCTTGTTTACATATGGTTTACTTTATGCCTTACATATTCAGTACATTCTCTCGTACTGACGTCCCTCATGGGGACGCTGCATTTCATGCCGCAGGCACATGTACTCTGGCTAGTAGACCTCCCCAGTAGGAGCATAGGACACTCGGCTGCTATTGGTGAGCTCCAGGTTGATTTGGGGCTTTACCGAGTCTTTGGTATATATTTTGGGTATTGTATAGTTAAGGGTAAGGCGGGGCCCTGTCCCGACCTAAACTAAGTTTGTCTATCTTGTAGAGGCTTTGTAGAATAATGTTAAAGTAAAACTTAGTTATGTCTTTGCTCTTAACAGTTGTGGCCTCAATGGCCAGATCGTGTACATAAGTTTTGGGCCTATCTATGTTGGTCTTGTTATTCAGGAAGCTTATCTATAGTCAAAGCTTCTTAATTGTCATAGTTATATGCATGATAAATCACAGGTTATAAGTTGGTTCTCTCGGGCCTTTAGGGCATCGAGTGTCTGTCCTTCTAAATGGAATTTGAGGCGTCACAAATACATATGTAAGGGACATAATAAAATCTCTTTTTCTGTACAGGAGAATAATACAAATATAGAAATAGATGAAATAAAAGAATAATCAATTAGCTAGATGGGTATTAGCACTAGAAGCCATACGGCGTTTGTTTGCTTTCCCTATTAATGAAATGAATCCATCTGTTTATCATCCTCAACTACATCTTGAAGGACAATAATTTGTTTCTTTTAAAAAAAATGACAGCATAGACAAAATCATGAATAACCCTATGATTAGAAAAATAATGTTGACCGAGTTTTTGCTGATGAACAAAACAAACGGATATGCTAAACAACTCAATTTATTATATAAAGAATTTCCATAGTATTTTGTATGGTCTCCAGTGTATAAAATATGGACACAAAGATAACGAGGTAATGTTATTGGCTATGTTGTCACATGTCATCAACGGAAGGGGAGAGATACTATCTTAGGCTATTATTAATGAATGTAAGATCCCTAAAATCATACAAACAACTTCAAAAAATAGATGGAAAATATTGTGACACATTTAGAGAATCTGTAGAAAAAAGAGAGTTGTTGCATCATGATAATAACTTATTTGAATGTACGTCAGAGGCTGTAAGTTATCAAATGCCTTATAGTTTACGACGTTTATTTACTACAATATTAGTATATTTCAACCCCGATAATCCAAAGCAATTGTGAGAATAATTCGAAGATTCAATGTCTGAAGACTTCAAAAACATACCGAACATAGATCTAAAACGAGCCCAATATTTTGTTTTGAACCATATTAATGATATATTACACATCAAGGGACATTACATTAGATTATAAACTTGTTCCCGAAAATATTGTGTGCTTAAGAACAGTATCAAAAGAAAAATATGTTCACTTTGAAAGAAACATAATTGTTACAGAAGAAGATTTACTACTACATAAAAAGTTGAATGCACAACAAAAAATAGCATATGATATCATTCTTCAAAGAGTATTCACTAATAAATTAGGAGCTTTTTTTATTGATGGTCCGGGAGGAAGTGGTAAAATATTTTTATACCGTGCTTTATTAGTCACTATAAGATCCAACGAGTTTATAGCTCTTGCAACAACAACCTCTGGTGTTGCAGTATCAATTCTTGAAATACTGACTAATCTTCTTAGCAAGTATAATTTATGAAATAATGAAATTGACACAAGCTAGGGTTTCTAAGTTCTATACATGAAACTATGCTTATTCTCCAAGAAACATGAACTAAACATCATATAAGTTGTAGCATCTGAATAGCAAGGAAATCTCTAAGGTTTATAAAATCTAGGTCTGAGTAGTAATGGAGAAACTGAAGAAACTGATTGAATTCTAGGGACCTAGTGGATGAAAGGAACCCACTAGTGAAATCCCACATACCTGGAAGAAGATTCTATGGTTGAACCTTTGGATTTGGGGCTGAGCTTGAAGAAAACCCTCTTGCTTGTTCTTAAGAGGAAAAATTTCTTTCTTGCTTGAAACTACTAAGTGTTGATTTAGATTAGGAGTAATGAGGGAAAAAGAGTAAAAACCCTTTAATTACTCCCAAAATAACCTAGGATCGGAGTTAAAAGAATTGGGAAAAGACTGAAATGCCCCAAACTTAAAACAGAAATTTCAGACTTTCTTCCACCGAACAAGCTACCCAACGGGAGTTGGACTTGCGATGGCCCATCGACCCAGGTATTGTAGGAGGGCAGGCTGGGGCTGGTCCCCTGGTCGATTCACACAATGGCTCTAACAGCCCATCGCATCCACGACGGCCGTGGTGATAGCCCGTCGGAGCTGAGAAGGCCTGGGGAGGGCCGCTGATAGTTTTCCATGGTCTACCCCATGGACCGTCAGACCATTAACGCCTATGGGGACCCCCGTTAGGCTGAGACAGACTCACAGAGCCTCTGGGATCTTCCTATGGGGACCCCAACTGGCCGTCGTGTTCACGATGCCCGTAGGGCTTGCCTGGAGATGAAATTTTTTTGAGTTCTCTTTGAGTTCTGGGTTTTAAAATACTAGTCTGAATTCTGGGGTATTACAATATCCCCCCTTGGGATCATTCATCCTCGAATGAAGACTAACTAAGCTAAGTTCTGAGGGAAAGAGCTGCAATCCCTACCAACTGAATACTAGAAACTTATATCTGACTGAGTCTAGTTCTAAGTACATGAAAGCATGCTGAAAATACTGGAATAGCTAGGAAAACATGATTCTATGACTGACATGCACATGAGGAAACTGAGAGATTGGAGAGGAACTATTACCCCAAGCTTAAACTGAATTGGAGGGAAAGAGGTGAGGGTACTTGGCTATCATGGTTGCTTCTACTTCCCAAGTATCTCCCTCTACAGACTGATTCCTCCACAAGACCTTTACTAAAGCAACTTCCTTATTCCTCAACCTACGAACCTGATGGTCAAGAATCTCAACTGGGACATCCTCATAGGTAAGGCTATCCTTCGCAGCCACACTCTCTAAAGTCACTATCACTTCGAATCACTAACACACTTCTTCAACAAAGAAATGTGAAAGACTTGATGAACTGTTGCTAGTTCTGCTGGCAACTCTAACTCGTAGGCCACATTACCAATCCATTTCAAGATCCTGTAAGGACCTATATATCAGGAACTGAGCTTTCCTTTCTTGCCAAATCTGATCAGACCCTTCATGGGTGACACTTTCAAGAAAACCCAATCATCGATCTCGAATTCCAAGTCCCTTCTCCTCACGCCTGCATAGGAGTTCTGACAACTTTGAGCTATTTTCAATCTCTCTCTGATGAGCTAAACTTTCTCCATAGTCTCATGAACCAAATCTGGTCCAACCAAGGCTGCTTCACCTACTTAGAACCAACCAACCAGTGATCTACATCTACGCCTATAAAGTGCCTCATATGGGACCAATAGAATGCTAGAATGGAAGCTGTTATTATAGGCAAACTCTATGAGAGGTAGGTGATCATCCCAATTACCCTTGAAATCAATCACGCAGGCTCTCAACATGTCCTCTAAGGTATGTATGGTACGCTCTTCCTTGCCATCCATCTGTGGATGAAATGTTGTACTGAGATTCACTTGAGTACCAAGACCCTTCTGAAATGATCTCCAAAAATGAGATGTAAACTGAGGACCCCTATCTGAGATGATAGATAAGGGAACACCATGAAACCTGACTATCTCGCTGATGTATAGTTTGGCATAGTCCTCCGCTGAATCTTTAGTCTTGACAGCCAAGAAGTGAGCTGACTTAGTAACTCTGTCCACTATCACCCAAATGGAGTCGTGCTGTCTGCGAGTACGAGGTAAACCCATAATAAAATACATGTTGATCACCTCCCACTTCCAGGTAGGAATTCTAATATCCTAAGTTACACCTCTCGGTTTCTAATAATCTACCTTCATCTGCTGACAGTTGAGATACTTAGCCACAAAATCTGCAATGTCCCTCTTCATGTCGTTCCACCAATAGACTTCCCGTAGATCATGATACATCTTAGTGGCACCCAGATGAATAGAATATCTGGAATTATTGTCTTTAGTAAGGATCTACTGCCTCAACTTACCCACATTCGGTACACACAAATGACCCTGGTAGTGAAGTACACTATCTCCCCCTTGGGAGAAAACCTTAACTCTCTGCTGATGAACTGCACCTTTCAATTGAAGCAAAATGGGATCACTGTCCTGTTTCTCTTTAACCTCTACTACTAAAGAATATTCTGACCCATTCTGGACTATCACACCACCATCGGTTGTGTCCATGAGGCAAACTCCTCAGCGAGTGAGCCTATGAACATCCCTAGCTAATTCCTTCTTCTCTTCATCAACATGTGACACACTACCCATGGACAGTCTGTTGAGGGCATCACCCACCACATTGGCTTTACCCAGATGGTAGAGCACATTCATATCATAATCTTTGAGGAACTCAAGCCATCTTCTCTGATAAAGATTCAACTCTTTCTAGGTGAACACATACTGGAGACTCTTATGATCTGTGAACATATCAACATGAACACCATACAAGTAGTGTCTCTAAATCTTTAGGGCAAACACAACAGCCGCAAGCTAGAGGTCATGAGTTAGGTAGTTCTTCTCATGAATCTTAAGCTGTCTGGAAGCATAAGCTATGACCTTACCTTGTTGCATCAAAACACAACCCAGGCTGACCCTAGATGCATCACAATAAACCACATAGCCATCTGAACCCTCTGGTAGAGTCAAAATGGGAGTTGTAGTCAACTTGGTCTTCAGTTCTAAGAAGCTTTTCTCACACTCATCTGACCACTGAAACTTGACCTTCTTGTGAGTCAACTTGGTCAATGGGGCAGCTATGGATGAAAATCCTTCCATAAACCTTATGTAATAACCAGCCAAACCCAAGAAACTTCTTATGTATGTCGGAGAGGTGGGTCTGGGCCAGTTCTTTACTGCATTAATCTTTTGAGAATCAACTCGGATGCCTTCACTAGACACCACGTGACCAAGAAAAGCAACTGATTTTAACCAGAACTCACACTTACTAAACTTGGCGAATAACTGGCGGTCTTTGAGAGTCTGCAGAATGACCCTCAAATGGTCTGCATGCTCCTCCTCATTCCAAAAATAAACAAGGATATCATCGATAAAGATAATAACGAACAAGTCCAAATACTGTTTGAACACCCTGCTTATTAAATCCATGAAAGCTGCAGGAGCATTGGTTAGTCCAAAATACATAACTACAAATTCATAGTGACCATACCGAGTCCTAAAGGCTGTCTTCGGGAATGTCACTATCTCTGACTCTGAGCTGATGATAGTCAAATCTGAGGTCTATCTTAGAGAAGCAACTAGCACCCTGAAGCTGGTCGAACAAGTCGTCAATCCTGGAAATGGGATACTTATTCTTGATTGTGACTTTGTTCAACTGGTGGTGGTCTATGAAAATCTTGAGAGAATCATCTTTCTTACGTAGAATAGCAATGGAGTGCCCCATAGAGAGATGTTAGGTATGATGAAGTCCTTATCTAGAAGGTGTTTCAACTGTTCTTTCAATTCCTTAAGCTCAGCTGGAGCCATTCTATAAGGAAGAATCAAAATAGGCTAGGTATCTGGAAGGAGATCTATTCAAAAGTCAATTTCCCTTTCGGGAGGAACTCCAGGAAGATCTTCTAGAAACTATTTGGGGAATTCATTCACCACTGGAACTGACTCAAGAGTTGGGGTCTTAGAGTTTGAATCCTTAACTCAAACAAGATGATAGATATATGATAAACGCTCAAATCGTGGCTCTCCAACTAGGAGGTCACGGTGATTGCATAGTCAAAACACATTTATAAGCGCAACGGATGTCGGGGTCGTACCCAAGGGACCTAATTTAACTAATTAGAGATTGTGTGAAGCGATTTCAAAGAGAGAGTAATTGTTTAACAAAACCAAAACAATAAAATGGGGGAATTGGGAAAGTTGTCACTACTAACTCAATTCAAATAAAAACTATAAAATCGAGATGGGTGTACCAATAAGAACTAGATGAATAGGGGTGCATTTTCGATGGGGCATTCGCTATAGGATAGGGTAGTCACTAATTCACTTAAATTCTCACCTATTGACACGGGTAGCGTTGGTCATAAGTGTGGAATGCTATCTCTCAATCAACATCCACATATCCGATGATTTTGGTTAGAACATCATTTGGTGTGCTAAATAATCAACCAACATTTGCTTGGAGAGGTCGTCCTATTTCTAGCTCAGACCCTTAAATGGGATATTCCGCAATTGGAGCTATGTCTAGCCTCCAATCTAAGTGGATTCCCAAGTACCCACTAGCAATTTCACATCCACAACTACAAAATTCTCTCTCGAGCAATTATATAGCCAAGTAAGGTAAATTCATGTTTGCAACCACAAATTATTAGATTAAAACATGGTAGAATTACTAGACCCATATCAGATAAGCAATTATAAAAGTGAATTAGCAACACCCACACCCATTAGCTAAGCACCCATCATTAATACACCCCTAGACAAGAGAAATTAGCCACTCATAGAAGGGGGAGAAGATATACCAGCTGGGTAAATCAAATTTCCATCCATTGTAGTTGATTCTTAAGTTCTAGAGTCAAATTAGGCACACAATTTGTTAACTAAAAGATTAGATTGAAAACCCTCTCTCTATGGAGATGGAGAAAAGTGTTTACAAGCCAAAAATATCTCCAAGTTTTCTATTTGAAATTCTCTGCTAATAATTATATATACAAAATAATCCTAAAGTTGGCTTTTATATGCTCAAAAATCATCACATAAATTTAGGACAAAATTGCCCTACGGGTGGTGTGCAACACGATGTGCGGTTTGCACGTTGCAGTGTGTGCATCGCACACCTGCTTTAGATTGGCCAGTGACTTCAGCCGCATAGGTAAGCTTTGTGCGAAGGTGGTGCATTTTGCACCACCGGATGTGCGCGTCACATGGCGACCGCACTCCTTAGCAGAATCTTTAGTCATCTTTGCAACTTTATGAGGAGGAGGTGCGAACCGCACCTTGGCTTGTGTGTGTCGCACTGCCATCGCACCTCCTGGCAGATTCTCCAGCTTTTCACAACTCTTCACACTTAGCTCCTTTTTGGATCTTTTTGGGTCCATATCCTTGTTTTCCTCTTCTATCCAAAGTACATGCATAGACATCAATAAAGGCCATAAGAACCTCTAAGTCAATTCAAAACGTAGCAATAATTCATGAATATAAGCTCAATAAGTTGGTAGAATATCGACTTATCAAACCCCCAAACTTGAACTATTGCTTGTCTTCAAGAAAGACACTCACACGGTAAGGAATGAATTATGCTAAGGCTCAATTAAGGCAAAAAATCTACTCTACACTAAAAATTTAAGAAAAATAAACAAACAAAAGACTCTACTACTATGCTTATCCTGATTTGGACCCCCACATGCTCAAGGCAATTGCTCATTTCAAAACGTTTTTTCAAAAGGACATCATATCTCTTTTAAAACTCAAGGGAATTTGCCATTCAAAACAAGACATTTTAGCTTCTCAAGTCATTGGCATGGACCGTCAAGGTTTACCTCGAGATTCTCCACAC
Source organism: Jaltomata sinuosa (assembly GCA_003996215.1). Classification (NCBI taxonomy): domain Eukaryota; kingdom Viridiplantae; phylum Streptophyta; class Magnoliopsida; order Solanales; family Solanaceae; genus Jaltomata; species Jaltomata sinuosa. The sequence continues at coordinate 79,001 of QJPP01001913.1, read as the reverse complement.
AACTTATCTCATTCATTCCCCTCAATTGAAATAGATACTCTATGCTTCCATTCGAGTGCATGATGCTACTCACCTCCAGAAAGAATCCCACTCACAATTATTCAATTCTTAACCACGAGATTATAAGAGAACCAAGAAGACTCTCACTCTCTCAAGGAAGTTCAAGTGCATGCGCATAGAATCATAAGCTTGCCCTTCATGTAGATCGCCACTAATGTAGGGTAGCCAAGCTCGGAATCACCAAGGACTTACGGGTTATGATGTTGGCTAGGTCTAAGGTGAGGATATCATTTGGTTCAAGTGACTACACCTCCCTAATGCTCTTTGTCTTTATTTCAAACACCGCTTACATTTTTCAATTTTTAACTTCACCTTATTTCTCCCTCACACAACCCAAGATTTCTCCTTTTTTACCTCATGATCATTCACACCTTATATCACCTTCACTTGGTAGCACCTATTTTTGCTTTTCAATTTTCTCATTGGATTGATCTTTTGGAGCAATTTTCAATTCTCGAATCAAGGTGCTACCTTGCACTTGAAGTGCATTTCTTTTTTTCTACTCATTTGACCACATGCACCCTCCCAAACTTAGGCATTTTCCTATGTTATCTTTTGTCCCCCCCCCCCAAACTTAGGCTTTTAGCCTATATTTCATTTTTAAGCAATTAGGGAGGATGGTTGCCAAGATAGAGGTTCCAAAAAGGTCAAAGTGTTACAAAGGTGTCAAAGAATGGTCACAAGTTCAAAGGGGTTCACTAGGATTTGATGTCATTGGGAGGTCATTTGAGTGAAGTAGCTATCAAAAAGGGACTAAGGTTATTTCCCTCGCTTGGTTACACCTAGAATTTTGCCTTGAATCACATTCGGGGAAAGTTCTAGATGACACTTATGCACAAGAATCAAGGTAAATCCTCACCGCACAAGGCATCATGCCACAAGACTTCATCCATTAGTCCCACAATCAATTGGGGCAAATGACTTTTGACAAGCTAGTCTGAGTTCATTACACACTTGTTTGTGAGTCAATCAAGCCAAAGCGAGAGTGTGTAAGTCATGACAAGAGAACACTTTTCCTCAAAAAAAAATCATTTCCCTTCTTACTTTGCTTTTCAACCAAACAATTTACCAAGAATTTTTTTTGGTGGGCCCATCATAAGACAAGCACTTACGGACTCAATTCTAAACTAAACTTGGCATTTTCCCTTAAGAAAGTCATCTCTCAATCTATCATAGGGAAATACCAACCCGATTCAACACACAAAAAAAAGAAAATAATCAAAACTTTTGCTCCTTGGGAAAGAACCGTAGTATTATGAAAACCCTCAGTTTTTATTTCTACACTACTATCAATAAGGCGATCCACAAAAAAAATGGCATCACAATCAATTATCCAAAATGCACCCGACAAGGGCCAAATAAAACTAAGCAGAATAGTCAACTAGGCCCAACAAGGGTAATAAATTGTCTCAAACCCACTCACGAGCACCAAAAAGCAAGTAAAGAAAGCCATCCCCTCCCATGAAAGAAGCATTATCCTCAATGCTCATAGTGCAATGGGAAAAGGGTGGAACTCCCTGTAGGATCTAGTCCTCATCATCACCACCATCAGAAGCATCTTTTTCTTCAACATTCTTCCCACTTGGGCCAACACCACCCCTTCGAGAGGTTGTCGAAATTATGGAGTCACAAAGCACTCTCTGAAACTCGGGATTCTCATCATCATCTAGCTCTTGCTCAGCATGATCGGGCATCTCCTTAGATGCATATAAAGCAAATAAGTTGTCCAATAGGCCGGGAATCCTCCTGGGTAGAGGCAATGTGGACAAGTCCTCCTGGATTATAGGTGCTTTCCCTTTTACCTTGGCCATGTCTGACCAAATGGATGTGAGAGACCTCTCGCACGCATCCACTCATTTCCGTAGGTTAAGAGTACTTTCCACCACTTCTTTCATGGCTACTTTAACTGCCCTTCCAATTAACCTCGGGAGATAATCTGACAGATCCTTCAACTGCCTCTCATGATTATATGCTTTGTCAACTATGTCTTGGAGGCTGAGCGGCTCCCTGGGTGCAGTAGCTGGAGAAGTGTGTCCTTGCGAGGCAGTAGGCGAAAGAGGAGAAGTATGCATGTCTACATCTGAGTCATCATCCTAGGCTTTCACCGATGCTTCAACCCTAGGCTTTTTTAATCGAGGAGCATCCCGGTCAGTCTTTTTATCAAGATCCAATACACCGATGGCGAGGGTAGGAGTATCACAATCGAAGAAGGGGACACCGGCTTGTGCACATTATTTGCTATCAACACCGGGAAAGGAAAAGCATCACCACTCCTTCGGGACTTCCTTTTTATCACCAAGGCAATGAATTCTCCCACATTGACATGATCTCCTACCATGAATGCAGCTATCAGCATGGCTCCATCGTGTGTGATCTTTTGGTCATTCTGAGATGGTATAAGACGGGTGCGCACAAAGTCATACCACAAGTGAGCCTCGAAGTACAATGTCGGGCGGGGGATTTCACCTCCCATAGTGGCCCAGGAGGGTGTATTAGGAGCAATGATGGGAGCAGCCCACTCGAGAGGTTTGCGCCTAAGGATCAACTTCTCCATTAGGGTGGGTGCTGAATCGATTAGACTGCTCCAGTGGATGGCATTAATGGAAGCTGGTGTGATGTGGACCTCTTTCCCCCTAACTATAACGGAGTCCAATGAAGGAAATTCTCACAACTCCCTTTATGCCCCCTAGCATCTTGGGTGGCTTGGTATGAAGCAAAAAACTCCCGGACCAACTCCTTATAATAGTTCTCGGGTACTTCTTGAAACGGTTGCCAGTGGCGCTTAGCAAACGAAGTGGGGATATTGGGAAGATTATCCCCCACTGCATTCAGGTTGAAGCTTTGCTCCTCATTGAAGGATCTTCCCCTATCACAATCATAGATTACTTTCATACTCACCATTCTAAACCGAACTCTCTCATCCTCTGAGGCTTGATCACAGGCCGATGAGACTTTCTTCTTCCCTTTTGAAGTTGGCTTGGAGGAGGAGGGAGTGGTTGGCCTACGTGAGCTTTTCTCGGTGTTATGCCTGTTAGAAGACATAGTCTGCATCCAAATATTGTGAGCCAAAAACAAAATAAAATCTATGAAGGGTGGAATGCAATAGAGTAGAAATCAAAGTAGGTGTCTGTTGTCTTGTGTGGACCACAGGTGAAATGCACTAGGAAGAGTGCGTGTGGCATGTGCTATCGCACAAGCCAACAGAACTTTCAGGAAATTTTTCTGCTAAGGTGCAACGCTGGTGTGATCCGCACCATCAGAAGTGCGTGTCGCACCATGTTTTGCCCCTCAAATCAGTGTTCTGCACTTGATTTTTAACTTGGTGCGATGCCTTGGGACACCCACATGTCAAGATCTATTCATCGTATGCGAAACACGCAAAGACACAATTAGAATATTTGGTTCCTTGTGTTCTCGTGAGTTACGCATATGATCCATGGAGCAAGATATGCATCAGCACTTAGCACCACACATAACCAATTCATAATAACAAAGGGGGTAAAGGGGATTCATGACCATAACTTTCGGGTACTCAGACTTCCCCGGATTTCCATTAACACAAAACCAACAAGTAAGGACTCAATGACTTCCCTTAAGATGGACGTTACCCCGTCTATCATCAGGAACATCAAGCCTTCCTTGCAACGTTGGGCACCAATAGCATATCAACAATTAATCTCCTCCCCTCACAATATCATACAACCTAACTAAATTTTCAATAAGAATCACGGGCATACAATCAACAACATTCAACCTCAATTATCAATTATTAATCTAAACCTCATGACTACTGATGACTTGCCCTTAAGAACGATGTCACCTAATCTATCATCGGGCCAAATCAAGCACTAGTCACAAGTGGGTTACTCAGACTTCACCCCATCACAGATACTGAGGCTAAACATTACTACCAATCAACATGCATAGTTAAGATTTACAATCTACCAAGTTGACATTAAAAGATTTCATCATTACAACTCAAAATTAGGGACCTAAAATTTTCAGATCTCACTCATTATCAACATGGCTAATCAACTAAGCATGCTTCACACTATGAGTTCCCAACAATCATAAAAACAACTATTTAACATCGGGAAACTTACCACAAGTGAAGATTATGAAGGGAAGAATGAAAATCAAAGCTTTTTAAATTCCAATAATGGTGACGCACAAGACCTCCCGAAGAATGACGGCGACAACTTGGAGAAGTGGTGGAGAAGATTGGGTGAGACGAGGAGAAGGTTTTGTGGGAGTTTGAGGGGTTTGGAGAGAATTTTGATGGAGGATTTTGAGAGTTGTAGAGAAAGATGGTGGAAAAAGAAGAGAGAGAGGCGATTTTAAAAGAAAAAGAAGAAGAAGAGTCGGTCGGGTCTTCTCTGGGTTGGGTCGGTCAATGGATTAGGTCAATAAAAAATTCAAATTTACCTCATAAGCGCCGCAACATGCGATTCACACCAGGCAACGTATGAACAACATCGCGTATCACACATGCCCTTTTTTCTCTCTTGGGCTTACCCAGGCATCTATTTTCTGGTGCGATGGAGGTGCAACACACACTTGGGATTGTGCAACCCGCACAGCCCAGTGCCTGTCACCTCCATTTTTCACTTTTCATCCAAGCCTTCTGTTTTGGTGTGCGGTTGGCTATGCGACATGCATAATTACTTGTGTGGTCCACACCATCCACCGCATAATACATTCTTGCCTTATTTTCCTTTGTCCATGTTTACATTGTATGCATTCCCTACAAAACATCAAAAACAACAAGCAATAACCAAAAAAACAAAGAAAGAAACTTGGGTTGCCTCCCAGGCACACTTGATTTAATGTCCCGGCATGATGATACTACCTCAATCCTCATTCATTTTTGGGGTTGTTGATGGTGTCGCTAGGTAGCATTCCCTTCATCCGTGGGTTCATTTGGCTTGATAGGTGGGTCATTTGGGCGTCAAGGTGTTTGATCGAGGCACTATGGGAGCTCACCATTTGGTGAAGTGTAGAGACCTCACTCTTTAGCTCACTCACTTCCGAGTTTATAGTGTCCACCTTCTTAAGAACCAAGGACAACATGTCCTCTAACTTGGATTGTCCGGGATTGCTTGTGCCCGGTTGGTATAGAGAATCAGATTTTTTGGGGGGGATGTAAGGATTCAAGCTCTGGTGATTGAATTGATCAGCATCCTTATCTCTTTCACGCCAATAGCCATCCCTTGCTTTGTCTCTGATCCAACCTTGATTCTCCTCCCATGGACGATAATACCCTGGGCGAGAACCCTCCGACACATAGCATAGCTTACCATCAATCTCAGTCATAAGCTCAACATTATTCACCTCAATCTCTGGTGTACTCACTGCATTCACCTTCTTAACACCAGCTCACATCTCATGCTTGGCCATCAAGTCAATTTGTGTCATCATTTTAGCCAAAGCTTCATCTCGCTCCTCATCTTTTCTCCTTGTTTCATTTGTCAAGATTGTTGAGGGCATTCTCGAAGTTGACACCTCTGCCTTTCTCATATGCCAAACTTGATTGGTCTTGGTCATTCGTTCTAATAGCTCCGAGGCAATATGAAACTCAAGGTCCATGAAGATACCACCTCTAAGATTATCAGCCGCTGATTTGTTCGTAGAGTTTAATCCGGTAGAAGCTTTGGAGCAACACATTGTCTGACAACTCATGGTTTGGGCATAATAGAAGCTTCTTTTTGAATCGTAGCCAAACTTTATGAAGAGGCTTATCCGGAAACTGCCTAAAGTTGGTAATCTCATCTCTTAACTTCATCATTCGAGATGAAGGAAAGAATCTTGAAGTAAATGCCTCAACCAACTCGGCCCAAGATATGATGGATCCATACGGCAATTCTTCAAACTATGTTGTGGCTTCCCCCGTCAAAGAGAAAGGGAATAGGTGCAATCGGATGGACTCTTGGGAGATATTTTGGATCATGTGTGGTTGGCAAATCTCCACGAAGTTCTGAATATGCCGGTTGGCGTCCTCATGGGTAGCTCAACTAAATAGCCCCTTCATTTGAATCAAATAGAGCATGGTGCTTGTCACAGGGAAGATAACATTTCCCACCGTGGGGGGTAGGCGGATTGCACCTACACCTCCGTGCATCATTGGCTCAGCAGTGTTGGCATTGTCGAAGCCGCCAATGCTCTCATTGTCCTTATTTTCTTCCATAGCCGGCCTGCTCAATCAACACTCAAAAATAACAAAAAGTAAAAGAAAACAGATACTCTCAAGTTGACTTCACAACAACAATCAAAAACTAGCTAATACTCAAGTCCCCGGCAACAGCGCCATTTTTGATGAACACTCAAATCGTGGCTCTCCAACTAGGAGGTCACGACAATTGCATAGTCAAAACACATTTATAAACCCAAAGGATATCGGGGTCGTACCCAAGGGACCTGATTTAACTAATTAGAGATTGTGTGAAGCTATTTCAAAGAGAGAGTAATAGTTCAACAAAACCAAAACAATAAAATAGGGGAATTGGGAAAGTTGTCACTACTAACTCAATTCAAATAAAAACTATAAAATCGAGATGGGTGTACCAATAAGAACTAGATGACTAAGGGTGTATTTCCAATGGGGCATTCACTATAGGATAGGGTAGTCACTAATTCACTTAAATTCTCACCTACTGACACGGGTAGCGTTGGTCATAAGTGTGGAATGCTATCTCTCGATCAACATCCACATATCTGATGATTTCGGTTAGAACATCATTCGGTGTGCTAAATAACCAACCAACATTTTCTTGGGGAGGTCATCCTATTTCTAGCTCGAACTCTTAAATGGGAGATTTCGCAATTGGAGCTATGTCTAGCCTCCAATCTAAGTGGATTCCCAAGTACCCACTAGCAATATCACATCCACAACTACAAAATATTCTCTTGAGCAATTATATAGCCAAGTAAGGTAAACTCATGTTTGCAACTACAAATTATTAGATTAAAACATGGTGAAATTACTAGACCCATATCAGATAAACAAATATAAAAGCGAATTAGCAACACCCACACCCATTAGCTAAGCACCCATCATTAATACATCCCTAGACAAGAGAAATTATCCACTCATAGAAGGGGGAGAACATATACCAGCTGGGTAAATCAAATTCCCATCCATTGTAGTTGATTCTCAAGTTCTAGAGTCAAATTAGGCACACAATTTGTTAACCAAAAGATTGGATTGAAAACCCTCTCTCTATGGAGATAGAGAAAAGTGTTTACAAGCCAAAAATATCTCCAAGTTTTCTATCTGAAATTCTCTGCTAAAAGTTGTATATATAAAATAAGCCTAAAGTTGCCTTTTATATGCTCAAAAATTATCACATAAATTTAGGACAAAATTGCCCTCCGAGTGGTGTGTGACGCGATATGTGGTTCACACGTCGCAGTGTGTATGTCGCACACCTACTTCAGATTGGCTAGTGACTTCATCCGCATAGGTAAGCTTTGTGAAAAGGTGGTGCATTTTGCACCACGGGATGTGCGCATCGCATGGCAACCGCACTCCTTATCAGAATCTTCAGCCATCTTTGCAGCTTCATACGGAGGAGGTGCGAACCGCACCTTGGCTTGTACGTGTCGTACGGCCACCATACCTCCTCATAGATTCTCCAGCTTTTCACAACTTTTCACACTTAGCTCCTTTTTGGCTCTTTTTGGGTCCATATCCTTGTTTTCCCTCTTCTATCCAAAGTACCTGCATAGACATCAATAAAGTCCATAAAAACCTCTAAATCATTTTAAAACGTAGCAATAATTCATGGATATAGGCTGAATAAGTTGGTAGATGAAAATTGCTCCAAAAGATCAATCCAATGAGCAAAATGAAAAGCAAAAATAGGTGCTACCAAGTGAAGGTGATATAAGGAGTTGAATGATCATGAGTGAAAAAGGAGAATTTTGGGTTGTGTTAGGGATAAATAAGATGAAGATGAAATTAAAAATGTGTGCGGTGTTCGAAATGAGAGCAAAGAGCATTAGGGAGGTGTAGTCACTTGAACCAAATGACATCCTCACCTTAGCGCTAGCCAACATCATACCCGCAAGTCCTTGGTGATTTCGAGCTTGGCTACCCTATATTAGTGGCGATCTACATGAAGGACAAGCTTATGGGTCAACATGTGTGCACTTGAACTTTCTTGTGAGTGTGAGTGTTTGTATTTATCCCTTGTGATTGACTTTGTACATAGTGTGTTTTTGGGACTTTCGTTCTTGTGAGGGAATGCGAATTAGGATAGTTGGTGACATTGATAAACTCCGAAAATGAGTCAAATGAGCATGTTTTGGTAAGCTAATGGTTGGAGTCACATCTTGAGGATTGGTTGTTGTTACTTGCTTGTTCTTATTGTGCCTTCGCATCATGAAATTGTGTTTTGAATCGAAGGAAATGCTTAGAGCAAGTTAGCATGTGATTGACTAATCATTAGTACCAACCGAAGTCATGTTTGGTGCTTGAAATGGGTTTTCTTTGGCTTGTAGTATTGTCAATTGCACTTGTGTTGTATGCCAGTTGAGTTAAAAGCTTTAAGTTTCTTGAGGAAAAGCAATAGTTCAAGTTTGGGGGTTTGATAAGTTGGTATCTTACCAACTTGCTAGTTTAAAGTGGAAAAATAGTACAATTGACACGGATTACTTCTATTTACAGGTATCTATGTCTTAGAAGTGTTTGAGAAGAATTTGAAATAAAACAAGTCAAAAGGAGAAGCTATTTGGAGAAACAAGTAGCTGGCAGCTGCACATGCCTTCGTGAACGCAGAGGATTGGCTGCAAAGGCGAAGGATTGGCCACGAACGTGAAGGCCAGCTGAGTCAAAGCTCCACGAACACGGAAGGCCAGCCACGAATGTGAAAGTCAACCAGATAGAGACTCTTCGCGAATGCGGTGGACACTACACATAGGCAAAGAGGAAAAGCAGCATTTTGCAGGTTTTTATGTTTTAGAAGTGTTTGGGAAGAATTTGGATGAAAACAAGTCAAAAGGAACCTTTTCAAAGAAGCAAGTAGCTGTCAGCAGTACTTGCCTTCGCGAACGAGGGGTCCCAGCCGCGAACACGAAGGCCTATTGAGGCAATGCTCCACGATTGCGGTAGGCCGGTCATGAATGCAAAGGTTAACCAGACATAGACTCTTCGCTAACGCAGTGGACACTGTGTGTAGGCAAAGAGGAAAAGTAGTTGCGGGGGCAGAAATGGAAATTTCACCTTTTGGAAACCCCAATTCATGTAAAACACTTCCAAGCCATCTTGAAACAGATCTTTGGCTATTTTCAGAACTTTTGAGCAAGCTTGGGAGCAAGGTTCATCAACCAACACCATAGGAGTAAAGATTTGGATGCTCTTTATTGTAAATCTTTAGATTCCATTCTTCAACTCTTGTTCTTAATTGATGTTTATTTGGTGTATTGTTGACTTGAGATTTTGGGTTTGTATTAGAGATAATATTTTGTGGGTTATTGAGTTCATATATAGATTTTGTTCTTGTTTGATTATTTGGGTCTTGAATCCTCCATTGCTTGAATTTAAAGTCAATGATTGCAAACATTGACTTAGCTTTCTAATTTGAGTTATTGCTCGGGAGAGAATTTCCCTAAATTCGGGAAGATTTAATAGTGGGAACTTGGGAATCCATCTAGATTGGAGGCTAGACATAGCTCCTATCATGGAATCTCCTATTTTAGGGTCCGAGCTAGAAATAGGACGACCTCCCCAAGTTAATTGGTTGCTTATTTATCGCACAGAATGATGTTCTAACCGAAATCATTTGGAAATATGGTTGTTGATCAAGAGATAGCATTCCACACTTATGACCAAGACTACCTAAGTGTCAATCGGGTGCAAGTCTTGTGAATTTGAATTCCCAAGCCCATATCCCCCTTGTTGCCCTTTCTTGACAAAAGCAAGGAAAGCCATCGATCAATTTATCTTTTATTTGATTTTCTTTATCTTTTAGTTGTAGTTAAACCCCCCCCTTTTATTTTATCTTTCCCCCTTTCCTAATTGAACTTCAATAAGTTGCTTAGATTCTTTATTATCTCGATCGCGATACATTGTTCCCTTGGGTACGACCTCGACACTTATTGGGAATTATAAATTTTGTTTTGACTACGCGATCGCCATGACCTCCTAATTAGAGAGCACGATTTCAGCGTTTATTAATATACCATTTGGAAATCATTTTTCTAGCCTTAAGGTAAGAGATGAATCGACCTACAGGCACTGAGGTACTACCCTTCCATTCTAAGACTGGCCCATTTGGAAATTGAAACTGAACGATCCTAGTTCTACAATCAACCGAGGCATAACAGGAATGTAAGCAATCCATGCCTAGAATAATATCGAAGTTAGTCATTTCTAACTCTACTAAATCGGCTGAGGTGACTTTCTGGGAAACTGTGACAAGGTAATTTCTATATACCTGTCTAGCTATAACTAGGTCACCAACTGGAGTAGAGACTGAGAAGGGTTCTAGGAGGATTTCTGGACTGACACTAAAATTCACTGCTACATAATGAGTTACAAAGGAAAGCGTAGCCCCTGGGTCTAACAATGCATAAACATCTAAATGGAAGATTTGTAACGTACCCATGACCATATCAGGAGAATCCTCCTGGTCCTGTCGAGTCTAAAGGGCATACAACCTATTCTGGCGCTAACCACCACCTGTACCGAATGAGGCACCCTGCTGAGTGGGGCAACCTGCTGGAGCTACTGCAGAGTTGGTTTGGTTCTACGAAAGAGTATCCCTGCCCTTCTGAGAATTTACAGGGCACTCTTTCAACCTGTGGCCTGGCTTACCACACCCAAAGCAATTTCCACTACCTGCCATGCACTCACTCTGGTGGTTTCTACCACACTTCTTACACACTGGATGAGTGCGCCTGCTAGTAACTGTACCTTGGGACTTGGAGCCTGGCGCTCTATCCCATCAATCCTGTTTGAATTTTGGCACTAGGGCACTAGAAGAAGATGGAACTGGAGCTAAAGACTTCAGACAGAATTAAGAGCGATTACCACCCTCGGACTTCTGCTGAGAGTAGTTGAAATCACCTGTCTGGCTCTCTTACTATCTCCTTCCCTCTCATTAATTTCTCTTCCCCAATCTGCTAAGCATAAGTAACCAATCTGGAGAAATCCATCTCCTTAATCAGCATAGCAGTCTTGGACTCTTTGACCACATCATCTGACACACCAGTTACGAACTTGCTTATACGGGCCCTGGAGTCAGCTACTATCACTAGAGCATACTTAGACAACTGAGTGAATTTGAGAGCATAATCCTTCACACTCATGTCATCCTATTTCAGGTTGATGAACTCTTAGACCTTGGCTTCCCTGAGCTCGAGTGGGAAGAACCTATCCAAAAATACAGTCTTGAACTGGTTCTATTCCACTGGACCTGCATGTTCACAACAAGACTCCTTCCATTGTTGATACTAAGTATAAGCCACTCCCTTCAACTGGTAGGCGGCCAAATCTGCACTCTCGACTGTAGTGACATCCATAATATATGTCACCTTCCGGATATCATCAAGAAACTCTTGTGGATCCTCTTCTGATTTAGACCCATGAAATTTCTAAGGGTTCATCCTAGTGAAGTCCCAGATTCTAGCTGTAGTAGTGTTAGCCTGAGGTGAAGCTGGTACCAGAGCCTGCTGATTGACCTGAGTTGTCATGGCCTGGGCAAGCACTTGGAATGCAGCCTTGAATTCAGCATGCGTGACTTGCTCATTCAACGAGTCTGCTGGAGCTGTTGGTGCTGGTTGATTCCTAGCGTTAGCTCTTCTAGGAGGCATTTTCACACTGAAATGCAAAAAGCACGAGTTAGAAGGAGATTAAATAGAGTTCATGCTCTATAGCACAAGCTGGAAAAGAAAGAATGGAAGTTGTTTCTAATGACATCTCATAGTCCCTCCCCCATAAGTGTGGCGTGCTTTACACCCATGAAGAAGACTCTACTTGACGTGGTTTTCAGACACCCTAGGACACTTAAATATGATGCTTTGATACCAAGTTTGTCATTCCCCGAGGCTACCTTCTAGACATAACACGGTGCTTTCTTCCAAAATTTCAGAAACAGAAATTTCAGACTTTCTTCCGCTGGATGGGCTACCCGACGGGCGTCGAACTTGCGATGGCCCATCAGCCCGGGCGTTGGAGGAGGGAAGGGTGGGGCTGGTCCCCAAGTCAGTTCACACGGTGGCTCCCATGGCCCATCGCATCCATGATAGCCGTGGTGATAGCCCATCAGAGCTGAGGAGGCCTGGGGAGGGCAGTTGGTGGTTTCCAACGGGCTTCCCTATGGCCCCTTAGACTGCTGATGCCCGTGGGGACCCTCGTCAGGCTGAGACTGACTCATAGAGCCTCTGGGCTCTTCCCACGGGGACCCCAATAGGCCGTCGTGTCCACGACACCCGTGGGTCAGCCTGTGGGGCTTGCCTGAAGATGAAATTTTGCTGAGTTCTCTTTGAGTTTTGGGTTTTAAAATGCTGGTCTGAATTCTGGGGTGTTACAATAAAAGAATCCCCAGATGGTTACCTTAGCAAACCAAGTGTAAATCTTGAAGAACTACCAAGTTCTATTTTCTGAAACTAACTTCAAACGTGGCTAATCGAAGGGGAAAATGGTTGCCACACATAGAGATCGCGTTTCTAGGCATGAGAGCAAACTTTAGCTATAAAATCACAAAAAATGCATCTTGATCACTCAAGAACTCTCTTGGACCCTCTCTTATGTTTTTTCTCTGTTTCAAAATTGTTTTGGAGTGTTATAACGTGAATTTGAAGCTTTAAATCGATCTTGACCTGACCCGGTTGGCGACCCAATTTTCAGCTCAGACAGTTCACAGTAAAACCGTCATAAATCTTTACTCCAACATATTTTTGTTGTGAAGTTTTATGCGTTGAAAACTAGACTCGTAGACCTTTGTTTTGGTAGTTTGGGGGCCCTCTAACTCTTTATATATTGGGAGAAAAACTCCAAGACATTTGACCCAAAGTTCAGAAAATTTATTAAATAAACTTACGATAACTTTTGCCGACTTTTATTTCGCAACTTGCTTGACTTCAAACTTAATATACGACCATTGAGTGAATATAATACCTCATAACATATACTTCTTATTATATTATATACTTTTCATCTTACCCTGAAGCTACGGTTAATTTAAACCTTCCTAATGGGTGAGGTGTTACATGAGGTATTTCTTTAACTCAAACTTTTGTTTAAGGGCTCCCCTTGACCTAAAATTTTAGTTTAATTTGTTGATATTATCACCTATTTGCAACCTTATTATCCCTACATGCTACACTAAGTCATATACACCTCATACACTCATGCCACACTATGTATATTATACAAAAAAATATAAGGTCTCACACTTACGAATCTGATAGTCAACTGGTCAGACCTTTCGTGATCACAAGGACCTCATAATGATAGCAATGAAGGAGATTGGCCTGCACCAACAGTTGGAAAAATCAGCAATAACACAAGTTCAAAAGGCTCTGAATGGACCCTCGAGACACATTCGGAATCCTGTGAATACAAACTATTTATCCAGCTGGAAATGGCATTCCAAACCCAACAGAATTATCAAAATGACCAACGGAGATTGTCTTGATGAAATGTTGACCAATGTCAACACTTTTCTAGTTTTGCCTAAAACTCACCCTAAGTACCCAAAATGAGTCCGGAAGCCTCAGGTCCCAAACCAAAGGTTCTACTAGCCAAAAATTCATGCTCCGGAGCTAACACACTGATAGAATTCTCATTCAAGCTCATTTACTCTAAATATTCACCAAAGTCAAACATTTTAACTATAAAAGTTCCAAAATAGGAAAACTTGCTTAAAACACAAATAAACTGCCCAAAATACAAACCGACTATCTCAGCAAGTTATAAAAGACCTGTAGCCACTGTGGGAAAGCTTCAAACACTAAAAATGTATGAAAATACAGAAAATGACCTAGGGGGGTCATTACACATATAGAGATCATCCAGGTGGCCTAAGGCACAATAGGTCCATTTTTACTTGATATGTTTAGGTACATGATCTGTGCCTATGATCCCAAAGTTTTACATGGATGTGACCCCAAGATATAGAGTATAAGGTAAGTTACAGTATTGATTATAACATCATTTGAATATAAGGCCAAATGGAGCCTCGTGTGTCATCTGTTGAGTATTATAGTTGCCATAATGCTCTGTGAAGTGTACTTGTATGTATTCTGGCTAGCTGACAAGGTTTTGATAAGTCTATTTACAAAGAAATCTCTATCAAAATTTTTAGAAATTTAAGAGTTAGCCAAATTTTAAGGGCTTAAGATGGGTGAAGTGAGGTGGAAGTTAAGGAGGTGATCTCATAAATGTCTTCAACAATTATGGAACTTGATATAAGATAAAAGCATCATTTGAGAATGAATAATCCTAAGTGGGGGATAATGTAACACCTCAAAAAAAAATTGAATTAAATTTAATACTTTAAACGAGCATAACTCATAATCTATAAAGAGTTATATGGTGCACATAATTTAAGATGAATTGTAGTGCATATATATAATTATAGAGTACACATATTAGTATGTTGGATGCTTATTGGGTTTGAGCAAAGTAAAGTAAACTGGCCCTCTTATTTTAGTGGTTAATAATTGAAGTGGGGTTACTTTTGACTTTTATAGAATATTGGATTGAAAAAAAAGCAAGTAAAAGGGAAAGTTGGGAATGTATAGGTATTAGTACAGTAGTACTATTGATGTTTCAATCATCCTTATCTTCTTCACTTTGCAACAATCACTAAGGGAAAAAAATAAATGAAGTGGGTTTGTGATTTTGGAGAGGAAATCATACAACAGTAGCACTTATGCCCTCACCTTGCAATTCTCTCCCTTCTTTTAACTTTCTATCGAAAAAATTATTGGGGGAGTGATCAGAAAATTAAAGGAATAAAAATTGTTTTCATGGAGATCTAGAAACTTAGCAAGAAGAAATCTTCTTAATCAAAGTGGTAACAACCTCAAGGAATCTTCAAGAATTAGTTTCAAAATTTAAAGATAGGGTGTGTATTCCAAGAGGTAAATTCTTTATCCTACTCTCGAATATGATTATGAATAAGTACTTGAGATATTTGATTTAAATTTTTATTAGCTCTTGAAATGGATCTTGATAATTAGGGTTCTTAAAGGGGAAAAGATGAATAAAAGTGAAATTTTTGAGAATTACTACCAATTGGGGAAAAATGTCTATGACCCTCTAAGTTATTTTCATTATTTTGTTTGTTTTTAGTGTATTAAGCTTTCCCACATAGCTACAGACCATTTATGACTTATCGGGAGAGTCTATTTAGTTTTAGGGTAGTTTCTTTGTGTTTTAAGTCAATTTTTCTATTTTGAAACTCTTAAAATTGAAAGAGTTGACTTTAGTCAACATTTGGAGTAACCGGGCTCGGATGGGAATTTCCTAAGTACGGTTAGCTCTAGAGCATGGACATTAGACTAGTGGAACCTTTGGTTCAGGTCCCGAGGCTTTCAGACTCATTTTTGGCTATTGATTGGCTTTTGGTTAAAATGGATATTTTGAGTGTGGGACCCACTTTTTTCGAAAGGATCTTCATTGGAAATTTTATCAATTCAGTTGAGTTTAGAATGTCATTTTTAGTAGGATAGCATATTTTATTTGCGTGCACGGAGTTCTGATTGAGTCCTAAGGGTCCATCCGAGTATATTTAAACTTGTATTATTACTAGTTTTTCTAGCTGCTGGTGCAGCTACAGGTCCTTCATTGCGTTCTCAATAAGGACCTTATGTTCATGAGCTGGCCTCTATGTTCGCAATAAAGAACTTGTTGGGACCCAACTTAGGGTCCTTCTTTGAATTTGTGAGGAGACCATTGTGATCGTGATTGGTCTCCTAGGTGCTTCACTGTGTTCACGACGGGATCCCCCACATTCGCGATGAAGGGACCCCTAGCAGTATATAATTATTTCCTCTTTGTTTTCAAATCATTTCCAATGAATTTCCACAATTGTTAAGAGCTCTAATCTAAGGAAATTCTGTGGGGTCATCTTGTAAAGCTTAGGGTCAGTTGGTTCTTGTCCGTGACTATTCTCCCGTCCATAATTCGTAAGTTCCCAGCTCTAATTCTAGTTAATTCTCCACTTTTCATTCTTAATTTTCTCTTGACCTTAGAGACTTATTTGGGCTCAGTTTTGGGGGCTAATCATGCTCTAATTTTGAGCATGTGGTCCTTTTCCCTCGAGGGACATTATTGAAGATTTGATTTTTGGATTCCGTAAGTGGGTTCCACAGGTGGTTTTTAGCCTGATTTTTAACTCAGAGCATAATTTTGTAATATGGGTATCATCCATCTTATTTTGACTCATAGATTATTATTTTGATAGCGTAGTAGCAGTAGGAGGCTTCTTGAAAGGGAAAAGATCCAGTTTAGTAGGTTTGGAAGCGCGTGTTCAGCCACCAAGTAGTTTATCGCTTATCTACTTATAGACTTTTCTCGATTAAGGTATTCATATGATAATTTGCTAATAGTTGGTGGGATATTGTGGTTAGAATGCACTTGCCTTAGGTATTTATGATTTGTATAGCGTCTTTAGGGGCATTATAATAGAATTAAGCCTAGAATCCTTAGTCTAGGTGGTTGTAACTCCTTTATGACTTGGCATAGTTGTGTAGTATCCTTGTGATTAGAATTGGTTGCCTCAGCTTAGTTTAGTTAGTTTCTTGCCTTAGGTGGGGTCCGTTGAGAATCTTATAGTTAGTGTAGCATTTTCTGAATTATTTCTATTTTTCTTAGTAAGTGAACTGCGGTTTCCTCTATTATGGCATGGTGTTCTCTATTATGGCATGCATATTTATTATTTAAGCCCCATTTCAAGTTCAAGCATGTATATTTACTATTTAAGCGTTGGTTTGAGTTTGGGCATAAATATTTATTATTAAGTCCCAGTTCGAGTCCAGGCACACATTATTACTGCTTCATATTCAGAAGTCCTGTTCGAGTTCGGCATGCATTATGGCACTCATCTCATATGGCATATCATGGCACCTTACTGCATTTATTTACTATCATGCTTGGATTGTAATTAGCCTTGCTTGTTGTTTGCATCAGTCGGGCTTATGGGCGTACAAATGAGTTTATCTATTTTATGTACCTTTCATGCTTATGGAGTCCGATTAGGTTGTAGCTAGTTTATTACTTTACACTTTTAGAGTTATTTACTTTTACTTCCCTTTTATTATCTAACAATGACTTGTTATTCCCTTTATAACCCCTATTTCTTACCTTTTAAGTATATTCATTTTTTACTATACTTGTATCTTATTTGAGCTCAGCCAACCTATGATGCCTACTGGGTACCGCGTGTTTTGGTACTTATGCTATACTTCTGCATCTTTTTTGATGCAGATCCTAGTACGAGTTATCGCTGCTGACATCACCTTCATACAGAGCTGTTGATTGGAGATTTAAGGTGAGCTCTTGGCGACCGGAGTTGATCCATCTTCCTCTATTTTTTTGGACTAGACTCCTTTTTATTTTCAGAGATTGTTCTGTATATATTGTATCTATCTAGTACCTTTGTGCTGTAGTAGCTCTTGTACTGATTGATACTAGGTCTTGGGGGATCTTTTTATATATATTTTTCTCTTTTTTGCTATACATACTTATGCATGTTCCGCTTACTTTTCATTCTTATCTCTTTCTCTTATTAGCCCATTGCTTATCGTTCTGGGCTAAGGGTTGGCTTACCTACTGGTGAATTATAGTAGGTGCTATCATGACCTTAGTTTTTGGGTCGTGACAATATGATATTGAATTTTGTAAGTTGGAAAAAGTAGAGAATTCTCTCTAAAAGAATTGGTAAGGAATTTGGTTAGTTTTGAGTATACGTGAAGAACTTTAGAATGATTCGTTAAACGAACCTACAGATTATTGATGGATATATAATATATATATATATATATATATATATATATATATATTATTTTTTGATGTTAATTAGTTGCCTATTGGATGGTGAAAGCTAATGGCTGGCTACGTAGAGGCTACACCCGTATATGTTAAGTTGTTGAGACTCGTGATATTATGACTAGCTAGGAAGGCACCAAAGGTATGTAAAACTAAATCCTCCTTCGTTGTTAAGGCATGACCTTTAGTTATATATTTCTCCTAAAAGAGTCAACATAGTCTACTTGATATATGTGAATAGAGATTTCACTTTCTATATGTCTAACACATGATTACATGCCTAATATGGTCACAGTATATACACGCCCTTTTCATTTGAAATTACTTTTCTTCAAACTTCATCCGTCTATTTGTTGAAGTCACAATATTCATATTATTCTTGTCGAATTAAGTATTTATAGAGTTATACATGACTGTGTTCGTCTTTATTAGAAATTCTTTGAAGTCACATGGTGTATCTATCACATGCTATAAATTAAAATAAATGGTCATAGTATAGTCGCACGATTATATTTGGTTACATAGAGATATAGTTATAGGATAAGGAGCTAGGATTTAAATAACTAGATACCATTAAGGAAGTTAGTTATTTATGTAAAGTACTACCTTAATCGCTAAATGATCTTTATCGTAATTTACTAGTATATGCCTTTAAGGCATTATATGATAAAGGTTACCCTTAATGTTGGGAGGGTAGTCATAGGTTTTACTGGACACATCTGTGCGATGTGATTTTGTACACATGACCGAGACCGTACCGTAATAGTAAGCCCTAATATTATGGTGTACCTACCCTTGTGGCATCATTTGCATTTGGAGTCAGCTGGAATATCAATCATTGGTTCCCTTGACTTGAGCTAATATATGGCGCATATGGCTTGCGGGCAAAGACCCTCATAGCGAGTCCACAAAGCATGTTTCCCATATCAGACCGCAATTATAGTTACATATTTAAAATTATAGTAGAGAGTACTTGGGAAACATATGTTATACATTTGATACAGACCACCTTTGGTAGGCTATCTTATGATTATTTGTATTTGATATAGGTATAAGATATCACCTAGGAAAATTTCTAGGTGTCTTATAATAAAGAATAGCTTGAGGACACATACGTAAGCTAGTAAGGTCATTTATATAATTCATACTAGAGTTCTAATAATATTTGTCCATAGTTGTTCATCTTTAATAGTTAAAGTATGATGCACCAATAAATTAGTGTATAGATCATCATTTTGTATTGTTGTTAGTTGGATGCTCATAGGTCATTCATCTTGATATCTGATTTATATGAGTATCCACTCTTGTTTACTTGTTATTCCATCGTCTTTACATACCAGTACATGTTTCATATGTACTGAGGTTCCTACATTTGGGGGCACTGCATTTTCATGAATGCAGGGTAAGATATACAAGTTAGCAGAGCTCTACATTAGGCAGTTGTTGTGTGTTCACCGAAGCAGTTGGTAAGCTCCATTCTTATCAGGAGACAAAAGATGTCATAGTACTCTTAGTCATACTTCTAGCCATAGTTTGGGTATATCGGGGTCCTGTCCCAACCATATGTTATTGTATAGTTATAGATTCCATTATAGGTTTCATAGACAATTTAAGGTTATCACATGTAATTATAGTTTCAGTTGTCAATTGCATTAGTTGTAATGATCCTTCTGGCCATTTATACATTTTCACCTTCTTTGTACTGTTAGAGTTTGCCTGTAGTGGCCCTAAGTCATTTATGGATTGCTGAAACTAGTAGTCCGGTGCTCGGATCGTGTGTTTGGTCTTTATGGTCGTTTCCCTATTTTAAAGCTTTAACTTATGAAATTATTGACTTTGGTCAACATTCTTAGTAATCATGCTCGGAATTGAATTTTGGGAGTTCTGTTGGCTCCAAAGCATGGACTTTGGTCTAGTTGGACCCTTGGTCGGGATTCGAGAGCTTTTCAGCTAGGAATTCTCTCTCATTTTGTGTTTTCAGGCCAGTTAGGCTTGTATGGTTGACTTTGGTTAACTTAGGAGAAGATGACTTCGGATGGAAATTTTGCCAGCGATATTAGCTCCGAAATGTTGATTTTAGGCTAGAGGAACCATTGGTTCGGGTCTCGAGGCTTCTAGACTTGATTTTGGCCCTTAGGTCCATTTCTAAATAGTTGGTCTAAAGGTTAATTTTAGGTACAGGGCCCACTTTTTATTAAATAGACCTCCAATAGGATTTTCATCAATTTTGTTAGATTTAGAATGTTGTTTCTAGTTGAATCGCTTAGCTCATTTGTGTTTGCGGGACCCCGGATGCATTTTCGGGGGCCCATCGCTTGAAAATCTTCCCTAGGCATGTTTCTATTGTTGTTGGCTGCTGGTATGGCGCCAAGGTGCCACTTGGGCCATGCCTGCGTTTGCGCGCCTGTGCCAAGGCTAGCGCCCTTGCGTGCTCTTCTTCCTCGGCCGCCAGTGCCCTTGCGCCTAGCCAGCGCCTTAGCGCCTGTGCGCTTGCACCTGCCTGGGCGCTGTGGCACCAGCGTTCCTGCACCTGTCTTGGCCGCACCTACGCTATAGCGGCTGGCAACTTATAAGCTGGCTAGCCTTCTCTTTCTCCCTCATTCTAAGATTCCCAAATATACTATTCCCACCATAAAAATAGCTCCAAAGCTACCATTTTCTCCATTGATCATTCCCAACAGCTTGGAGGTATTTTTTTGTTGATCCTTGTTCGATTATTGACTTCTAAATCAGGTAAATTCTCTTTATAAATTTTATTTTCCTCCATTGATGAGTTCTTCTTGAGATTGGGTTTTCTTGTTGACTTTAGTTGATCAAATTAAGGCTGCATGCTTTTGGGTTCAGGGAATTCACTTCGTTGGCTTGCTCCTTCTCATCGTGGTAAGTAGATTCTTACTTTAATTTTTGGTTTTTTTCTCCAAATTCCATCTTTGATTCCTTGCTTTTGGGGGGCTGTTTTGGGCCCCTTTTCATGGCCAAATTCGCTCAAATTTAGAGCATGCACTCACGGGAGTAGTATGCTCATCATGCGCTTTTTCATTTCCAATTTTGGGTGTGGGCCCTGTGAGCCTGCTTGTGACCCGGATTTTGACTCAGCTACACTTGTAGTAGTATGGGTATTGTTGGCTTCATTTTGATGCGTAAAATATTGTTTTGATAGTTTGTTCACGGGTTGGGGATTCTCAGAGCAGTTCAAGCTTGGACGACACCGTTCCAGTAGCTAGTCATCGGGCGACAGGTAGGTTATGATTTTCCCTACCTAGACTCTGCGTATATAGGCTATAACTGCATTAATTAGCATCCTTGGGTTGGTTTTCTAGGTTGGTACCCCAGACCTTGTCCACCTCTTCTGTCTATTTATTTCATGTGTTATTTGTAGTATTCATTGTAGTGTTGTAATATTACCTTGTGGCCCCATGTGGCCTTTGTATATACCTCTGGACCATAAACGATGGGATATTTAGGAATGTCCACGAGTCCCAAACATCGTGATATTATTTTAGGCTGGATAGTTCTGATGTAAAGTTGTTTGAGCCTGTACAGGGCTGATAGAAATGTTTGTGAGCCATTGGGCTAATCTATTGTTTGTGAGCATATCATTCATTCAAAGGATTTTATGCATGTTTTACTACTGTTTTGGCTTCAGGCCGACTATAAACATTTTCTAAACTTTGGATGGCCTAGAGGGCCCATTTTTGGTAAAATGACTATGAAAGGGTTTTGGAACTGATTTTTATGAAACCTCTTGGAGTAAAGAGGATATTAGGATGATTTTATCACCAATTTTCACATTGATAATAGACTCGGCTGTGCCGGAATGCTAGACATGTTTTACAGGTATTTAGACCCGGATCACTCCGGGCACCCTTTATAAGGTTTGTTGAGACTTGTTACTGATTTAGATCCGGATAGACATTAGGCACCCTTTGATAGGGTTTTGAGATTACCACTACTAATTTAGACCCGGTTT
This sequence comes from Jaltomata sinuosa, assembly GCA_003996215.1. Lineage (NCBI taxonomy): Eukaryota > Viridiplantae > Streptophyta > Magnoliopsida > Solanales > Solanaceae > Jaltomata > Jaltomata sinuosa. The sequence goes on along the minus strand of QJPP01001913.1, from coordinate 56,976 downwards.
GATTTCGGGAACGTACTACAAGATTCTAATTATTGAGCTATACTTTGAGATTCACATTAGTATGTGGTCACGGACCTCCATGGACCTTGTTGATCTAGACTAGGGGCTACATGCCAACTGTGCCAGAGGAGGGGTATATGGTGGAGTTGAGGTATACGGGTTGTGTCCTTCCATGGATCCTGCCTCTATTGGGCCTTTTAGGTACCAGAGGGGGTGACATACAGTTCTTCTATCACACCTGGTTCCATCATATCATATCATTATGCATATTATATTCTGATTCTACCCTTATTTGCTGTGTGTTCAGTGTATGCTTTGGTAGTATGGGATGCCAGAGGGTTTGTTTTCACTTGATTACGTTCCTCGGTTGTATGGGTGGCCGTCGAGACTGTAGGTAGATTATATTACTCCTGCCATATTGTAAAGCTTGTTATGGCCTTCGGTTTTGGTGTTTTAGCGGATGTTATCTTGGTTTAGTATGAGTCATTAGACTCTCACTTATTGATGGATTAGTGGTTCCTATATTGTTGAAGCACTATTCATGTGGCCTTCTACGCAGTTGTAGGTCATCAAATTCTATCATTTTTCATAGTGTTGATTAGTGGTTTTGGTTTCTTTGTGGCTTAGTTTATTCCATCCTAGGGTTGTAATTGTGAGATTGCTATCTGAGTTTTCTCTGATCTTGAATCAGTGTTTAAGCATGATTTTGTTAGTTATATTGCTCTAGCTTGATTATATTTACTTGCGTTTCTTCTTTCCCTTTCTACTTGAGGTTACGGGTATACTGCCATCTCTCTAAATTCTCTCTCTTTATATATTGTTGTTGCAAGGACTCCAGGTGTGTTCTTCTTTCCTTCACCTATGTTCTATGTTGTATATATCTTTGGTAGCTAGCATATCATGTTTGTAATTCTTGTTGACTTCTATCCGTGCTAGTTTCCATATGCTATCTCTATTTCTTCTGTGATTGCTTTTTGCTATCTACTACTTACTATTTTTATATCTTATATGCTCTCAGTCGGCCGATGATTCCTATTGGGTACATGTTGCTTAGCAATTAGTGCTCATACTACACTTTTGTATCTTTTTGGTGCAGATATTAGTGTGAGCTTTTGTCGTTGATTGCGTGGAGACTCATGCATCTTTTGGGATATTCAAGACTAGGGTGAGCGCCTGAAGATTGGGGCTTGATCACATCTCATCTTTTGGCACTGTTACTCTTTATTTATTCGAAGACAGTTGTATATATTTTGTTACTTTTAGCACTTGTATTCTATTAGGAGCTCATGTACTATTGATATCAAGTTTTGGGGTTGGTGTAGTTCCTTGTATATGTATATATTCAGGTTATTTGCTTCCGCATTGTTCTCTATTATATCTGCTTCCACATATTTCTACTTATTGTGCATATTGAATAGGTGGTATCCCATTACTAACCATTCTGGGCTACGGGAATTGGTTCACCTACGGGGTTGTAGGTGCCATCATGACCTGAGAAATCGAGTCCTAACAGCTTGGTATCAGAGCTCTAGGTTCTCCCATGTCATTGGTACAAGAGCAAGTGTTTAAGTAGAGTCTCGCGGATCAGTATGATAATGTTTGTATACTATCTACGGGAGGCTATAGGGCATTGTTAGGAAAAATTCCATATTCTTGGCTCCTTATCGTGCATTCCTGGCTCTATGACTTCTAAACTTTGGTTGTTTCATTCCTTCTCAGATGCCTAAGATGAGTACGATAGTGGGTGGTGTTGAGGCTTCTGTGCGTGTTACTTCAGTTCTTCCATCAACACCAGGATTTTAGAGTGGGAGTGTACCACATCATATAGGGGTGTGGGGCCAGCCCAGCCTTCGGTTGGGTTTTAGGGTACCCCAGTTCTTTAGGACATCATGGCTAGGACTCTAAGTCTTTCGATGGGTGTTTCAGTACCTTAGGTTGGGGAAGTATTGGGTTCTTCAAGTGGTGCTTTAGTTTTGAGCTTCCAGTTCTTCAGCAGGGTAGTATATCAGTATTGGAATATGAGGTGAGGTTTCATGAGATGATTAGGCGCACTGCTAGGACTGTGCCTACAAAGTTTGATAGAGTTCAGAGCTTTGTTGAAGGTTTGATTTCCCTGCTTTGTTTGGCAATAGAGCACTTGGTTACAGTTGGGATGACCTTCCTTCAGGTAGTTGATCATGCTTGGGCTATTGAGGGGTTATGTCGTGAGGCTTTTGGAAGTAGTGCTAAGAGGCACCGTTGTTAGTACATTTTTTGAGGTTCTCAGACTCGAGGTAGGGGATTCTCCACTAGAGATAGGTTTCATTACTTTCTATCTAGCAGGCCAGTTTTAGTTGCTCCATAAGTTCCAGAGGGTGGTTGTGAAAAGCATGTTGAGCGAAGTAGACATAGTGTAGGTCAGGGTTCCTATGGTTTGCATTCAGGATGTGTAGGCCATAGCGGCTGATCAGGCTTAGGGAGGGCTTCCTGACCGACTTTATTCACTGGAATTTATTTTCAGTACTATGAGCATGGACCCTTTGCTAGTGATTGCCCCACGATTCTACTTTCCAGTTAGCAGAGTCAACAAGTGTTATTTACCAAGGCTCCAGTGCCACTGGCTAGAGGTGGAGTGTAGGGTAGTAGGAGTGGTCCTCAGACAGCGAGAGGTAGTGTGCAGGGAAGTAGGGGTGGTCCCCAAATAGTTAGAGGTGGATTTTAGCCAGGTGGTTCAGGTATCCGTCCAAAGTTGATAGGAACCGTGCATCAGAGCTGGGCTTCCTTGGGTTGTAGTGAATGGTCACTATTTTAGAGATTCTCCTCAGTGAGGGATGGTTGAGCCTTCAGCATCGACTACTGAGTCCACTCATAGACACCATCAGTCTGATGCCTCTCTTGGTAGGCCAGAGGCGGAGGTTCAAGATATCATTGCTTTAAGTATCGCTTTTTGTTGCCTTTAGCTAGTTCTAGCATTGTTTGCAGTGCAATTCTACCCTTTTTCATGTGTTTGCTTATATGCCTACCTGTTTTCCTTGTTTGGTTGTTTTACTACTTGAGTTGTAGTGTTTATGCATGTAATTTATCGGTAGGCTAATTCTTTTTAGTAGTGGATGGGGTGTGGTATCCTTGAGAGGTAACTTCCCGGGGTTGTGACTTGTGGGTAGGTCTTGTTAGCCTCATTTTTGGTTTTTCATTGTGGTTCTAGAATTGGTTTGAGTTGTTCAATTTCTAGCGGTCGTGGGTTGTTATTTCCTAGGCCATTCTCTAGTGTTTGCTAGGACTCCTTCTATTAGTTTGGAGTGATACCGGTGGTGATATGCCAGAGATTGTGATTTTTTCTTAAAGAGAGTGGTGTTGGTTATGCTGGTGGGCATCAGATGGTTTTGCTTTTCTCGAGAGATTTGAATCGACCTTCCTTATTTGTTTAGTTTGGGAAGTTAGCAGGTATGGGTTGCTTTTGTTGTTTTCCTTCTGTTTCAAGTCTGGTTGGATTGTTTTCATTGTTCTCCCCAGTTCTGGTTGATAGGATTGAGTTTTGATTATGGCCTGGTGGTCGAGTTTTGGCTATAGCATCGTGGTTGAGTCGTGACTATATCATCTTAGTTCAGTTGGGAATTCAGCCTATTCTTTTCCTGCCTTATTGAGTGTTGCTAGTGGAGTTGTGGGAGCTAAGGAATAGCTCCAGAGTCTTCTGAGAAAGAGTTTGTGGAGTGTAGTGTATCCTTGAAAAGGGTTTTATTTGGTTTGTAAAGGAGGGTGATAACTCCTTGTGTGTGTGCATGAGTTACTAGTAGCTGACTGAAGGGACGACTAAGGGTTTGCTTGGGTTTATGTATCGATGGCCTGTCTGACTGACTACAGAGTGCAATGGCATTTTCCTTCGATAGGTTTGGGTCAGGATTCCTTCCCTTAAGAGTTTGAGATAGTGGCTATTTCCAGTTCTACCTTTGGGAGCTTGTTGCATTGCCTGTGGTTTCCTCGTTATACTCTTTGGAGGAACCAAGCCTCAGTAGCAGCTATGGATTTGGGCAATCATATATTTAGAGGTTACTTGGCTCCCGCTTCTATAGTGTTCATTGGCGGTGTATGGGTCTACTCATGGGTTTGACAGAGGCATTGATTGGCAATTGGAGTTGGGTTTCAGAATCATGGGCTAGCAGGTCACATCGGATGGTTCGTGGAAAGTTCTCTTGGGTTGCTGTATCTTAGAATCAGAAAGCAGTGATTACGGACAACTTAGCTTCTCTATCCCAGTTTGGAGTGGATGTTGGCCTTGGGCATCCAGTCCTAGGCTAACCATTTGATTAGGATAGACTCGCCAGATTCTAGTAGTGTTATTGCCAGAGTTAAGGTCCATTTACCTTGGTTGGACAAATTCAGCAGCATCAGTTCGAGGATCAGTGGTAGTACATGGTATACATGATCAGGTTGTATGGGTTGAGACCAGTGGGACTATTTTGGATTCCAATGGTATTCTGATATTGATGTTGCCTTTGGTGTTTCGAGAGTTAGAGTCTTGATTTGGTTGATTCTTCGAGGGTTGTCTATTGTATGAGGTTCCAACATTGGTTAGACTGGCCAGTGTGGGCTAAAGAGTTGTGGCGTGTTGAAATGCTTTCGGAGTTGGTGGTTTGTGTACTGGTATGATAGACTGAGTGGTTATAAGCCAAAGGGGTGAGTTGAAGGTTTATGCAAAGTTTCCCATAGGTTGGTGGAAACCGTAGACTTCAGGCATTCTCCCTTGTCTACATGGTGTTTGACTTGATATTCTCGATGTGGTGGACTTTTTTCTGAGTTAAGCTTTGTAAGGTGATCTTAAATCCGAATGGTGTTTCAGTAATTGGGGCAGCAACGGTACTTCTAGAGATTGAAGCTTAGTTGATGGCTATGGACTTCGTGGTAGGCTTACCACACTCCTTGCAGAGTTTGGGATTTGATTTGGATCTTTGGGCAGGTTGCCCTAGTTCATTCACTTCCAGCCAATTCAGACTTGGTATGGTTCAGCAAGGTCAATTTTGTTCTATAGTTGGGAGATTCTCCTTCGACACAGGGTGTTCATGCATGCTTTTCCCAACCCTGGTGTGCAAGTTTCAGTTGAGATCCGATGGTTGGTTCAGTTGGGGTCAGGTAAAGAGTTTGATATTAGCAAAGGTATCTGTCCATTGGTTGATGGTCAGTCAGGGCAGATTACTACCATATTTGAAGTTATGCTATGGGTTGGTATTTTGGATGTCAAAGGCTAGTAGATTATGGCTTGGCTTGAATAGAGTTTGAGTATAAAGGTGACTCCGTTTGAGGTTGAGTGTAGCAGGAACAATTGTTCTTTGACAGGTCAGTTAGTGTTTCGAGAGTGGCTCGAGTGTTCGACTTGTGTGAAGCTTCGTGGTCTTGGTGCAAAGGATTCAGGTCAGAATAAGGAGTTCTATGGGTCTATGGTTTCATGAGTTAAAGGTTTTGGTTGGTAACTTTCTGGGTGAACTTGGTTGTGGTATCGAAGATTCGGGTTTGGTGTATTGATCACCTTGGTTCCTTTGGTGTCGATGTTGTGTCAGTGCATTCCGATTGAGATTCTTAAGGTTTGGCTTGGTTGATAGATCCTTGGGAGTTTTGGAGTTAAAGGTTGGAATCTAGCTTGGCTAGTAAGGAGTTGGAAGTTTGGTTGCTTTTCTTGGTCCGTTCTGTCACTCGTGGTTTCCTTTAATCAGAGAACCATCAGTCTAGGGCTCAGTAACCACGAGTCACACGATGAACCGTTGTTCAGGACCACGGTCCATTTTGTGGACTTGTGGAAACAGAATCTCAGAGACCCTAGCCCTTGTCCCAGAAACCACGAGTCGGGTTACGGACCATACTTCTGAACCACGGTCCATCCCTTGACTCGTGGAATCCTCAGACCAGAATAAAGTCCCAGGAATTGTCTGGCCAGCCTTCTCTTTCTCCCTCATTCTGAAATTCCCAAATACGATTTCCCCCATAAAAATAGCTCCAAAGCTACCATTTTCTCCACTGACCATTCCCAACATCTTGGAGGTATATTATTGTTGATCCTTGCTCGATTATTGACTTCTAAACCAGATAAATTCTCTCTTTAAATTCTGTTTTCCTCCATTGATGGGTTCTTCTTGATCTTGGGTTTTCTTGTTGACTTTAGTTGATCAAATTAAGGCTGCATGCTTTTGGGTTTGGGGAATTCACTTCATTGGCTAGCTCCTTCTCATCGTGGTAAGTAGATTCTTATTTTAATTTCCAGTTTTCTTCTCCGAATTCCATCTTTGATTCCTTGCTTAAGCGGGCTATTTTGGGCCCCTTTTCTTGGCCAAATTTGCTCAAATTTGGAGCATGCACTCACGAGAGTAGTTTGCTCATCGTGCACTTTTTCATTTCTGGTTTCAGGTGTTGCCCCCCGCAGGCCAGCTTGTGACCCAAATTTTGACTCGGCTACACTTGTAGAAGTATGGGTATCATTGGCTTCATTTTGACATGTAGAATATTGTTTTGGTAGTTTGTTCACGATTCAGGGATTCTCGGAGTAGTTTGAGCTTTGACGACGCTATTCCAATAGCTAGTCATCGGACAAGTGGTAGGTGATGATTTTCCCTACCTAGACTCTACGTATATAGGCTATAACTATATTAATTAGCATCCTTGGGTTGCTTTTCTAGGTTGGTACCCCAGACCTTGTCCGCTTTTTCTCTCCATTTATTTCATGTGTGATTTGTAGTATTCATTGTAGTGTTGTAATATTACCTTTGTGGTCTCATGTGGCCTTTGTATATTCCTCTGGATCATAGACGGTAGGATATTTGAGAATGTCCTCGAGTTCCGGACATCATGATATTATTTTAGGCTGGATATTTCTGTTGTAGAGCTGTTTGAGCCTGTGCAGGGCTGGTAGGAATGTTTGTAAGCCATTGGGCTACTCTATTATTTGCTAGCATATCATCCATGCAAAGGATTTTCTGTATGTTTTACTATTGTTTTTGCTTCAGGCCAACTATAAATATTTTCTAAACTTTTCATGGCCCCATGGCCCATTTTTGGCAAAATGACTATGAAATGGTTTTGGAACTGACTTTTATGAAACCTCTTGGAGTAAAGAGGATATTACAATGATTTTATCACCAGTTTTCACACTGATACTAGACTCGGCTATGCCGGAGTGCTAGACATATTTTACTACGTATTTAGACTCGGATACGCTCCAGGCACCCTTTATAAGGATTATTGAGACTTGATTACTAATTTAGACTTGGATAGACTTTGAGCACCCTTTGATGGGGTTTTGAGATTACTACTACTGATTTAGACTCGATTTTATTCTGGGTACGTACTATGAGATTCTGATTATTGAGCTATACTTTGAGATTCACATTAGTATATGGTCATGGACCTCCATGGACCTTGCCGATCCAGACCAGGGGCTACGTGCCAAGTGTGCCAGAGGAGGGGTATACGATGGAGTTGAGGTATATAGTTCGTGTCCTTCCATGGATCCTGCCTCTATTAAGCCTTTTAGGTACCGGAGAGGGTAACATATAGTTCTTCTATCATACCTGGTTCCGTCATATCACATCATCATGCATATTATATTCAGATTCCACTCTTGTTTGTTGTGTGCTTAGTGTACGCTCCGGTAGTATGGGATGCCAGTGGGTTTATTTTCACTTGATTATATTCCTCGGTTGTATGGGTGGCTGTTGGGTCTATAGGTAGATTATATTACTCCTGTTGTATTGTAGAGCTTGTTATGGCCTTCGGTTATTGGTGGTTTAGCGGATGTTATCTTGGTTTAGTATGAGTCATTGGACTCTCACTTATTGATGGATTAGTGGTTCCTATATTGTTGAAGCACTATTCATGTGGCCTTCTAAGCAGTTGTGGGTCATTAAATTCTATCATTTTTCATAGTGTTGATTAGTGGTTTCGGTTTCTTTGTGGCTTAGTTTATTCCATCCTAGGGTTGTAATTACGAGATTGCTATCTGAGTTTTCTCTAATCTTGAATTGGTGTTTAAGCATGATTCTATTAGTTATATTGCTCTAGCTTGATTACGTTTACTTGTGTTTCTTCTTTTCCTTTTTACTTGAGGTTACCAGTATACTGCCATCTCTCTAAACTCTCTCTTTATATATATTATTATTGCAAGGACTCTAGGTGCATTCTTCTTTCCTTCACTTGTGTTCTGTGTTATATATATCTTCTGTGGCTAGCATATTGTTTGTATTTTTTGTTGATTTCTATCTGTTCTAGTTTCTATGTGCTATCTCTATTGCTTTTGTGATTGCTTCTTTGCTATATGCTACTTACTGTTTTTATATCTTATATGCGTTTAGTCGGCCGATGATACCTATTGGGTACCCATTTCTTAGCAATTGGTGTGCATACTATACTTTTGCATATTTTTGGTACAGATATTAGTGTGAGCTTTCGTCGTTGATCATGTGTTGACTCGTGCAGCTTTTGGGATATTCGAGACTAGGGTGAGCGCCTGACGACCGGGGCTTGACCACATCTCATATTTTAGCACTGTTACTCTTTATTTATTCAGAGATAGTTGTATATTCTTTTTTAATTACTTTTAGCACTTGTTATCTATTAGAAGCTCTTGTACTATCGATACCAAGTTTTGGGGTTGGTGTTGTTCCTTATATATATATATATATATTCATGTCATTTGCTTCCGCATTGTTCTCGATTATATCTGCTTCTGCTTATTATGCATATTGAATAGGTGGTAGCCCATTACTAACTATTCTGGGCTATGAGATTGGTTCACCTACTGAGGGGTTGTAGGTGCCATCATGATCTGAGAAATTGGGTCCTGACATTAGTATGGCCAGTTGGACACTGTGGCTTATATATATCTCCTTGTTATGGTTTTTTGTATAAAGACTCACTCACTTAGGACAAGTCATTTGTATACCAGGTGATCATATGGACCCTTGTCCGCCCTTGTCATTTTAAGGGTGTGACAATACTACTTCCAAAACAAGGCAGTGATGCTCAATAACTTTAAGGTGTTCCACTTTAGGGGAAAATCTGATAATCTCTTTCTTTCAGTTTATGCTTAAAAAGACTTCTTTAACCAAACTTTGCTTGCTTTAACTGACTTTGGTTTCTTTGAAACTGACTTTACTTGCTTTAAAACTAAATTTATTTTCTTTTTGAAATTTATGTACTTGAAGCTACTTCTTTAAATGTGAAAATTCCTTTACTCATGAAAACAATGCATAAAGATAGTTCTTATAACAATGCTTTCAAATCACTTTAGCTAAAAAGGGTCCATGTGGTAGAATAAGCATGAACCAGCAATAAATAATCACCAAAGATATGAATTACAATAATTTCAGTGATAGGGAATAACAAGGAATAATTCGAGACATGAGGAATTCAAAATCACAAACTATGGGTAATAACCCTAGCTTTAATTTTACCAAAACTGAAGCTTTAGATGTAGGGTGTGAGGAAGAATAGGGTTTCTCACTATGATATCCTTACATACCTAGAAGGGAAAGAAATCTGAAGAAAAAACCTTGAGAAGATTTCTTGCTTGAGCTTCTGTGCTCTTGCTTGCTTGAAACCTTAGGTGTCTTGCCTTAGAGTCTGGAGAGTAATCTCTAGAGAAAGATCAATGATTCTGAGTGAAATAACCCCTTTTGAGTGTCTAAACAATGTGAGGAGGAGCCTTGGGGTAAGGAAAGGACTATACTATCCCTCGCTTAACTTTTAAAAGTGTAGGCAAAAACTCATCGGACGACTCACCCTATGAGTTGTGGGATAGTCCACGATTCATGAAATTGACTCATCATATTTTGGCAGAGACCATGATGCCTATGGACCAATCCCACGAGTTGGGTTCACGATCTATGGGACATTCCATGAGTCGTGGCCTAATTTGTCAGATTTGAGAAGGTTTATAAAATATACTGGACTAAACTCATGAGTGGTCACATGGTTTGTGGCCACCTCTATAGACCGTGACCAACTCATCACCTTTGGGGGAAAATTTGAAGGATCCCATGACTGAGTCCATGAGTCATGGGCCATTCCACGATCCATGACCCTACCCATAGAGACCTACAAAGTCTGAAAACTGGCTCTAAATGCTGGCAACATTCTAGTTTAGAATCTAGCGTGTTACAAAAATGGTTGACAACAAGACTTCAAGTCCCAAGTTCAAGAATTACAAGTCATCATGCATGATATTCTTGCGAAAGGTATAAACAATTCCAATATTTTTATTATTAAATATATTAATTATGTTGCTAACTTTAAACTTACCTTTGTAGGTATGGTCATAACTGAAGCTTTTCAAGTAGAAACCTTTATTAAGAAGTTGACTCATTTATGGAGAGACTTTATAAATTACTTGAAGCATAAGCGCAAGGAGATGACTTTTGAAGACTTGGTTGTTCATCTAAGGATAGAAGAGGACAATAAGACTGCAGAAAAGAAGTCTCGTGTAAGTTCATCAATATCGAGAGCAAATATTATTGAAGAAGCACAAACAAATAACAAGAAGAGAAAGAAGTCATCTAGACCAAAAAGCAATCCACCTAAGAAAAAGTTCAAAGGCAACTGCTACAATTGTGGTAGAGTTGGCCACAAGGCTTCGAATTATTGGGTTCTGAAGAAAGGCAAGAAAAAGGGTCAAGCAAATATAGATGAAATAAATGAAGAAATAAAAATCTTATGTGTTATATTTTCTGAATGTAACTTGGTTAGCATCCCAAGGGAATGATGGATAATTCCGGTACCACCCATCATGTGTATGATGATAAGGGCGTATTTGTATCTTATGCTCCCACTGGATTTGGTGAGATAATTTTTATGGCAAATTTGACTATAACAAAAGTTGAAGAAACATGCAAGATATACTTAAAAATGATATTTGGAAAGATTGTGACTTTAAACAATGTCCATCATATTCCTAAATTGCGGAAAAAATGATCTCAACATCACTCTAACCAAGAAAATATTCAAGTATGTTTTTATTTTTGAGAAAGTTCTAGTTAGCAAAAATAAAGTGTATGTAGGAAAATATTATCTAACTGAGGGCCTTTTTAAACTCAATGTAATTACTATTGAAATGAATTAAAAAATTAGTTTTTACTTGCTTGAGTCTAACGCTTTATGACATGTTCGTTGGACATGTCAATTACAAAACCTTATAAAATTGATTAGTTTAGAAGTATTGCCTAAATTTGAGTGCAATAAATTACAATATCAAATATGTATTGAATTCAAATTTGTTAAACATTTTTATAAATCTGTTGAAAGGAATTTTAATCCTTTAGACTTTATTCACACATATATTTGTGATAAGAAGTCAATAACATTTTGCGATAAAAAAAAGTATTTCATAACTTTTATTGATGATTGTACTCGATATTATTATGTTTATTTACTTAACAGTAAGGATGCAGGAATTGAAGTATTTAAGAAATATAAAACTAAAGTTGAAAATCAGTTGAACAAAAAGATAAAAATGATAAGAAGTGATAGGGATGGAGAGTATGAATCTCCATTTGAAGAGATATGTTTGAAAAATGAAATTATCCATTAAACTATTGCCTCTTACACACCTCAAATCAATGAAATTGTGGGAAGAAAAAATTAAACATTGAATAAAATAATGAATGTCATATTAATAAGTTCTTGTTTACCGCAAAATTTATGGGAGAAAGGTATCCTTATAGCAAACTGAATACTCAATAGAGTGCCCCACAATAAAATACAATCTATACCATATGAGAAATCAAATGGAAGAAAATCTAACTTGAAATATTTTAAAGTGTGAGAGTGTTAGCCAAAGTTCAAGTTCATAAATCCAAAAGGATCAAAATAAAACTAAAGACTGTGAATTATATTTTTATTGGATATACTACTAACAGCAAGGCATGTCAAATTTGGTTCACAAATCTGAACATCCTGATATTCATGACAATACGATAATAAAATCAGATAATGTTGAATTCTTTGAACACATTTATCTGTATAAAATTAAATATGAGTCATCTAGCAAAGAATGTAAACGATCTTGGGAAGAATCAAAGAAAAATATACTCCCTCCATTTTAAATTGATTGACCTATTTTGACTTGACACGGAGTTTAAGAAAATAAAGAAGACTTTTGAATCTTGTGATCTTAAATTAAAGATATGTCAAATGTACCAAAATGTCCTTTAATCTTGTGACCTTTAAACATGCCATGTGGAAAGTTGAAACTAAAGAGTTACTAAAAAGGAAAAGAGTCATTCTTATTGAAATAGACTAAAATAGAAAGTAGGTCAAACAAATTAAAATGTAGAGAGTACTTAATAAAGAGAATCCAACATGTAGTAAACGTCAAAGGACATCTACTTCCTTTGGACCAGATTTTGTGATATTTCTTCTTTAAAATGAGCCTCAAACATTTAAAGAAGTCATATATTATGCGGACTCATCATTTTTTAAAGAAGCAGTCAATAGTAAAATTGAATCCATCTTAAACAACCTTACTTGAGAATTGGTTGATCTTTCTCCTGAAAATAAACCTTTAGGTTCAAAATGGATCTTTAAAAAAAATAAAAGTTGATGAAAATATTGACAAATATAAGGCAAGACTTGTTGTTAAAGGTTATAGACAAAAGAAAGGGATTGATTATTTTAATACATACTCATCGGTAACAAGAATAACATCCATTCGAATGTTAATAGCACCGGAGGTGGTATATGATCTTGAAATTCATCAAATTAATGTGAAAATAACTTTCTTAAATGGAGAGTTGGAGAAAGTAATTTAGGAATAATCTAAGGATTTTGTGGTTTCTGATAAAGAGAGGTAAGTGTGCAAACTTATTAAGTTACTTTATGGACTGGACAAAAACCCCAAGAGTGGCATGCAAATTTGACCAAATAATATTGGTAAGTGGATTTAAGATCAATGAGTGTGACAAATATATTTATATAAAGACACTCTGAATCATAAAGCCATTATTTGCTTGTATGTTGATGATATGTTGATCATTAGTAGAGACATACTGACATAAATGTTACTAAGAGTATGTTGGCTAGCAAATTTGATATGAAAGACTTAGGAGTTGTAGACATAATCTTAGGGATTAGAATTCGTAAAACTCCTCAAGATTTAGGACTGTCACAGTCTCATTACATTGAAAAAGTACTTAACAAGTTCGAGTATTTGAATTTCAATATTGTCAAGATACCATTGATGTGAGTTTTTCACTTCAAAAGAATGAAGGTGAAAGTGATTCACAATTGAAATATGCACGAGTATTGAAAAGTTTAATTTATATCATAAATTGTGCGCGATTAGATATAGCATGTGCTATTAGTAATCTGAGTTATTTCACAAGTAATCCCAATCAAACTTATTGAATGACAATGAAATGAGTTTTTGGGGTATCTAAAATATACTCAAAACTATATTTTGCATTATGACAAGTATCTCGCAGTACTTAAAGGATATAGCGATGCAAATTGGATCACTAGATCATCTGATGTTAAATTCATAAGTGAGTATGTATTTACTTTTGGTGGAGGAGCAGTGTTTTGAAATTCATCCAAACAAACATATATCACTCATTCTACAATGGAATCTGAATTTATAACTTTAGATATAGTCGGTGAAGAAGTTGAATGACTTTGAAATTTCTTGAAAGATATTCTTTTTTGTCCCAAACTTTTGGCACGTGTATGCATACACTGTGATCGTCAAGCTATAATAGGTAGGGCAGGGAGCACTAATGAAAAATCTCATTACATACGATGAAGATATAATACTGTTAGACAACTACTCTCTAGTGAAATTATCACGATTGACTATATAAAGTTGAAAAATAATATGTCAGATCCACTTACAAAAGGCCTAACTAGAGAGATACTTGAAAGATCATCAACGAGAATGAGTTTAAGGCCTAGGACAAGTCATCATGGAAGTAATTCTACCTAGTAGACTGGAGATCCCAAGAGTTAGGTTCAAGGAGATCCAATAATGTTATGAATTACAGTTTAAAATTGTCAAATAACTCAACCCATTCTCATGATGAAGACAATGTTCAAAAACAAGGATAAAGCATTCAGGTTTAAAACTTTTTAATGGTTTCTATGTTTAGAAGGATATGACCAAATATTTTATCTATAGGAATAAATGTTTAGGAATCATATATGTGAGTGTGAAGTGTAAGCCGCTTCTAAGAGAATGAGAGTAAAGGTTGATTCTCTATGAACTCATGAAATCGGGCAGTGTTCATGGTTAAAACAAATAAAATCATGAGAATCATAGATGGTTAAAGGTTAGATATGTGACTTGTATTTTCTAAGCATACAATAAAGTTTGATGGTTCAAAAATATCACATCTACCGATTGATCGAGTGCATCCGATATAAGTTTACTACGAAAAGTTCAAAGAGAAACCTACTTATCCAGATGTAATTAACCTTTTCTTGTAAATCACACACATGTCTGTATATTTCTTTATCTTATAATTATTCCTCATTCATGTAGGGAATTATTGGGTTTTAAATGAAAAAATGAATGAAAAATGGAGAAAATAAAAATGGAGGAAAAGTGAAACGTTCCTTTGCTTTTTGGAAGAAGGATTTCTCCCACATTGGTAGGGGGAAAGGAACCTTCACGTGCTTAAATATAGAAGCATTTCTTTCATGTTGTTAGAGGGTTGAAAAGAAGACATGTCTCGCACCATCGTCATTGTTGCTCGCTCAGCTCTAACTCCAAATTAGAATTCGGACAATTCTGACCCAAATTTTTCCTTCATGTGTGGAATGCACAAGCAATGCACACTTATCACAGAATGAAGAGACAAAATTCTTCAACTTACTATTTTGGTTGTGCAGAATGGTGTGCGTCCACACAAGATCTTGTGCGGACCATACACGTAATGCACTCTCAAGAAGTTCATCCCTTCAGTGCACTGATTTTGATGTGCGGCTGATGTGCAATCACACAAGGCCATGTACAGATCACACATGCTCCGTCGCTTTTGAACCAGTGTAACTTTTTAAAACATTTGCTTCTTTTCTGAAGCACTATTTGTTGTTATAAATATCTGATTCTTCCTAAGATTTTTAGTACAAAATCTTCTATTTATTTACATTTCTTCTACTCTTAAATCTTATCTAATTTGTTGTTGTTGAGTGAGTTCGTAGTTCACCAGAGTTTGAGATTCTACTATTCTAGTGAGTAAATCATTCTATCCTGGGAGAATATATTTCATTAACCTTGGGTACAGTGAGGGGAATAATACCTTTAAGGACACACTGTGAATTCAGTGGGCTCGATTGTCATTCTTCCCTCTTATTTTATTATTTTTGAAATAGTTTGAATAGTGTTTGTTGTTCATATTTCTTTGAATACAAATTTATGAAATAACAGAAAGGGAACCATAGCTAGGAGCGAGCCGGAATAGGTAATAACAAATTTTTATGATACCGATAATCCACCTCATCATTTTATTACTTGTCAATCATGTATATTTGGGTGTGAATTTGGAGTCAACACCCTCCAATTATTTGACCATCCATCATTCAAGACTATTCACTCCTTTAACTATATTCTTACTATGTATAAGAGGTTGGCAGGAGGTTCAAGCACACACCTCATAGATAACATGTCCGCTTCAACAGGGAATTTTTGTCTTCTCACTTAGTTATGTCTGTTGGCTTCTACCATAGCTATACACATGCCCTTTATTTTTTATTGTTTTCAACAAATACCCACGCTTATCTTTGCTGCAATTTACATTATTTCCGGCGAATTTTCTCAATGCGGCTTTTTCATTCTCCGGTATGTATCTCTGTTGTTTCATCTCTGTGTCTTCTGCTTAGTGGTCACTCTGCTTTTGGGTCAAAGTTCTCTTTATGTGTTCAACTATGATTTCTTTGACTTGAATTTTGGCTAATTAAGTGTCAAATTTGTTCCTTTTTGCGGACTACAACTGAAAAAAATTATGGAGCTTCTCTATATTTTCTCTTCGGTCCCTACTTTTCTCTACGATTCAGGAAAAATTGAAATTCGTTATTTGGGTAAACTGTCACTATCTACCTGTTTGTGAAAATTCTCCAATGAACTATACTAAAATCTTTTTGTTACTGGCTATTATTTATGTGTGGCCATAAAACTCCTTTCCCCTTATTTGGGTGTACAACAATTGCTCACTCTTCTGAAATGAGGTATCACAAATCACCAATCAATATGTCCTTCCAAGCATAAACTCATTTTTGCTTAGAGATGCGATCCTGGAGATGGTGGTAAAGCTAAAGCTTTAGGAAGTTTATTAACCACTTCTTCTATTAAATTTGTTAATCTAAACATAATGTTCTTCTTAACAAGAGATATGTCTTCAACTATTGTATAACGACTTTTATCTTTCGATACTTATTTGCGAAAAACCATGATCTCCCATGTTATTTAAGGCAGTGTAAATAAGCTTAACCAGCTGTGTAGCTTCTGCCAATTTCTTGTTATTGTGAATTTTAAACGCCGAGTTTGAGCTACTTACATCGCCTTGTCTGATAGAAAGTGTGTCTTATTTAATAGTTAGGAATCTATCACTCTCCCCGCAGCTCCTAAAAAGGTACCATTGAATTTTTTAGCTTATATGGATATAGATTTGTTGTATAAGTTATTGACCAAGTTCTTCGTATGACCTTTTAGGAGAATTTAACTCTTTATGTTCTTGTTGTTGGTTGCATTTGTTCTTGGCAATAGATATGCCTATGAATAAAAAGGTCATCGCGGCAACTTCTTGCCCTCAGAAAAAAGACCAGCAACGCTCAGTGGATAAAGTTTTTGCGCTTAAAAATAAGCGACGCGATGTACATAACCAACTCTCAGCTAATAAAAGAGAAGAACTTCTTCTGCATCGGCGGACAAGATATCAGGAATCAAAGAATCAAAACCTTTTGAATAGTTCTCCCACTTATACCAACAATGAGAAATCACGAGTACCTGCCACTCAATTTCCATCAACTCAGCAGAGAGGTGTTACTATTACAGAAATATCACCTCAGCCTGAAACAGGTTTGCACAACACAATGGATAATTATAAGGTGCTTCTTTCATGATCAAGTGTAGTTATGACTTACTGATATTAACTATAATGGTTTTTGATGTAGGAAGCACTTCCCCGACTACTACTTCCACCATTGTGCTTGGCAAAGGAAAGAATATAATTGGCTGCCCTTGCATTTTTGAAGTAGGTAAGTCACATGTATATACTGTTGATATTTAGTCTTTTCAAAATAGTGGGTTTACTATGCTAATCACAGTTATATCTATGCCAGGCTCAACATCAGCCACAGCTGCCGACCGACATAATCGAGAGGTAATAACTACCGCTGGCAAAGATTTGTTGCCCATTTCCCTGATTCACACAGAACTGTAGAGTTCCGGTAAAAAAAATTATATTAACTGTAATCATGTTTAATTTAGGTTCAACTTCACGTCGCCGTCAATGGCACGATCTAAAAGCACCACCTACCAAAACCAAAGGTTCGCCTCTCTGTAAACTTATAACTATATTAACTGGTCAGCTCTTCTTCAAACTTATACTGTTGCAATTAATCTACACAGGTAGTAGGTTAAGAAATATACGTTGTTGCAATATTAAACGGCTACTAATGCAAGCATTTTAAAGAAAGTGTTTCCTTGTAAATACTGTGAGGCTAAAAGATTTCAATATGAATCAGCAGGATTTTGTTGTAGTAATGGGACAGTTAAATTGATATCGCATGAAATGCCTACAGAATTATTGAATCTTTATCTAGGCAACATTGATGAATCTATACATTTTTGTACCTACATTAGAATGTACAATAATATGTTTGCCTTTACTTCTCTTGGGGTCAAATATGACAAAGACCTGGCAACAAGATACCATGGTATCTACACCTTTAGAGTTCAAGGACAAATGTACTATTTCATAGATGATTTGATACCTTTGAATCGGCAGCCAAGAAATCTACAGTTATATATTTATGACGATGACACAGAAATGTTGAATCGTATGGCTTCCTCCAACAATGTTGATTAATCGCTTGTTGAAAAATTGATAAATATACTAAAGATCAATCCCTATTGTATCTTCCTAAAATCTCTAATGCAAGTTCCAAAATTGCCGAACTTGTATATTGCACTCAAGTATGACTCCAGCTTAAATCAGCAAGTTTATAACTTACCAACTGTCTCAGAAGTTAGGACAATATGGTTGGACCAATAGCTAAGTAATAATAGTTTTGCACCACATACTCAAATTTATCCCTGTAGTAGTGATAACGATCTCAATCGAGTGACTAAAATCGATACCGGAAACACGGAATTCAACAACACAAAATAAAGATAGTGGAGAAATTAAGATGAGAATTAGAAGAAATTGAGATGAGAATAGAAGAAAGAAAGGCTAATTGAATCAACAATCAACCAAGGGAGAATAGAACTCAATCAAATGCATGAGAAACCAAATTGAATCCACAAGATGATAACTCGATGATCAATTAAGCAAAGAAGATAACACAAGCAATTCGGGAATCCACCCTAATCACTCATTCTAAACTAATAATTGGAATTGAACCCAATCAATATCCTAACCTAAAATATCAAGTCTATTCAAGACAATTCAATCATCAATAATCTAAGTATGAAAATGGCTAAGGCAACTATTTATAGTTATTGCCTTTACACAAATAGCCTATTACAAAAATAGCCTATTACAAAAATAGCCCAAAAGTGACTATTTTCGAAATAACCCATAAGGGCCCTTCTTGATTGCCCAAATGACATCTTGATCGCCCATGGCCTTGTACATTTGTTGCTCCATGGCTTTCTCCGGGCTCCAAGCTATCATCCATATATAAAAGCCCCTCCTAATATGCTCCAAGCTAACCATGATTGTATCATCCTCCCCTTCTTCAAAAGGATTCGTCCTCGAATCCGAACCTTGCAAAAATATGAGAAGGACAAACAACAAACATATCCTCATAGCATGAGGGTTAGCACATGGGTTACCAACCATACCAACTTGCCAAGGAGGCACATACTTGAAATACAACCAACTATCCTTTGTATCAAATAAGATCAATGCATTGTAGAGCATACAAAGGATTCGACTGTGAGAAATATCATTGAATAAAGAGGGTTCAAACACCCATGAGGATTTACCGGGGTCAAAGATATGAAAGACCCACATAGTTTGGTCACAACAACAAATGGACCAACCCAAGAAACCCCTACCTCTATATAAAACAAATTCCATACGTACATGGACATCATCATATGCAAAGAGGTAGTAGAGAAAGGTGTTACTTAAATGAACTTCATTCAAGGTGTTCCCACATATAGAATCACCCTTTGATCCACAAGCATTAAGGCCTTGCTCAAGAATGGGGTCACACAAGAATGAAGAGGTCATTAGAGAACATACACCCCTTTTCTTTTGACCACTAACCCCTCCAATAGACGTACTATCATCTTTCAAGAAGAGAGCTTCATCTTTGGAAAGTGTGTCATCATACCATAGTGGATTTTCAAACAATTGGTAGCCTTCAAGGGTGGCTACACTTCCAATATTATAAGATACACCACTATCTTCATCATTCATATTAGTTATGTCATCATTGAATAAGGGATTATCCCTAAGTTCATACTCCACCTCAAGATCCTTATGACAAAAATTAGAAATAGAATCAACACCCAAGGAATCATCACCTCTAAGTAAAGATCCTACATGACTAACTACATGACCAACTATATCATTACCATTACTAAATTGAGGTTCATTTATCACATCACACAACTCCTCAATTAGTAGGTCATCATTACAAGAAAGTTGGTTAATACCACAATAAAGACTAGTTGGTAGCATATCAAGCTCAACAGAATCACACACATGATTACCATCATTATAGCCAACTAGCATTTGACTATCCTCATTACATGACAATACATTTTCACTCAAGTCGCAAGTGCTAACACTAGATGGACTCAAATCGATCTTACTAGAAGAATCAATCAAGTCATCTATAGGATCAACTAGTGTTTGGGCACTCACAACAATGGCATCATCATCATGCAACAAGGTGTCATCAAGATCATCACAAGGTAAAGGCTCTTTAAGCTCACACATATACAAGCTATCACTTACACTCAATTGGCTACTAGCCACACAATGATCTTTTACTTTCAATAAAGTGTAAGGTTTAGCTTTGTTACCTCGTAGCTCATATGAATGATTGTCTTCACCTTGGTTTCCAACATTGAAGCACAAATGCTCCTTTGGGAAGCCTTTTAACACCTCTTGATTCTCCACATTTTGAGGTGCTTTGCTAGGCTTGCTTCCAAGAATACCTGCACAAGTATCAAGACAACTAGAGAAACAAGAAAAGTTACATGAATTAGGATAAGATTGTGACAACCCTCTCACATCACTCCACACAACCTCTCTTTTTCCACTCTAGAGTTGTCACTTATCACACCCTTACTCCTCTCAATCTTTTGTCTCTCAATTTTATTAGAGTTTGGACAAGTGCCAAGTATCCCTTGTGAAGGGTTAGATGATCCCTTCACTTCAAGCTTCCACTTTGGTGCACAAAGAGTAGATGCCTTCACTTTCATGATTAACCCCTTAATGCCATCCTCACAAGGAGTAGCTTGCTTTGCTTCTAATGGAAACTCCTTTGGTTCATCTTCATGAGGAATCATTTTCTTCAATATCGGAAACACGGAATTCAACAACACAAAATAAAGATAGTGGAGAAATTAAGATGAGAATTAGAAGAAATTGAGATGAGAATAGAAGAAAGAAAGGCTAATTGAATCAACAATCAACCAAGGGAGAATAGAACTCAATCAAATGCATGAGAAACCAAATTGAATCCACAAGATGATAACTCGATGATCAATTAAGCAAAGAAGATAACACAAGCAATTCGGGAATCCACCCTAATCACTCATTCTAAACTAATAATTGGAATTGAACCCAATCAATATCCTAACCTAAAATATCAAGTCTATTCAAGATAATTCAATCATCAATCATCTTTTGTAACTCCTCGGGCTTAAGATTGGCAACCCATCGAATGATCTTGTCAACTCCTTTTTGTATGGCATCCCCTAATTCTTTAATTTTTAAAGATTCAAGATCCCTCACTGAAAGGGGCTCATTTGATTTCACTCTACTTTTATGTCCCTTTGATCCTTCCATCCTACCTCCAACACCATTTCCATATTGAGAACAAGACACATTGAAATTAGGATAAGAAGCATGAGACATAGTAGTTCTACAAGTAGGGAATGCACATTTTCTCTTGCTCATTAGATGACTTTCACTTGTACCAACATACCCACTCACACCCACTTTGACTAGGATAAGTACCACAAGAAAAGGCATACGAATATTCTCTAGCTCCATCGGTGTTCTCATCACAAGACTCATAAAGTATGTGGGAGGAAGAACTATACCTCAAGTCATTTTCATCCTCATAGTAGGTAGGGTGAGATTCCTCATATTCTCCATCATCATCATAGGAATCATCATAAGGTTCTTCTACCCCACCATTTTCATCATAAGATACTTCTACTCCTTCATGTTCATCATAAGAGCCATAAGCCCCATTCATTTCACATCCATCTCCGAAGTAGTAGTTCTCATCACCATATGGCTCAAAATCATGGCTATTATCATAGCCTCCACAATCCCCATCATCATCATACTCATAGCCTCCATTGCTACAAGCATAGTCTCCCATTTCATCATCATAAGGATCCGAAGCTATAGAGGATATACTTCCTTATAGCTCGTTTTGTACCTACAAAACTAGCAAACAAGTTAGTAATAAAATCCTCACGCCACTCTTTAAGTGAACTCTCAACTCACCTTCTATGGCTTCTTTCGCAAATTGATAGTGTTACTAGTTTTGCTTAATAAATTCAAGGTTATCTATCCTTGTGGAGGAATGGATCTTTGTGACTCTTGAAAGAAGGACGACTCAAATAAAACTAAAAAGGACTTGAATCAAGAAATTATCTACGAAATGAAATGAGAAAAGTTGAAGAAAAAAAACACGAAAGAAAACGAACTAAAAAAAAACTAAGTAACAAAAGTAGAAAAGTTACTTGTGTTGCTTAATTTGAAGGATCAAAGAAGTGATTTGATGTTTTAAAACTAGTTAACAAGTAATTAAAGATGTTAATTAGTTGTTAAATAGTAGAGAAATAGAAGAAAAATGAGTGTAGAAGAAGAAATTTGAAGTTTGGACACTTAGAAAAAATTTGAGGTCTTAAGAGTTCCAACACTTAGAAAAATTTTGGGGTCCCAAAATTTGAAGCATTCTGTCCAAGTTTGCAAGTGTGCATTTCAGCCCCCAAAACTTTTTTTAAGGGGCAGATTTGGTCCTTTGAATTTCTTTTTTTTTTTTTTTTTTTTAAATTCCACTTGTGGATCCAACAAACATCTTTGACCACTTTGACTTGGAAAAGTTGGATTAAATGTACCTTTTGGCTTCTTCTTCTTCAAGATGTTCTTGATGAATATCAAAAACACCTAGAACACCAAGAACACACACTAAACACCAACACCTTCAAATCAACTCGGAATTGGCTCAAACTTTAGGATTATCTTCCCCTCGACTTAGGGAACAAACCCCAATAGTTTTTAAGCTCCAATTTCTCCCCAATCAAAAGACCCACTTTTCAAGTTTGCAAGTTTTCAAAACTTCAAAGTCCTTCAATGGCAACTTCACTTCTACAACTCCAAATTGAATATAATTTGAAATCTAGACTCAAAAAACACTAGGGAACAAGAATCTAGTGTCAAAAACAAGAAATCAAACAAGAAAATTTTCGGTTTTTTTTTTTTTTTTGGACGATTTTTTTTTTTTTTTTTTTGTGAACCTAAGACCTAAGAATTGATGGAACAACTCTTAAAACCTAAGCTCTGATACCAAATGATAACGATCTCAATCGAGTGACTAAAATCGATACCGGAAACACGGAATTCAACAACACAAAATAAAGATAGTGGAGAAATTAAGATGAGAATTAGAAGAAATTGAGATGAGAATAGAAGAAAGAAAGGCTAATTGAATCAACAATCAACCAAGGGAGAAGAGAACTCAATCAAATGCATGAGAAACCAAATTGAATCCACAAGATGATAACTCGATGATCAATTAAGCAAAGAAGATAACACAAGCAATTCGGGAATCCACCCTAATCACTCATTCTAAACTAATAATTGGAATTGAACCCAATCAATATCCTAACCTAAAATATCAAGTCTATTCAAGACAATTCAATCATCAAAAATCTAAGTATGAAAATGGCTAAGGCAACTATTTATAGTTATTGCCTTTACACAAATAGCCTATTACAAAAATAGCCCAAAAGTGACTATTTTAGAAATAACCCATAAGGGCCCTTCTTGATTGCCCAAATGACATCTTGATCGCCCATGGCCTTGTACATTTGTTGCTCCATGGCCTTCTCCGGGCTCCAAGCTATCATCCATATATAAAAGCCCCTCCTAATATGCTCCAAGCTAACCATGATTGTATCAAGTAGCAAGAGGGCGTTAGTGTATTATTACTACGGTTGCTATGATCCTTTACAATATCCATTGTTATTTTCTTATGGTCAAAATAGATGGCATAGCAAAATTAAAAGAGTTGTCCAGGACTATAACAGAAGAAGTCAATCTCGCTGTCAAAACAAGCAACTTCCCAGTTTATCAAATATGCGTTCTCTTGATGGATTACTTGATATGGAGGCTGAAGTTCTACAAAAGGGGAAACAAAAAAGAGAGAATATTTCCTGTCGCGAATACTATTGTTATAAATTTCAAATGAGAGGTAATGAGACAAATAGAATATTACATTCAGGAAGACTTTTCCAACAATACTCATTTGATGAATTCATAAAACTTGAAACTCAACGATTAGATTTTGCCTCATGTAATCAGGATTTATTTCGAAATGACGCATTACAAGGACTCATGGATTTTCTTAGACACGATGAGAGAGATGCTTCAAAGATAGGAAAACAAAGATTCCTTCCAGTGAGTTTTACAGGAGGTCCTAGAGATATGGGTTAGCGATATATGGATGTTATTGCATTAGTTCAACAATTCGAAAAACCTGACATATTTCTCACTATGACTTGTAATCCTTCTTGGGTAGAAATAGAAGAACTTTTACTAACATCTGATGAGGCTCAAAATAGACCTGATTAGATTTGTCGAGTATTTAAAGCAAAAGTTGAGGAGCTAAAAATAGATATATTAAGAAGAAACATATTCGAGAAAGTAGTTGCATTTATGTATACTATCGAGTTTCAGAAATGTGGCCTTCCACATGCTCATTTTCTTCTAATTTTTAGTGATAATTTCAAGTTACTCACCCCTAAATCATATGACCAAATTGTTTCTGCTGAGCTTCCTGATACTGATCAAAATCCTTACTTACACGAACTTGTTAAAAAATATATGATGCATGGTCCATGTGGTCAGTTGAACCCTACTAATTCATGTATGATAAAGAAAGGATTCTGCAAATTCAAGTATCCAAAGGATTTTGCTGATGAAACAACAAAAGGGAAAAACTCATACGCAATTTATAGAAGAAGAAATACTGGTAAATATGTGAAGATTAGAAAACAATTTCTTGACAACTCATGGGTTGTTTCTTATAATCCTTACCTGCTATGCAAATTTAATTATCATATCAACGTTGAAATATGTTCCGATATAAAGGTTATCAAGTATATTTACAAATACATATGTAAGGGACATGATAAAATCTCTTTTTTTGTACAGGAGAATAATACAAATATAAAAATAAACAAAATAAAAGAATATCAATCTGCTAGATGAGTATTAGCACCAGAAGCCATATGGCATTTGTTTGCTTTCCCTATTAATGAAATGAATCCATCTGTTTATCATCTTCAACTACATCTTGAAGGACAACAATTTATTTCTTTTAAAAAAGCTGACAGCATAGACAAAATCATGAATAACCCTATGATTAGAAAAATAATATTGACCGAGTTTTTCCTGATGAACAAAACAAACGGATATGCTAAAAAACTCAATTTATTATATAAAGAATTTCCACAGTATTTTTTATGATCTCCAGCGTACAAAATGTGGACACGAAGATAATGAGGTAATGTTATTGGCCGTGTTGTCACATGTCATCCAACAGAAGGGGAGAGATACTATCTTAGGCTATTATTAATGAATATAAGAGCCCCAAAATCATACAAACAACTTCAAAAAATAGATGGAAAATATTGTGACACATTTAGAGAATCTACAGAAAAAAGAGGGTTGTTGCATCATGATAATAACTTATTTGAATGTACGTTAGAGGCTATAAATTATCAAATGCCTTATAGTTTATGATGTTTATTTACTACAATATTGGTATATTGCAGCCCCGATAATCCAAAGGAATTGTGGGAATAATTCGAAGATTCAATGTCTGAAGACTTCAAAAACATACCGAACATAGATCTAAAACGAGCCCAACATTTTGTTTTGAACCATATTAATGATATATTACACATCATGGGACATGACATTAATGAGTATAAACTTGTTCTCAAAAATATTGTGTGCTTAAGAACAGTATCAAAAGAAAAAGATGTTCACTTTGAAAGAAATATAATTGTTACAGACGAAGATTTACTACTGCATAAAAAGTTGAATGCACAACAAAAAATAGCATATGATATCATTCTTCAAAGAGTATTCACGAATAAATCAGGAGTTCTTTTTATTGATGGTCCGGGAGAAAGTGGTAAAATATTTTTATACCGTGCTTTATTAGCCACTATAAGATCCAAAAGGTTTATAGCTCTTGTGACAGCAACCTCCGGTATTGCAGCATCAATTCTTTTCGGAGTATGAACAACTCATTTACATTTTAAGATTCCAATTAATATTGATGAGTAATTCTCCTGCAATATCAGTAAGCAAATCTCCCTCGCGTCTTTAATTCGTAATGCAAAGTTAATTGTATGGGATGAGGTATCGATGTCAAAAAAAAATATGATTGAAGCTTTTGATTTGTTTATGAAAGACTTAACAGACACAAATGTACTCTTTGGTGGAAAAGTCATAGTATTTAGAGGCGATTTTAGACAAATGCTTCATGTTCTGCGAAGTGGAAAGAAGGAAGACTTTATTTGTGAAAGCACACTGAACTCCAAAATTTGGAATCAACTTGAAAAATTGAGACTATTCGAAAATATGCATGCAAGAACTGACCCTAATTTTTGTAAATATCTAATGAGAATTGGAAATGGAAAAGAAAAAACAAACATGAATAACAAAATAGAAATCCCAAAGAAGTTCAGTATTCCTTTCACTACTGAAAAGGAATCGTTAGATCTCTTGTTCAAGGTTGTATATCCAAACTTACATGCATCTTTTAGTGAATCTTCTTTTATGACTTTCCATGTTATCTTGACCACAAAGAATGACTTTGTTCATGAGATAAATGATAGACTCATAACCCAATTTCCAACAGATGCTAAGATTTTCATAGCTATCGATGAAACCATAGAACCAAATGATCAAACTCAATTTGAGGATTTCTTACACACTCTAAACCTTCATGGTATACCTCCGTATAGATTAATCTTGAAACAAAACTGCCCTGTTATATTATTACGAAATTTGAATCCTTCTGAAGGCTTATGTAATGGTACACGGTTAGTATGTTGTGATTTCAAGAAGTATGTTATAAGTTGTAAAATTTCAAGTGGTGATTTTAAAGATAAACATGTATTTATTCCAAGAATACCATTACTATCATCAAAGGACAAAAAAATACTCGTTCCTTTTAAAAGAACACAATTTCCATTACGATTGTGTTTTGCTATGACAATGAATAAAGCACAAAGACAAATATTAGATTACGTTGGTATTTATTTACGTGAACTAATTTTTTCCCATGGTCAATTATATATTGCTTTATCGCGAGCAAAATCTCATGACCCGATTTCTCAGGTCATGATGGCACCTACACCCCCCAGTGGGTAAACTAATTTCCATAGCCCAAAATGGTTAGTAATGGGCTACTACCTAATCAGAATGCACAATAAGCAAAAATAAGCGGAAGCAGAATGTAAAAGTAGATAAAGCAGAAGCAAAACCTGATTATATACATAAACGATACTACACCAACCCCAAGACTTGATATCGACAGTACAGAAGCTTCTAATAGAGTACAAGTGCTAGAAGTAACTAAATACTATATAAATCCATCTCTAAAAGTACAAGGAGTATCAGTACAAAAGATGAGATGTAGACAAGCCCCGACCGCCAAGCGCTTACCCTAGCCCTGAATCTCCCAATGGCCGCACGAGTCTCCAACGCGATCAACAGCAAAAGCTCAACTAATATCTGCACCAAGAAGTGCAGAAGTGTAGTATGAGTACCAAGACAATGAGTACTCAGTAGGCATCATCGGCCGACTGAGCACATATAAGATATAAAAACAGTAAGTAGCAGATAGCAAGAAAGCAGTCACGGAAAATAATCGAGGAAGCACACGAAACTAGCATAGAGAACAGACAACCAAGATTAATAACAAACAATGCTAGCATAGAAAACCAATATACACAGAACACATGTGTAAGAAGAAGAACGCACCTGGGATCCTTGCAACAATAGTATATAAAAGGAGAGAGTTTAGAAGACATGGCGGTATACCGGTAACCTCGAGAAAAAGAAAAGAAGGAAAGCAGTCTAACATACTCAAGATGGAATCAACAAGCATAAGAAAATCATAACACCAATCCAACTTCAAGATAGCATAAACAGGAATCCACCTCTCAAGTACAACCCTAGGATAGAATAACTAAGCCATAATAACCAAGAAATACTACTCAAATCCTAATAAGAATGGAACCAAAAACTCACAATCTGCTTAAAAGGTCACACAAATTTGCCTAAAAAAGATAGGACTCCCTAGCCCTCTCAATAACAAAAATACCACAACCGGAGCCTCAACAGGCTAATAACCGCTAAATCACCAAGGAACAAGGGCCATGACCATCTCTACAAAGTGACAAGAGTAATCTAAACTACCTACAGTCCCAACAGCCGCCCATACAATCGAGGAACGCAGTCAAGTGAAAATAAACCTTTTGGCCGCCCATACAACCAGAGCATACACTGAACACACAACAGATAAGGGTGGAATCCGAGTGAAATATGCAGGATGATGATAATGATGGAACCAATAATACTAACTCTATATGCACCTCCCTCAGCATGCCCGGCGCTCCGGCAGGAGGACCCATAGTGGGACGTGCCCTCTATACCTCATCCTACGCTGTATACCCCTCCTCCAGCACACTTGGCTCCTAGCCAAGTCCTGGAACAAAGGGCCCATGGAGGTCCCTGACCACATACAGTAACGAATGTGAAATATCAGTGAACAAGATCCTCGAAGTACATGCTCGGAATTGAATCAAGTCTAAAATAGTAGTAGTAATCTTAAAAGACCCTCTCAAAGAGTGCCCGAAGTATACTTGTGTAACATCCCGTATTTCGCATATACTAGTCCTATTCATATATCACTTGATATAGCCTTGTCATATAGGTGAGGGACCGAGTTTATTATATGAGCAGTGATAGTTTAATGTGTATTGGGAGGTGCTGTAATGCCCCATTCAGTTCAGCACGTAAACGGCCAAGTTAACCTCGACAAAAGTATTTAAACTCGAGATGGTAAGATTGTATTTGAGTAAATATTTAGGGTGAAGTGTTAAGTTAAAGCAAAAGGGATTAGAAATTAGAAAATAGAATAAAATAAGAGAGCTGCTTGCTTGACTTAACTAAGCTAGTAGGTGACAAGTAGGTGCATCACCTACTTTGACTTATTGACCAGCCTAAAGAACTAGGTAGGTGCATCACCTACTAAGACTATTTTGACTAGCTTAGAGGGCCAAGTACACCCATCACCCACTTGAATAAATTCTGGCCCAAAGAAGTGAAAGAAAGGGAAAGAATTGGCAGCCAAGGCCCAATAAGGTTAAGTCCAACAAAGCCCATGTAAAATGGCCAAGTAGGTGTATCACCTTCTTGACATTTTGTGGCTCAAAATGAGCAAGGAAAGTCGGCCAAAGCAGCCCCCCTTTAAAGGGGTTAAGACCAGCTCATTTCACTCATTTTAACTTGAAAAAAAATAGATTTTAGAAGTTCTTTCTTTCTCTCTCTCTTAGCTTCACATAGCAGCCATAAAATACCATTAGGGTTCTTAAGTATTCTCCCTCTTTTCAAGCTAAGTTGAAGGGGAGTTCAAGCTCTTGAAGAAGTACAAGTTAGAAGGACAGATTTTCAGAATTTAAGGTAAAGTTACTGCCCATTTTTACCCCTTTTTATATGCAAGTTTGATGGAGAATTCTGTATGTGTTTGTGTCAAGAACCATGGGGTAGTGATTGGAATCCTTGAGTTAAAATACTTTCTTATTATGTTTAAGGATGTTTGGGATTGTTTTAGGAGCGGTTTTATGTGTATATATTTAGGACAGCTTGGTTGAACTTGTAAAAGGGTGTGTGAAATTGTATTGAAGTATGGAAGGAGGGTGTGGTAATACACCACTTAATTGGGTGTTATGTTAACTTGCTGCCTGCACACCTTTGTATGTTATTTGGTATATGTTGTGAAGTCGGAAGAGTTTCAAGGGACCTTATGAGAAGGTCGTACAGTATGTAGATATGTTTAGAAGCGAAGAGGTGAAAGGAACACTCTTGGTTTGATCAATTACGAGCTTACTGCCTAGTTACTGATTTAGTGGGATCAAGTAGCCCAAATTAGTTAACTAGCTACTAATACTAGTTTTGCCACGTATTTCATTGTAGATAAATAATCTGAAAGGGGGAAGCTTAATTCGTTGTAATATCCGAGTTACACAACAAGGTATGTAAGGTTTCTCAGTTTCATATTCCTTGGCATGAACTCTTATATTTGTGTTGTTACCAACGAAGTGAGTTTCCTAGTAAAGGTACTTTCAACAGCAAGCTTTGTGAGTTATTCTCTAAGCCAAATGAGGTTCATTGTATCATATAAGCTCCTAAACAGTACGTTGATGTTACGTTTGTTCCTTATATCATTGTTACTGCCTTAAGTGCATGTCCACATGTCTTCTACTACTGGTCCATAGTTTTGAGCTCAATAAAGGTTACAACCACCAAAGTAACAATCTCAAAGATTAAAGAAACTAAATGAAGTAATCTGTATATGTGTGGGTGGCAGCCCAGGGGTGAAAGCCTAGCATGGGTCGATCCCTATTTGTGTACTTATGGGTGGCAGCCTAGGGGCGAAAGCCTAGCATGGGTCGATCCCAATTTGTATATTTATGAGGGCAGCATCCCAGGGGTTAAATTGCCTAGCATGGGACTCCTCTTCTACCACTGATCAGTTGGTCACGTGTATTACATGCCTTACAATGATCATAAAGCAAAGAAGAGTAACCAAAGAACGTAATATACATGATTTCGCAAGTGTAAGCGAATGTGATCTTCTGTTCTTATTTACATGTTTATGCACTGATACCTTATTCTATTTGAGCTCTTGTTTACATATGGTTTACTTTATGCCTTACATATTCAGTACATTCTCTCGTACTGACGTCCCTCATGGGGACGCTGCATTTCATGCCGCAGGCACATGTACTCTGGCTAGTAGACCTCCCCAGTAGGAGCACAGGACACTCGGCTGCTGTTGGTGAGCTCCAGGTTGATTCGGGGCTTTACCGAGTCTTTGGTATATATTTTGGGTATTGTATAGTTAAGGGTAAGGCGGGGCCCTGTCCCGACCTAAACTAAGTTTGTCTATCTTGTAGAGGCTTTGTAGACCAATGTTAAAGTAAAACTTAGTTATGTCTTTGCTCTTAACAGTTGTGGCCTCAATGGCCAGATCGTGTACATAAGTTTTGGGCCTATCTATGTTGGTCTTGTTATTCAGGCAGCTTATCTATAGTCAAAGCTTCTTAATTGTCATAGTTATATGCATGATGAATCACAGGTTATAAGCCGGTTCTCTCGGGCCTTTAGGGCATCGAGTGCCTGTCCGTCTAAATGTAATTTGAGGCGTGACAAAAGTGGTATCAGAGCAGGTCATCCTAGGGAGTCTACAAAGCCGTGTCTATGTAGAGTTTTGCTTATGGGTGTGTTGTGCACCACATCTATAAACAGGAGGCTACGGGACATTTAGGAGTTGTCTCTTTTTCTTCATCTCTTAGATCGTGCAATAGAGCCAATGTTATAGGTTTATCGTATCTAACCTTTGAATTGTTTTCATTATAGAAAAAATGCCGGTTACTAGGAAAAGTAAGAGTACTGGTAAGCAAGTAGATGTGGCTACTGGAGAAGGGACCAGCAAATCACCACCTAGACGAGCTAATCAAAGTGAGGCTCAACTGTCTTCATCACGGACTTCCTCCACTCCTCCGTCTCCAGAAGAGCTAAGGAGGGCAGCAGCACCCCAAGAACCACCAGTTAATGCTACTGACCAAGATTTAAAGAATGCAGTCCAATTGTTGACTCGTATACTTGCTGGTCAAGGACAAGGGCAAGCAGGTCCAATTGCAGGTACTAGTGGTGCAAATAGGGAAGCTAGTGTGCGGATACGTGATTTCCTTAATTTGGACCCTCCATCATTTACCGGGTCAGATCCTAATGAAGATCCGCAAGACTTTATTGATCAAATCCAAAGGACCTTAGATATTATGTATGTATCTGGTAAGGAAGCAGTTGAGTTGGCAACATATAGATTAAAAGGTGTGGCTGTATTGTGGTACGAAGCTTGGAAACAATCTAGGGGTATAAATACACCTTCAGCTAAATGGAAAGAGTTTAAAAAGGCATTCCTTGACCATTATCTGCCATTGGAGATTCGGGAGGCCCGTGCAACTCAGTCAACATGGATTTTGTCACTGGTCTGCCTCGCTCATTTCGGAAGTTTGACTCCATATGGGTGATAGTTGATAGACTCACCAAATCAGCCCACTTCTTGCCGGTTAAGGCTACTTATACAGTTGAAGAGTATGCAAGGTTGTATATTAAAGAGATAGTTCGGCTACATGGAATCCCAATCTCTATTATATCTGATAGGGGAGCTCAATTCACCGCGAATTTTTGGAAATCATTTCAGAAGAGTTTGGGAACACAAGTGAATTTAAGTACGGCCTTTCACCCTCAAACGGATGGTCAGGCAGAACGTACAATCCAAACACTTGAGGATATGTTACGAGCTTGTGTATTGGACTTTAAAGGTAGCTGGGATGACCATTTACCACTTATTGAATTTTCTTACAACAATAGCTACCATTCAAGTATCAAAATGGCACCTTATGAAGCTTTATATGGGAGGAAGTGTAGATCACCAATCGGATGGTTTGAAGTGGGTGAAACTACCTTATTTGGGCCAGATCTTGTTCATCAAGCTATGGAAAAAGTTAAGGTGATACAACAGCGGCTGGCAACGGCTCAAAGTCGATACAAATCATATGCAGATATTAGAAGAAGAGGGCTGGAGTTTGCTATAGGAGATTGGGTATTTTTGAAGGTGTCACCAATGAAAGGGGTGATGAGATTTGGTAAAAAGGGAAAGTTAAGTCCACGCTATATAGGGCCATATAATATTATTCGAAGAGTTGGCCAAGTCGCATATGAGTTAGAGCTACCCCCCCAAGAGCTTTCAACAGTCCATCCGGTATTTCATGTCTCAATGCTTCGAAAGTGTATAGGTGACCCATCTCGTATTACTCCTATTGAAGATGTACAAGTTATGGGAGATCTCACTTATGAAGAAGTACCCATTGCTATTCTGGATCGCCAAGTTAAGAGGCTAACAAATAAGGAAGTAGCTTCCGTAAAAGTACTGTGGAGAAACCAACAAGTAGAAGAAGTTACATGGGAAGCGGAAGAAGCGATGAAATCCAAGTATCCTCATCTATTTCAGTCCAATGAGAAAGGTGGAAGTGTCGAGTTGAGGCATTAACGAGTAAGTATAAGTCTATATATATTATCTGTCTAATAGTGGTACTTAACTTAGGCTTGAGCTTGTTTGGGCTGGTTAACTTTAATATCATTCGAGGACGAATGTTCCTAAGAAGGGGAGGATGTAACATCCCGTATTCCGCATATACTAGTCCTATTCATATATCACTTGATATAGCCTTGTCATATAGGTGAGGGACCGAGTTTATTATATGAGCAGTGATAGTTTAATGTGTATTGGGAGGTGCTGTAATGCCCCATTCAGTTCAGCACGTAAACGGCCAAGTTAACCTCGACAAAAGTATTTAAACTCGAGATGGTAAGATTGTATTTGAGTAAATATTTAGGGTGAAGTGTTAAGTTAAAGCAAAAGGGATTAGAAATTAGAAAATAGAATAAAATAAGTGAGCTGCTTGCTTGACTTAACTAAGCTAGTAGGTGACAAGTAGGTGCATCACCTACTTTGACTTATTGACCAGCCTAAAGAACTAGGTAGGTGCATCACCTACTAAGACTATTTTGACTAGCTTAGAGGGCCAAGTACACCCATCACCCACTTGAATAAATTCTGGCCCAAAGAAGTGAAAGAAAGGGAATGAATTGGCAGCCAAGGCCCAATAAGGTTAAGTCCAACAAAGCCCATGTAAAATGGCCAAGTAGGTGTATCACCTTCTTGACATTTTGTGGCTCAAAATGAGCAAGGAAAGTCGGCCAAAGCAGCCCCCCTTTAAAGGGGTTAAGACCAGCTCATTTCACTCATTTTAACTTGAAAAAAAATAGATTTTAGAAGTTCTTTCTTTCTCTCTCTCTTAGCTTCACATAGCAGCCATAAAATACCATTAGGGTTCTTAAGTATTCTCCCTCTTTTCAAGCTAAGTTGAAGGGGAGTTCAAGCTCTTGAAGAAGTACAAGTTAGGAGGACAGATTTTCAGAATTTAAGGTAAAGTTACTGCCCATTTTTACCCCTTTTTATATGCAAGTTTGATGGAGAATTCTGTATGTGTTTGTGTCAAGAACCATGGGGTAGTGATTGGAATCCTTGAGTTAAAATACTTTCTTATTATGTTGAAGGATGTTTGGGATTGTTTTAGGAGCGGTTTTATGTGTATATATTTGGGACAGCTTGGTTGAACTTGTAAAAGGGTGTGTGAAGTTGTATTGAAGTATGGAAGGAGGGTGTGGTAATACACCACTTAATTGGGTGTTATGTTAACTTGCTGCCTGCACACCTTTGTATGTTATTTGGTATATGTTGTGAAGTCGGAAGAGTTTCAAGGGACCTTATGAGAAGGTCGTACAGTATGTAGATATGTTTAGAAGGAAGAGGTGAAAGGAACACTCTTGGTTTGATCAATTACGAGCTTACTGCCTAGTTACTGATTTAGTGGGATCAAGTAGCCCAAATTAGTTAACTAGCTACTAATACTAGTTTTGCCACGTATTTCATTGTAGATAAATAATCTGAAAGAGGGAAGCTTAATTCGTTGTAATATCCGAGTTACACAACAAGGTATGTAAGGTTTCTCAGTTTCATATTCCTTGGCATGAACTCTTATATTTGTGTTGTTACCAACGAAGTGAGTTTCCTAGTAAAGGTACTTTCAACAGCAAGCTTTGTGAGTTATTCTCTAAGCCAAATGAGGTTCATTGTATCATATAAGCTCCTAAACAGTACGTTGATGTTACGTTTGTTCCTTATATCATTGTTACTGCCTTAAGTGCATGTCCACATGTCTTCTACTACTGGTCCATAGTTTTGAGCTCAATAAAGGTTACAACCACCAAAGTAACAATCTCAAAGATTAAAGAAACTAAATGAAGTAATCTGTATATGTGTGGGTGGCAGCCCAGGGGTGAAAGCCTAGCATGGGTCGATCCCTATTTGTGTACTTATGGGTGGCAGCCTAGGGGCGAAAGCCTAGCATGGGTCGATCCCAATTTGTATATTTATGAGGGCAGCATCCCAGGGGTTAAATTGCCTAGCATGGGACTCCTCTTCTACCACTGATCAGTTGGTCACGTGTATTACATGCCTTACAATGATCATAAAGCAAAGAAGAGTAACCAAAGAACGTAATATACATGATTTCGCAAGTGTAAGCGAATGTGATCTTCTGTTCTTATTTACATGTTTATGCACTGATACCTTATTCTATTTGAGCTCTTGTTTACATATGGTTTACTTTATGCCTTACATATTCAGTACATTCTCTCGTACTGACGTCCCTCATGGGGACGCTGCATTTCATGCCGCAGGCACATGTACTCTGGCTAGTAGACCTCCCCAGTAGGAGCACAGGACACTCGGCTGCTGTTGGTGAGCTCCAGGTTGATTCGGGGCTTTACCGAGTCTTTGGTATATATTTTGGGTATTGTATAGTTAAGGGTAAGGCGGGGCCCTGTCCCGACCTAAACTAAGTTTGTCTATCTTGTAGAGGCTTTGTAGACCAATGTTAAAGTAAAACTTAGTTATGTCTTTGCTCTTAACAGTTGTGGCCTCAATGGCCAGATCGTGTACATAAGTTTTGGGCCTATCTATGTTGGTCTTGTTATTCAGGCAGCTTATCTATAGTCAAAGCTTCTTAATTGTCATAGTTATATGCATGATGAATCACAGGTTATAAGCCGGTTCTCTCGGGCCTTTAGGGCATCGAGTGTCTGTCCGTCTAAATGTAATTTGAGGCGTGACAACTTGGGTCTAAATCAATAATAAAAGTCTCAACAACCCTCGGTGCTCAGAGCGTATTCGGGTCTAAATCCGTAAGAAAATCAGATGTAGTACTCCGCATGGCAGAGCCTAGTATTAGTAGAAAATCAAGTGTGGTACTCCACCAAGCAAAGCCTAGTATCAGTAGAAAATCAAGTGTAGTACTCCGCCCGGCAGAGCCTAGTATCAGTAGAAAATCAAGTGTAGTACTACGCCCGGCAGAGCCTAGTATCAGTAGAAAATCAAGTGTAGTACTCCACCCGACAGAGCCTAGTATCAGTAGAAAATCAAGTGCAGTACTCCACCCAGCAGAGCCTAGTATCAGTATAAAATACAAATGTGAAATCATCCAAAATCCGATGTCATTATTAGGTTATACCAAAAATGGACCCCCGAGGCCATGCAAATTTAGGAAAAACCATCTATAGTGGCTCGCAGCCAAAATTGAAGTAAAACATGCAGGGGAAAGCCTTTTTCATGGATGATATGCTCGTACACAAATATAAATTAGCCCAGCGGCTCACAAACATTTCCTATCAGCCCTGCATAGGCCCAACAGCTACTCAGCAGACATAATCATCCTAAAATGATATCTCTATGTTCGGGACTCGCGGACATTCCCAAATCACCCACTGTCTATGTTCCAGAGTCAACAAAAGGCCACACAGGACCACAAAGGTGATATACAATACTACACGAATACTACAACCAGCGTATGAAATAAACGAACAGAAAAGGCGGACAAGGTCTGGGGTACGAACCTATAACAACCCGCCCAAGGATGTTAATTAATGCAGTTATAGCCTATATATGCAGAGTCTAGGTAGGGAAAGACTTATACCTGTCGTCTGATGAATAGCTGCGGGGATGGCGTCGTCCAGGCTCGAACTGCTCTGAAAAGCTCCAAATCACAAAACCTCTATCAACACAATAATCTATACGTCAAAACAAGACTAACGATACCTATGCCATAAACATACCTAGGTCGAAATCCGGGTCACAAATGGGCTTGTGGGCTTCGCAACCTGAAATTGGAAATGAAAAACACACATGTGTTCCTTACCATTCCGGGAGCGCATGCTCAAAATTTGAGCAAAAATGGATAATAATTGGGGCTCAAAATAGCCCGCTCAAGTCAAGAATTAAAGAAGGAATTTTCAAGAAATAAATTCGGAAACTAGCCAAAAGATACTTACCACAACGAGAAGGCAAACTAAGGAACCGAAAGCTCCGAACCCACGATCATGCAAAGCTTAGTAGGGCAGATTCTTCAAGGAAATTTCAAGCTTTAGAAAATGACAATAGAGGAGGTCTTGAGACAATGGAGGAAAGTAACTTTGGGAAGAAGAGGACTTACCAATTGTCAAAGAAATAGCTAAAATCTCCTAACTAAAAGGATTCCCTAAGGCTATGAACTGATGGGAGCAATTTGGTAGAGAGGATTTTCAAGTTAGAGTTGGGAACAAATGAGAAAAAGAGCTGGAAAATGAAAGGACCAAAAATATATAGCTGTTGGTCGCTAGTCAGCGCTATCGCCCTAAAGGAGCGTGATCGCGCTGAAGGAAACATCACAGACCAGCGCTATCGCGCTACAAGAGGGAGATCGCGTTGAAGGGAAAACACAGACTAGCGCAATCGCGCTAAAAGAGAACGATCGCGCTGAAGGGGAAATCACAGGCCAGCACAATCTTGCTAAGGGAGCGCAATCGCGCTGAAGGCCACCAGAAGCAGAAAAACTAGCAACAGCCAAAAACTTCTATGGGGTATTCCAGGCATAATCGGAACCCGATACTCAAAAACCAATAGTGCTATTAGAGTGGAAACGACGTTCCAAACTCAACGGAATCAACAGGATTTCCATCCGAGGTCATTTCGGAAGAACGTTGACCCAAGTCAACACTAACTAATGCCAACCAAACATCCAAAGTGAGCTCGG
Source organism: Jaltomata sinuosa (assembly GCA_003996215.1). Lineage (NCBI taxonomy): Eukaryota > Viridiplantae > Streptophyta > Magnoliopsida > Solanales > Solanaceae > Jaltomata > Jaltomata sinuosa. The sequence continues at coordinate 19,322 of QJPP01001913.1, read as the reverse complement.
CTCATCCAAAACCCAAACCAACCAACTAACTAACACAAACTCGACATTCTGGAGCTAACGACGCTAATGGAATTTCCATCCGAGGTCGTCTTCTCCGAATGTTGACCAAAGTCAACCCAGCAAGCCCAACTGGCTTGAAAACACAAAATTAGAGGGAATTCCAAGAAGAAAAGCTCCTGGATCCCGACCAAATGTCCCTCTAGACCAAAGTCCATGCTGCAGAGCTAACAGAACTGTCAGAATTTGATTCCTAGCTCATTCACCAAGAATGTTGACTGAAGTCAATGATTTCCAAAGTTAAAAGCTCTAAAACTAGGAATGGACAAAAAGACCAAACAAACGGCCCAGGCACCGAACTACGGGTCCAACAAGCTATAAATAACTTGGGGCCACTACAGAAAAGCTCTAATGGTACAAGAAAGGCGAACACGCATAAATGACCGAAAGGGTCATTAAATCATCCACTACTAAAAAGACTTTTGTCCCTGAAAGTCAGGAAAGAAGGAGAGACTAAAGATTTAAGAAAAGCAGATATGAAGCCCGCACTACTCTCTCGGACAACCCGGGTAGCCTCCTCGACTGGAAGGCACCCAACAGAGAAGAACCAAAGAAGGCAACCAAACCTAAACTTCTTACTAGCCAAGCTAGATTCCAACCTCAAATATTATAACTCCAAGGATCTACCAACCCAAACTGAACCCCGAGAATCTCAACCAGAAATACCGATGCACATTGAAACCAGAGAAGCAAGGCGATCAATATACATAACCAGAATCTTCGAGACCGTAATCAAGTTTAACAGAAAAGCCAATAACCAACACTCTAACCCATGAACCCGCTGATCTGCACAACCCTTTTATTCTGAACTAAATCCTTTCGTACCACAACCAAGAAGTTGCATACAAGTCAACCACTCAAACCATCCTCGAAGCATCAACTGACACACCGGAGACCTATAGTTCCCGCTCATACTCTACCACGAGCGAAGGCACCCTTTATACTCAAGTCCTATCAAAGTCAAGTTGTTGACTACTAACTTTTGCCATCCAAGATAACAACCCATAGCAGGTCCTCAAAAACTAGAGTTACTTAACCCAATTGACCATCAAGCAATGGAAGAACACTTTTGCCAACACCAAACTCGCTAACTGAACCTAACTGATCAACCCATCTGAATTTGACTGAAGTCTGCACACCATAGTTAGGAAAGGCATATATGAATACCTTTTGTTGACGAAGAAGCTTCCAAACTATAGAACAAACCCAATCGCTGCACCATGTCGAGTCTGAGTCAACCAAAAGTGAATGAACCAGGGCAACCTGCCCAATAGGTCGAAACCAAAACTAAGCCTCTGCAAGGAGTGTGGTGAGTCGACCACAAAGCGCATAACCATCGCTAAGCTCCAAACCCCAAGAAGTACTTGCTGCTACTCTGAATACTTGGACACCATTTGGACTTGAACTTGCTTTACAAATCTCAACTCGGGAAGGAGCCTACCATACTATGAATATCAATTCAGGACACCCCGTAAGCAAAGGAAAAGGTGCCTGGGGTTCAAAGTTGCCATCTAGCCATAGAAGTTTGCATATAATATCAACTCGCCCCTTTGGCTCAAATCAACCACTCTACCGAATCTGCACACTACCAACCATTTTGAAGCATACTTCTAGTCTATGTTGGCCGAGTCTAACTAATACTGTAACCCCACATGAAAGACAACCCTTGGAGAATTAATTAAACAAGCTTCCAAACTCTCGGCAAATGAAGACGACCATAAACCTCAAAGTATCGTTAGAACCCAAGAATAGGCTCGATAGTCTCAACCTGTGCAACCTGACCACGTACAATACATCACTGCTGGTTCTGGATCTTACGCCACTACATCTGTCCAACCAAGAAGGAAGAAACTTCTTACCATAAAGAGCACCGCTGAAATCAGGAATATCCAACCTAGAATAGAGGCTAGCCAAGGACTAGGTGCCCAAGGCCAACAGCTGCATCCGAACTGAAGTAAAGAAGCTAAGTTGCTCGCACCCACTGCCTTTCGGCACTAGGATGCTACAACCAAATAGAAACTGCCACGAACCATCCGATATAACCTGCCAAGCCATGATTCTGAAACCAAATCCCAATTTACCAACCAATGCTTCTGTCGAACCCACGAGTATACTCATATGCTGCCAATGAACCCATAGGAACCAAGGTCAACTAGGCTTGATTAACAAGTTGCCAAAACCGCAGCTGCTACTGAAATCTCAAACCAATCGAAGGAAACCACTGCAATCTGTAGATGGCCTAATCAAATCACCAACACACAATCCCAAAGCAAAACCTTCATCGTCACCTCAACCAACTACTAAACACATAAGCACAAACAAGGAGTCATCTCCCTCTTTTTTCATCCCAACAAAACCTTTTTGTAGCATATACTGAACCTTACAAACTCCTTTCAAAAAATAAAAACCTGGAGCCATTCCCTTAGCTCCAAAACTTACTTGTCAAAACTCAACAAGGCAGGAGAAAATGGGTCGGATGCCCGACTCACCCAGAATGCTACGAACATCTCAACCATGAGACTATGATCAACACTTAGTCAAAAATGCTAAAGCCAAACTCAATAACAATGCCACAAGCAAAGGCTCAACCAAAGGACTACGATCGAAATTCATTGCAACTGGAACCGGGGAAAACGATATGACAACCCAACCGAACAATAAACTAAGGGAGACTATAGGAACATCCCACATTCCTGCCAACCTCCTAAACCAACCAAATAAAGAGGGTTGATTCTAATCACCCGAAAACACAACCAAACCATGCTCACTAGCATAACCAACATCTCCCATCTGAAGACAAAATCTCAACTTCGGCATAACTATCGGTAACACCAAACCAAAACAAGAACCTCTAGCCAAGCTAGATAACAGCCTAGGCAATCAACTATCTAGGACTGCTCAAAAGGGAAGACTCAGCGTAAGTCTACAGCCACAACAAAACAGGAACAAACCCAATAAAAAATAAACTAACAAAAACTACTCACAAGCTATAACTCTGGGTAAAACACCTCACAAGGCTAACTCACCCCCATACACTACTAAAGAATAAACTACCAAGAAAACAATGCATAGATACTACAATCAGGAAATCAAATAACTAAACAAGTAGCAGGTAGGAATATAAGCAATTAAAAATCAGAAGGGATAGAATCGCAATGCGAGCAGGACCATCACAAGTCAAAGGTAGCAAAATCCTAACCTGGAGCAACGGTATCAGGAACCTCTAACTCTGGCTCACCAAGTGGAGCATCAAGCTGACGGGATCTAACTGTGGACTGAGTAGTCGAAACTGAACGCCCAACCATCCAGTGCCGGGGACAAGCTCTATAAGGGTGACCAATCTCTCCACAATCATAACAACCAAGCTGACCAGAATACACAATCATAGGGCAATTCCTAGGAAAGTGCCCACGCTCACCACACCAAAAATAGCCTCTTCTAGATGAAGTCTGACAGGAAGATCTCACAGAACCCCAAAGGATATGATCCGAGACCTGTCTACTCTACTCAACCTGCCCTACACAACCACCCTATGGAACATGTGGAGCAACTGAACTCGGCCTGCTAGATAAGAAGCAATGGAACCTATCTCTGGTGGAGAATCCCTTGCCTTGAGTCTGAGAACCTCGGGAACTATCCTGGCGATGACGTTTCTTAGCACTACCTCCATAAACCTCACGGTATAAACCCTCGATAGCCCAAGCATGATCCACTACCTGAAGGAAGGTAGTCCCAAACATAACTAAATGCTCGATCACCAAGCAGAGCGGTGAAATCAAACCTCCGATAAAACTCTAAACCCTATCAAACTCTGAAGGCACAATCCTAGCAGTATGCCTAACCATCTCATGAAATCTCGCCTCGTACTCCAATACCGACATACAACCCTGCTGAAGAATTGGTGTAGCAATAAATCTAATCATAGGCTAGGCTGACCCCACACCTCCCTATCTGGTGCAGTAAACACTCACTCTGAAGTCCTGGCGCTGACAGAAGCACAGAAGCAATAGGCACAGAAGCCTCGATACCAACCGCTGTCAAACTCATCTTAGGCATCTGAGAAGGAATAAAGCAACAAAAGTTTAGAAGTCATTAGAGCCAGGAACGCACGACAAGGAGCCAAGAAGATGAAACTTTTCCTAACAATGCCCTATAGCCTCCCATAGATAGGATACGAACGTCATTGTACTGATCCACGAGACTCTACTTAGACACTTGCTTCTGTACCACGACACCGGTGAACCTAGAGCTCTAATACCAAGCTGTCACGACCTAATTTCTCAGGTCATGATGGCACCAACAACTCCTCAGTAGGCGAACTAATTCCCGTAGTCCGGAACAGTTAGTAATAGGCTACTACCTAACTAGAATGCACAATAAGCAGAAATAAGCAGAAGGAGAATGTAAAAGTAGACAAAGCGGAAGCAAAACCCGATTATATATATAAATAATACTACACCAACCCCAAGACTTGGTAGCGACAGTACAGAAGCGTCTAATAGAGTACAAGTGCTAGAAGTAATAAAATATTATATAAATCCATCTCCGAAAGTACAAGGAGTATCAGTACAAAAGATGAGATGTAAACAAGCCCCGACCACCATGCGCTTACCCTAGCCCCGAATCTACCAAAAGCCACTTGAGTCTCCAACGCGATCAACGACGAAAGCTCAACTATATCTGCACCAAGAAGTGCAGAAGTGTAGTATGAGTACCAAGACAATAGGTACTCAGTAAGCATCATCGGTCGACTGAGCGCATATAAGATATAAAAATAGTAAGTAGCAGATAGAAAGAAAGCAGTCACGGAAAATAATCGAGGAAGCACACAGAACTAGCACAGAGAACAGACAACCAAGATTAATAACAAACAATGCTAGCACAGAAAACCAATATACACAGAACACAGGTGTAAGAAGAAGAACGCACATGGGATCCTTGCAACAATAGTATATAAAAGGAGAGAGTTTAGAAGACATGGCGGTATACCGTAACCTCAAGAAAAAGAAAAGAAGGAAAGCAGTCTAACATACTCAAGATGGAATCAACAAGCATAAGAAAATCATAACACAAATCCAACTTCAAGATAGCATAAACAAGAATCCACCTCTTAAGTACAACCCTAGGATGGAATAACTAACCCACAATAACCAAGAAATACTACTCAAAGCCTGATAAAAATGGAATCAGAAATTCAAAATCTGCTCAAAAGGCCACACAAAAGTGCCTCAAAAAGATAGGCTCCCTAGACCTCTCAATAACTAAAATCCTACAAGCAGAGCCTCAACAGGCTAATAATAACCTCTAAATTACCAAGGAACGAGGGCCATGACCAGCTCTATAAAGTGACAAGATTAATCTAAACTACCTACAGTCCCAACGACCGCCCATACAACCGAGGAACGCAATCAAGTGAAACAAACCCTTCGGCCGCCCATACAACAGGAGCTACACTGAACACACAACAAACAAGGGTGAAATCCGAGTGAAATATGCATGATGATGATAATGATGGAACCGGTAATACTAACTTTGTATGCACCTCCCCCAGCATGCCCGGCGCACCGACAGGAGGACCCATGGTGGGACGTACCCATTTTACCTCATCCTACGCCATATACCCCTCCTCCAGCATGCTTGGATCCTAGACAGGTCCTGGAAAAGAGGGCCCATGGAGCTCCCTAACCACATACAGTAACAAACGCAAAATCTGAATGAACCAAAGCCTCAAAGTACATTCTCAAAATTGAACCGGGTCTAAATAGTAGTAGTAATCTCAAAACACCCTCTCAAAGGGTGCTCGAAGTATACTAGGGTCTAAATCAATAATAAAAGTCTCAACAACCCTCTCAAAGGGTGCCAAGAGAGTATCTGAGTCTAAATCCATAAGAAAATCAGATGTAGTACTTCGCCCGGCAGAACCTAGTATCAGTAGAAAATCAAGTGTAGTACTCCGCCCGGCAGAGCCTAGTATCAGTAGAAAATGAAGTGTAGTACTCTGCCCGGTAGATCCTAGTATCAGTAGAAAATCAAGTGTAGTAATCCGCCCGGCAGAGCCTAGTATCAGTAAAAAATCAAGTGTGAAATCATCCACAATCCCATGTCATCATTAGGTGATACCAAAAATGGGCCCCCGGGGCAATGCAAGTTTAGGAAAAACCATCTATTGTGGCTCGCAGCCAAAATTGATGTAAAACATGCAGGGGAAAGCCTTTTTCATGGATGATATACTCACACACAAATATAAATTAGCCCAATGGCTCACAAACATTTCCTATCAGCCCTGCACAGGTCCAGCAGCTACTCAGCAGACATAACCAACCTAAAAGGATATCTTAGGTCCGAGACTCGCAGACATTCCCAAATCACCCACCGTCTATGTTCCAGAGTCAAAACAAGGCCATACCGGACCATAAGGGTGATATACAATATTACACGAATACTACAACCAGCGTATGAAATAAACGGACAGAAAAGGTGGACAAGGTCTGGCGTACCAACCTATAACAACCCGCCCAAGGATGCAAATTAATGTAGTTATAGCCTATATACGTAGAGTCTAGGTAGGGAAAGACATAACCTACCTGTCGTCCAATGAATAGCTGCGGGGACGGCATCATCCAGGCTCGAACTGCTCCAGAAAGCTCCGAATCACAAAACCACTACCAACACAATAATCTTTACGTCAAAACAAGACTAACGATACCCATAATGCCATAAACATACCCGGGTCAAAATCCGAAACACAAATGGGCTTGTGGGCCCCACAATCAGAAACTGGAAATGAAAAACACACATGTGTTCCTTACCATTTTGGGAGCGAATGCTCAAAATTTGAGCAAAAAGGGACAACAATTGGGGCTCAAAACAGCTCGCTCAAGTCAAGAATTAAAGAAGAAATTTTCAAGAAATAAATTTGAAAATTAGCCAAAAGATACTTACCACAACGAGAAGGCAAGCTAAGGAAGAGAAAGCTCTGAACCCACGATCATGCAGATTCTTCAAGGAAATTCCAAGCTTTAGAAAATGACAATAGTGGAGGTATTGTGACAATGGAGGAAAAGTAACTTTGGGAACAATTTTCCAAAAATGGATTCCCCAAGGCTATGAACTGATGGGAGCAAATTGGTAGAGAGAATTTTCAAGTTAGAGTTGGGAACAAATGAGAAAAAGAGCTAGAAAAACGAAAATACCAAAAATATATAGTTGTTGGTCACTGATCAGCGCTATCGCGCTAAAGGAGCGCGATCACGCTGAAGGAAACATCACATACCAGCGGTATCGCGCTACAGGAGCGCGATCGCGCTACAGGAGCGTGATCGCGCTGAAGGGAAAACACAGACCAGCACAATCGCGCTAAAGGAGCATGATCACGCTAAAGGGGAAATCACAGGCCAGCGCAATCGTTCTAAGGAAGCGCAATCGCGCTGAAGGCCACCAGAAGCAGAAAAACCAGCAACAGCCAAAAACTTCTACGAGGCATTCCGAGCACAATTGATACCCGATCCTCAAAAAACAATAGTGCTATTAGAGTGGAAACAACATTTCGGACTTAACGGAATCAATGGAATTTCCATACGAGGTCAATTCAGAAGAATGTTGACCCACGTCAACACTAGCTAATGCCAACCAAACATCCAAAGTGAGATCGGCTCATCCAAAACTCAAACTAACACAAACTCAACATTTTGGAGCTAACGATGCTAACAGAATTTTCATTCGAGGCCATCTTCTCCGAATGTTGACCAAAGTTAACCCAACAAGCCCAACTGGCTTAAAAACACAGAATGAGAAGAATTTCCAAGCAGAAAAACTCCTGGATCCCAACCAAAGGTCCATCTAGACCAAAGTCCATGCTTCGGAGCTAACAGAACTATCGAAATTTGATTCCGAGCTCGTTCACCAAGAATGTTGACTGAAGTCAATGATTTCCAATGTTAAAAGCTCTAAAATTAGGAATGGACAAAAAGACCAAACAAATGGCTCGAGCACCAAACTATCGGTCCTAACAAGCCATAAATGACTTAGGGCCACTACAGGAAAGCTCTAACGGTACAAGAAAGGCGAACATGCATAAATGACTGAAAGGGTCATTACACAAAAAGTTCCAATTGTATCAAAATATTGATACGGCTGCCTACTACAGATGATGATGATCAATCGACTTATAATGTAGTGTACGATGAGATCATTCAAAGAGCTTCACTATAAATATGTTCATGCTATCTGTATACTTAAAATTCAATGACCTGGTACTTCAGTCATGTTTGTTGAAGTGCCTCCTCGAGTACTATGATGGGACAATTTTTATCCAATACACAGTGGCAACAATGGACAAATTGATCAGATGGTAATTGATTTGATTTTTATTAGCATTTTGTGTGATCACTGAATCACAAATACTCATTCTTTAGATAAACTAAAGACAGGCAGATGGAAGATACAAAGGCAGCTCTAGTAGTATTCATGCTAAGGTGAGAAATAGCTTCTCTGTTTCTGCAACTTCTATACAAGATCAATGGATATTGATTTAATATATAAGTTATTAAAAAGGTTTCTTTATATGCCATGTTTAACATATTATCATTTATGGTGAAAGTGCATGTTCTTCTACTGAATATAAACAAAGGTACATGTTCTTCTCACCAATATAAGCGAAACTGCAGATTTTTCTTTGTTCTCTGTTTATATCATTTGGGTCTTGATATTTGTAGCTCCTTTTCCTTTTACCTCTTTAAAGAATATCAAATCTCTCTGCTCGCACACCGATCCTGAACATGACAATATATCATATTTGCAGGGAAGTATTGACATTGTTGTTTCTCCACCAAAGTCTTTTCTTGGACATTGAGCACAAGCTGAAAAGCAGCAAGCTTGCCTCCACTCTATAAGTATATTTCTAATTCCTAATTCCAACTATCTTGTTTTGTTTCATTGTTGTACCACGATTATCATATTGTTTTGTTATAGTTTAATTTTGTTACTATGTGTGCTTCTTGTACTTTAGCCTAGGGTCTATCTTACTACTAAGTATAAGAAGCTAGAAGAAGACTGCTCTTGGACAATATGTCTGCTTCAGCCAGGGTTTATCTTCTCCAGTGCAACTACACGTGCCCTTCCCTCTGTTGTTGCTTAATACACTGCTTCTCACATAGGAAAGCCATAAACAATTGACATTTTTCTCATTGGATCTCTTCACGTCTGATTTGTCCCTTCTCTTCCCGGGTATGTATCTCTTTCGTTTGTGAATTTATTGTTTATGTATTCAACTCGGTGCTTCCTCTTCTTTTGGCGTGATGGTTTGATCTGGAGTTTGGTTTCTGTGTTTGATCTTGCCTCTTGGTTGATTTTTTTTAGTGTGATTTGGCATGTTGGGATGTGTGTATATATATATTCCTGTTTGACCTTCATTTTTCATCTACATGACATATGGTTATTTCATATTTTTGTGAACTTAGTTTGACGCTTTTTGATTCTTTATGGGCTACGGAGATTTGTGATGATGTGGTTTACTGTTTCAAAATACAATTCTTTTTGTACTCTCTACCTGTTTGTGGAAATTCTTCAATGAAGTAGCCTATAGAAGGAAAAAAGAAAGAGAACTACAGCTCCCAAATTAAATTCTTCCATTATTTTGGTCACGGCCACAAAAATCAATAAGATTAAGAAAACAATGCTAGCACAGAAAACCAATATACACAGAACACATGTGTAAGAAGAAGAACGCACCTGGGATCCTTGCAACAATAGTATATAAAAGGAGAGAGTTTAGAAGACATGGCAGTATACTGATAACCTCGAGAAAAAGAAAAGAAGGAAAGTAGTCTAACATACTCAAGATGGAATCAACAAGCATAAGAAAATCATAACACCAATCCAACTTCAAGATAGCATAAACAAGAATCCACCTCTCAAGTACAACCCTAGGATAGAATAACTAACCCAAAATAACCAAGAAATACTACTCAAATTGTAATAAGAATGGAACCAGAAACTCACAATCTGCTCAGAAGGTCACACAAAAGTGCCTCAAAAAGATAGGGCTCGGGACCCCTTTCAATAACAAAAATACCACAATCGGAGCCTCAACAGGCTAATAACCGCTAAATCACCAAGGAACAAGGACCATGACCAGCTCTACAAAGTGACAAGAGTAATCTAAACTACCTACAGTCCCAACGGCCGCCCATACAATCAAGGAACGCAGTCAAGTGAAAATAATCCTTTCGGCCGCCAATACAACCAGAGCGTACACTGAACACATAGCAAACAAGGGTGGAATCCGAGTGAATATGCATGATGATGATAATGATGGAATCGATAATACTAACTCTATATGCACCTCCCCAGCACGCCCGGCGCTCCGGCAGGAGGACCCATAGTGGGACGTGCCCGCTATACCTCATCCTATGTTGTATACCGCTCCTCCAGCACACTTGGCTCCTAGCTAGGTCCTGGAACAAAGGGCCCATGGAGGTCCCTGACCATATACAGTAACGAACGTGAAATCTCAGTGAATAAGAGCCTAGAAGTACATGCTCGGAATTGAATCAAGTCTAAAATAGTAGTAATCTTAAAAGACCCTCTCAAAGAGTGTCCGAAGTATACTCGGGTCTAAATCAATAATAAAAGTCTCAACAACCCTCTCAAAGGGTGCCCAGAGCGTATTCGGGTCTAAATCCGTAAGAAAATCAGATGTAGTACTCCGCCCGGCAGAGCCTAGTATCTGTAGAAAATCAAGTGTGGTACTCCACCCAGCAGAGCCTAGTATCAGTAAAAAATCAAGTGTAGTACTCCGCCCGACAGAGCCTAGTATCAGTAGAAAATCAAGTGTAGTACTCCGCCCGGCAGAGCCTAGTATCAGTAGAAAATCAAGTGTAGTACTCTGCCCGACAGAGCCTAGTATCAGTAGAAAATCAAATGCAGTACTCCGCCCAGTAGATCCTAGTATCAGTAGAAAATACAAGTCTGAAATCATCCAAAATCCCATGTCATTATTAGGTTATACCAAAAATGGGCCCCCGAGGCCATGCAAGTTTAGGAAAAACCATCTATAGTGGCTCGCAGCCAAAATTGAAGTAAAACATGCAGGGGAATGCCTTTTTCATGGATGATATGCTCGTACACAAATATAAATTAGCCCAGCGGCTCACAAACATTTCCTATCAGCCCTGCACAGGCCCAGCAGCTACTCAGTAGACATAATCAGCCTAAAATGATATCTCTATGTTCGGGACTCGTAGACATTCCCAAATCACCCACTGTCTATGTTCCAGAGTCAACAAAAGGTCACACAGGACCACAAGGGTGATATACAATACTACACAAGTACTACAACCAGCGTATGAAATAAACGAACAGAAAAGGCGGACAAGGTCTGGGGTACCAACCTATAACAATCCGCCCAAGGATGTTAATTAATGCAGTTATAGCCTATATATATAGAGTCTAGGTAGGGAAAGCCTTATACCTGTCGTCTGATGAATAGCTGCGGGAATGGCGTCGTCCAGGCTCGAACTGCTCTGAAAAGCTCCAAATCACAAAACCTCTATCAACACAATAAATAATATATAAATAATACTACACCAACCCCAAAACTTGGTAGCGGCAGTACAGAAGCCTCTAATAGAGTACAAGTGCTAGAAGTAACAAAATGCAATATAAATCCATCTCCGAAAGTACAAGGAGTATCAGTACAAATGATGAGATGTAAACAAGCCTCGACCACCATGCGCTTACCCTAGCCCCGAATCTCCCAAAAGCCAGTTGAGTCTCCAATGCGATCAACGACGAAAGCTCAACTATATCTGCACCAAGAAGTGCAAAAGTATAGTATGAGTACCAAGACAATAGGTACTCAGTAAGCATCATCGGTTGACTGAGCGCATATAAGATATAAAAATAGTAAGTAGCAGATAGAAAGAAAGCAGTCACGGAAAATAATCGAGGAAGCACACAGAACTAGCACAGAGAACAGACAACCAAGATTAATAACAAACAATGCTAGCACAGAAAACCAATATACACAGAACACAGGTGTAAGAAGAAGAACGCACTGCAACTGGAACCGGGGAAAATGATATGACAACCCAACCGAACAATAAACTAAGGGAGACTATAGGAACATCCCACATTCCTGCCAACCTCCTAAACCAACCAAATAAAGAGGGTTGATTCTAATCACCCGAAAACACAACCAAACCATGCTCACTAGCATAACCAACATCTCCCATCTGAAGACAAAATCTCAACTTCGGCACAACTATCGGTAACACCAAACCAAAACAAGAACCTCTAGCCAAGCTAGATAACAGCCTAGGCAATCAACTATCTAGGACTGCTCAAAAGGGAAGACTCAGCGTAAGTCTACAGCCACAACAAAACAAGAACAAACCCAATAAAAAATAAACTAATAAGAACTACCCACGAGCTATAACTCTGGGTAAAACACCTCACAAGGCTAACTCACCCCCATACACTACTAAAGAATAAACTACCAAGAAAACAACGCATAGATACTACAATCAGGAAATCAAATAACTAAACAAGTAGTAGGTAGGAATATAAGCAATTAAAAATTAGAAGGGATAGAATCGCAATGCGAGCAGGACCATCACAAGTCGAAGGTAGCAAAATCCTAACCTGGAGCAACGGTATCAGGAACCTCTAACTCTGGCTCACCAAGTGGAGCATCAAGCTGACGGGATCTAACTGTGGACTGAGTAGTCGAAACTGAACGCCCAACCATCCAGTGCCGGGGACAAGCTCTATAAGGGTGACCAATCTCTCCACAATCATAACAACCAAGCTGACCAGAATACACAATCATAGGGCAATTCCTAGGAAAGTGCCCACGCTCACCACACCAAAAATAGCCTCTTCTAGATGAAGTCTGACAGGAAGATCCCACAGAACCCCAAAGGATATGATCCGAGACCTGTCTACTCTGCTCAACCTGCCCTACACAACCACCCTATGGAACATGTGGAGCAACTGAACTCGGCCTGCTAGATAAGAAGCAATGGAACCTATCTCTGGTGGAGAATCCCTTGCCTTGAGTCTGAGAACCTCGGGAACTATCCTGGCGATGACGTTTCTTAGCACTACCTCCATAAACCTCACGCCATAAACCCTCGATAGCCCAAGCATGATCCACTACCTGAAGAAAGGTAGTCCCAAACAAAACTAAATGCTCGGTCACCAAGCGGAGCAGTGAAATCAAACCTCCGATAAAACTCTAAACCCTATCAAACTCTGAAGGCACAATCCTAGCAGTATGCCTAACCATCTCATAAAATCTCGCCTCGTACTCCAATACCGACATACAACCCTGCTGAAGAATTGGTGTAGCAATAAATCTAATCATAGGCTAGGCTGACCCCACACCTCCCTATCTGGTGCAGTAAACACTCACTCTGAAGTCCTGGCGCTGACAGAAGCACAGAAGCAATAGGCACAGAAGCCTCGATACCAACCACTGTCAAACTCATCTTAGGCATCTGAGAAGGAATAAAGCAACAAAAGTTTAGAAGTCATTAGAGCCAGGAACGCAAGACAAGGAGCCAAGAAGATGAAACTTTTCCTAACAATGCCCTATAGCCTCCCACAGATAGGATACGAACGTCCTTGTACTGATCCACGAGACTCTACTTAGACACTTGCTTCTGTACCACGACACCGGTGAACCTAGAGCTCTGATACCAAGCTGTCACGACCTGATTTCTCAGGTCATGATGGCACCAACAACTCCTCAGTAGGCGAACCAATTCCCGTAGTCCGGAATAGTTAGTAATAGGCTACTACCTAACTAGAATGCACAATAAGCAGAAATAAGCAGAAGGAGAATGTAAAAGTAGACAAAGCGGAAGCAAAACCCGATTATATATATAAATAATACTACACCAACCCCAAGACTTGGTAGCGACAGTACAGAAGCGTCTAATAGAGTACAAGTGCTAGAAGTAACAAAATACAATATAAATCCATCTCCGAAAGTACAAGGAGTATCAGTACAAAAGATGAGATGTAAACAAGCCCCGACCACCATGCGCTTACCCTAGACCCGAATCTCCCAAAAGCCACTTGAGTCTCCAACGCGATCAACGGTGAAAGCTCAACTATATCTGCACCAAGAAGTGCAGAAGTGTAGTATGAGTACCAAGACAATAGGTACTCAGTAAGCATCATCGGTCGACTGAGCGCATATAAGATATAAAAATAGTAAGTAGCAGATAGAAAGAAAGCAGTCACGGAAAATAATCGAGGAAGCACACAGAACGAGCACAGAGAACATACAACCAAGATTAATAACAAACAATGCTAGCACAGAAAACCAATATACACAGAACACAGGTGTAAGAAGAAGAACGCACATGGGATTCTTGCAACAATAGTATATAAAAGGAGAGAGTTTAGAAGACATGGCGGTATACCATAACCTCAAGAAAAATAAAAGAAGGAAAGCAGTCTAACATACTCAAGATGGAATCAACAAGCATAAGAAAATCATAACACCAATCCAACTTCAAGATAGCATAAACAAGAATCCATCTCTTAAGTACAACCCTAGGATGGAATAACTAACCCACAATAACCGAGATATACTACTCAAATCCTGATAAAAATGGAACTAGAAATTCAAAATCTGCTCAAAAGGCCACACAAAAGTGCCTCAAAAAGATAGGCTCCCTAGCCCTCTCAATAACCAAAATCCCACAACCAGAGCCTCAACAGGCTAATAACCTCTAAATTACAAAGGAACGAGGGCCATGACCAGCTCTACAAAGCGACAAGATTAATCTAAACTACCTACAGTCCCAACGGCCGCCCATACAACCGAGGAACGCAATCAAGTGAAACAAACCCTTCGGCCGCCCATACATCAGGAGCTACACTGAACACACAACAAACAAGGGTGAAATCCGAGTGAAATATGCATGATGATGATAATGATGGAACCGGTAATACTAACTTTGTATGCACCTCCCCCACCACGCCCGGCGCACCGACAGGAGGAACCATGGTGGGACGTACCCATTTTACCTCATCCTACGCCATATACCCCTCCTCCAGCATGCTTGGATCCTAGACAGGTCCTGGATAGAGGGCCCATGGAGCTCCCTAACCACATACAGTAACAAATGCAAAATCTGAATGAACCAAAGCCTCAAAGTACATTCTCAGAATTGAACCGGGTCTAAATAGTAGTAGTAATCTCAAAAGACCCTCTCAAAGGGTGCCCGAAGTATACTAGGGTCTAAATCAATAATAAAAGTCTCAACAACCCTCTCAAAGGGTGCCAAGAGAGTATCCGAGTCTAAATCCATAAGAAAATCAGATGTAGTACTTCGCCCGGCAGAACCTAGTATCAGTAGAAAATCAAGTGTAGTACTCTGCCCGGCAGAGCCTAGTATCAGTAGAAAATGAAGTGTAGTACTCTGCCTGGTAGATCCTAGTATCAGTAGAAAATCAAGTGTAGTACTCCGCCCGGCAGAGCCTAGTATCAGTAAAAAATCAAGTGTGAAATCATCCACAATCCCATGTCATCATTAGCTGATACCAAAAATGGCCCCCCGGGGCAATGCAAGTTTAAGAAAAACCATCTATTGTGGCTCGCAGCCAAAATTGATGTAAAACATGAAGGGGAAAGCCTTTTTCATGGATGATATACTCACACACAAATATAAATTAGCCCAATGGCTCACAAACATTTCCTATCAGCCCTGCACAGGTCCAGCAGCTACTCAGCAGACATAACCAACCTAAAAGGATATCTTAGGTCCGAGACTCGCAGACATTCCCAAATCACCCACCGTCTATGTTCCAGAGTCAAAACAAGGCCACACCGGACCATAAGGGTGATATACAATACTACACAAATACTACAACCAGCGTATGAAATAAACGGACAGAAAAGGTGGACAAGGTCTGGCGTACCAACCTATAACAACCCGCCCAAGGATGCAAATTAATGTAGTTATAGCCTATATACGTAGAGTCTAGGTAGGGAAAGACATAACCTACCTGTCGTCCAATGAATAGTTGCAGGGACGGCGTCATCCAGGCTCGAACTGCTCCAGAAAGCTCCGAATCACAAAACCACTATCAACACAATAATCTTTACGTCAAAACAAGACTAACGATACCCATAATGCCATAAACATACCCGGGTCAAAATCCGGAACACAAATGGTCTTGTGGGCCCCACAACCAGAAACTGGAAATGAAAAACATTCATGTGTTCCTTACCATTTTGGGAGCGAATGCTCAAAATTTGAGCAAAAAGGGACAACAATTGGGGCTCAAAACAGCTCGCTCAAGTCAAGAATTAAAGAAGAAATTTTCAAGAAATAAATTCGGAAATTAGCCAAAAGATACTTACCACAACGAGAAGGCAAGCTAAGGAAGAGAAACCTCCGAACCCACGATCATGCAAAGCTCAGGAGGGCAGATTCTTCAAGGAAATTCCAAGCTTTAGAAAATGACAATAGTGGAGGTATTGTGACAATGGAGGAAAAGTAACTTTGGGAAGAAGAGGACTTACCAATTGTCAAAGAAATAGCTAAAATCTCTCAACTAAATAGATTCCCCAAGGCTATGAACAGATGGGAGCAATTTGGTAGAGAGGATTTTCAAGTTAGAGTTGGGAACAAATGAGAAAAAGAGCTAGAAAAATGAAAAGACCAAAAATATATAGTTGTTGGTCACTGATCAGCGCTATCGCGCTAAAGGAGCGCGATCGCGCTGAAGGAAACATCACATACCAGCGCTATCGCGCTACAGGAGCGCGATCGCGCTTAAGGGAAAACACAGACCAGCACAATCGCGCTAAAGGAGCATGATCACGCTAAAGGGGAAATCAAAGGCCAGCGCAATCGCTCTAAGGAAGCGCAATCGCGCTGAAGGCCACCAGAAGCAGAAAAACCAACAACAGCCAAAAACTTCTACGGGGCATTCCGGGCACAATCAAAACCCGATACTCAAAAACCAATAGTGCTATTAGAGTGGAAACAACATTTCAGACTCAGCGGAATCAATGGAATTTCCATATGAGGTCAATTCAGAAGAATGTTGACCCACGTCAACACTAGCTAATGCCAACCAAACATCCAAAGTGAGATCGGCTCATCCAAAACTCAAACTAACACAAACTCAACATTCCGGAGCTAATGATGCTAAACAGAATTTTCATTCGAGGCCATCTTCTCCGAATGTTGACCAAAGTTAACCCAACAAGCCCAACTGGCTTAAAAACACAGAATGAGAGGAATTTCCAAGCATAAAAGCTCCTGGATCCCAATCAAAGGTCCATCTAGACCAAAGTCCATGCTCCGGAGCTAACAGAACTATCAGAATTTGATTTCGAGCTCGTTCACCAAGAATGTTAACTGAAGTCAATGATTTCCAATGTTAAAAGCTCTAAAACTAGGAATGGACAAAAAGACCAAAACAAATGGCTCGAGCACCAAACTATCGGTCCTAACAAGCCATAAATAACTTAGGGCCACTACAGGAAAGCTCTAACGGTACAAGAAAGGTGAACATACATAAATGACTGAAAGGGTCATTACACAAAAAGTTCCAATTGTATCAAAATTTTGATACGGCTGCCTACTGCAGATGATGATGATGATCAATCGACTTATAATGTAGTGTACAATGAGATCATTCAAAGAGCTTCACTATAAATATATTCATGCTATCTGTATACTTAAAATTCAATGACCTGGTACTTCAGTCATGTTTGTTGAAGTGCCTCCTCGAGTACTTTGATGGGACAATATTTATCCAATACACAATGACAACAATGGACAAATTGATCAGATGGTAATTGATTTGATTTTTATTAGCATTTTGTGTGATCATTGAATCACAAATACTCATTCTTTAGATAAACTAAAGACATGCAGATGGAAGATACAAAGGCAGCTCTAGCAGTATTCATGCTAAGGTGAGAAATAGCTTCTCTGTTTCTGCAACTTCTATACAAGATCAATGGATATTGATTTAATATATAAGTTATTAAAAAGGTTTCTTTATATGCCATGTTTAACATATTATCATTTATGGTGAAAGTGCATGTTCTTCTACTGAATATAAACAAAGGTACATGTTCTTCTCACCAATATAAGCGAAACTGCAGATTTTTCTTTGTTCTCTGTTTATATCATTTGGGTCTTGATGTTTGTAGCTCCTTTTCCTTTTACCTCTTTAAAGAATATCAAATCTCCCTGCTCGCACACCGATCCTGAACATGACAATATATCATATTTGCAGGGAAGTATTGACATTGTTGTTTCTCCACCAAAGTCTTTTCTTGGACATTGAGCACAAGCTGAAAAGCAGCAAGCTTGCCTCCACTCTATAAGTATATTTCTAATTCCTAATTCCAACTATCTTGTTTTGTTTCATTGTTGTACCACGATTATCATATTATTTTGTTATAGTTTAATTTTGTTACTATGTGTGCTTCTTGTACTTTAGCCTAGGGTCGATCTTACTACTAAGTATAAGAAGCTAGAAGTAGACTGCTCTTGGACAATATGTCTGCTTCAGCCAGGGTTTATCTTCTCCAGTGCAACTACACGTGCCCTTCCCTCTGTTGTTGCTTAATACACTACTTCTCACATAGGAAAGCCATAAACAATTGACATTTTTCTCATTAGATCTCTTCACGTCTGATTTGTCCCTTCTCTTCCCTTGTATGTATCTCCTTCATTTGTGAATTTATTGTCTATGTATTCAACTCGGTGCTTCCTCTGCTTTTGGCGTGATGGTTTGATCTGGAGTTTGGTTTCTGTGTTTGATCTTGCCTCTTGGTCGATTTTTTTTTTGGTGTGATTTGGCATGTTGGGATGTGTGTATATATATATTCCTGTTTGACCTTCATTTTTCGTCTACATGACATATGGTTATTTCATATTTTTGTGAACTTAGTTTGACGCTTTTTGATTCTTTATGGGCTACGGAGATTTGTGATGATGTGGTTTACTGTTTCAAAATACAATTCTTTTTGTACTCTTTACCTGTTAGTTGAAATTCTTCAATGAAGTAGCCTATAAAAGGAAAAAAGAAAGAGAACTACAGCTCCCAAATTAAATTCTTCCATTATTTTGGTCACGGCCACAAAAATCAATAAGATTAAGAAAACAATGCTAGCACAAAAAACTAATATACACAGAACACACCTGGGATCCTTGCAACAATAGTATATAAAAGGAGAGAGTTTAGAAGACATGGCAGTATACCGGTAACCTCGAGAAAAA
>QJPP01001912.1:0-187456 GCA_003996215.1 Jaltomata sinuosa | reverse complement strand
TAAGAAGATGACTTGAATCACCATAACGTATCACTTAGTTCCTTAAGACTGGTTATATTACCAAATAATCTCTCTTACAACAAAATACTCAAATTCCTTTTTCGTAGATTTAGAGTTCCATTCTAGATTAATGCCGATAAGGAATAAAGAAGCCTTAACATACCTCGTTCCTTCTGAAGATTGCGGTTACCACAACTTGGACGTTCCTTTATTAAGTGAATATAAAATACAAGGGTATAATGAAGATAATATTATCTCTTATACCTGATGCATCTTTCCCAAAACATTAGCTAAATATTTCCCGGGCAGATTACGTATTGACATTAATTAAAGGGTGTATCGTCACACCGTTCTCCCCCATTTCAATAAACATAACACACATACCAACTTAGTTCCTCCAACCATACAAAACACATCAAACATCCCCTACACAACTCACCATACCGAAATACAATAGCAACACATTGAACCCATGGCTTCTGATCACCATCCCGTGAGTCCTTAACAACAATTCAACAACATTTATCCATCCGAACTTCAATCCAAAAAGATAATTATAGGCAGAGTAATTACCACAATGGAAGGGGTGTTTTTTATCCTTTTTCTAATGATTCCTTGAAAAGCTTAAGTACCCCCTACACATACACCAACAAGAGAAGAAGAAATCTCTTAATTGTTACACAATTAATAAGTGTCCAACCTTAAGGAAGGGGCTGCCATAGTTCATGTATTTCTTACCATAGGATATCCTAGCTATATGTAGTAGATTACTACCAAGATAATAAGTTGTTGAAATCAACTTAATCTATAAGGAATCTTGATCTTCTTAGAACTCTAAAGGGAAAGAGAGGTTGCCAAGAGGAAAGAAGATAAGAGAGAGTTCTAGTAAAGGTTTTCCAGATTTTTGTGATCAATATTGATCAACAAAAGGTCTGTATAAGGGGGCCTCTTTGGCAGACTTTTTTGAGTATATTTTGGCTAAAATGGGTCAAGAAACATCGGCCAAAATTATCCTTTGCTTGGGCCTCAAAAGAGTTAAGTTTTGTGGCTGATTTTGGGCTTCTCTTGGGTCAAAATGTGGTCAACATCGGTGGCTACCTTTTGTAGTTGTTTGGGCCAGATTTGGTTGAACTTTGATGGGCCAACTTTAAGCTTCATTTGGGCTATCATTAGGTCTAATAATCCATGGTGTTTCTGCCCATAATCGGCCCTTAGAACTTAGTTCGTTAGCGTAGGTAGGTGATGCACCTACTTGTCACCTATGAGCTTAGATAAGTCGAGAAAGCACCTCACTTGTTTTATCTCATTTTCAAAACCCTCATCCTTATACTTTAACTTAACATTTATATACATTTGGCCATTTCAAATTCTAGGCCAAAGTATCACTTTACAGTCTCGAGCTCAAGTACCTTCATTGATATTAACTTAGTCATATAGGTTTTGAAAGGTACGAGGTATTACATCCTTCCCCCATTAGAATCATTCATCCTCAAATGAGGGTAATGCATATAGAGCTCTAGTCTTTTAGGATTTTTTAGAGTTTTGGCAGAGTTTCCTTTATAATTAAGACTATCCAAAAACCTGAAACTCAGCAAAAGTCCAGCACAATGCCTCACAGAGCGATACAATGATATACAATTAAATGCAATCATTTTCACATGTTCAAACCTGATCATATTTTCATAGTAGGAAAAATATCAAGAACATAAGGTTATGACTTACTTCTATACCATCTTCAAGTCGTAAATAATTGGGGATACTTTTTTCTCATTTCTTCCTCATCTTCCCACGTCATTTCCTCAACATTATTATTTCTCCACAACACCTTTACTGAGGCTACTTCTTTGGTTCTGAGCTTCCTAAATTGACGATCTAGGATAGAAATTGGTACTTCCTTATAAGATAAGTCTTCAGAAAGTTGAACATCTTTGATAGGAATAATACGTGAAGGATCTTCTATGCACCTTCGTAGCATCGATACATGAAATACAGGATGGACTGCCTCTAATTCTGTGGGTAACTCTAGCTCATATGCAACTTTTCCTACCCTCCGAATGATCTTATATGGTCTAATATATCTTGGACTAAGCTTTCCCTTTTCTCCAAATCATATAACTCCTTTCATGGGTGAAACCTTTAGGAAAACCCAATCACTAACATTAAATTATAAATCTCGATGTCACATATCTGCATATGATTTCTACCTACTCTGGGCTGTTAGTAATCTTTCTCAGTTTAGCTTCACCTTCTCCATTTCCTGATGAAATAAGTGGGGCACAATAATTCTACTTCCCCAATTTCAAACCAGCCAATTGGTGATCTACACTTTCGCCCATATAAAGCTTCATATGGAGCCATCTGAATGCTTGCATGGAAGCTATTATTATAAGCAAACTCAATTAGTGGAAAATGGTCATCCCAACCCCCTTTAAAATGTAGTAAATAAGCTCATAGAATATATTTGAGTGTATGAATAGTGCGTTCACATTGTCAATCTGTCTGTGGATTAAAAGTTGTACTGAGACTTACTTGAGTACCTAAGACTTTCTGGAAAGACATACATAAATTTGCTGTAAACTGAGCACCCCTGTCTGAAATGATGGAAATTAGGACACCATGAAGTCAAACTATTTTACTAATATACAACTTGGCATAATCTTCAGCCGTATAAGTTGTCCTGACTGGCAAAAAGTGAGATGATTTTGTAAGTCCATCTACAATCATCCATATGGAATCATACTTTCGATAAGTATGGGGTAAGCCTATAATAAAATCCATGTTAATCACCTCCCATTTCCAGGTAGGTATCACTATACTTTGAGTTAGCCCTCTAGGTCTCTGGTGCTCAATTTTTACCTATTGACAATTCAAGCATTGGGCTACAAACTTTGCAATATTTTCTTCATATTATTCCACTAATAAATCTGTCAAAAATCATGATACATATTCATAACTCTTGGATGGATTGAATAGAGGGAATATTGGACTTCTACCAAAATTTTCTCCTGAAGCTCCCCAATGTTAGGTACACATAGACGACCTTGATATCTCAGAACCCCATCTTCCTTAAGCTTTATTAATGGTTTCTTCTGATACGAAATTTCTTCCCTCAATCTTACTAACTCTATATCATCATATTGTCGTTCCTTTACCTATGTTATAAGTGAGGATTCTGTTGCGCTTTGAATAACAACTCCCCTATTAGCTGGGTTTAGTAGTCAAACCTGCAAAATAGATAACTGATGTAGTTCTCTTGTCATCTCAATCTTTCTATTATCCATGTGGCTCAAGCTTCCCATGGATTTGCGGCTAAGTGCATCGGCCACTACATTGGTCTTACCTGGATGGTACAAAATATCGACATCATAATCCTTTAGTAAATCTATCCACCTTCTTTGCCTTAGTTTTAATTACTTCTGTTTGAATAAATATTGTAGACTTTTGTGATCTGAAAACATATCTACATGGACTCCAAACAACTAATGGCGCCAAATTTTCAGGGCAAATATAACTGCTGCCAATTCAAGATCATGCATAGGGTAATTTTGCTCATGCTTTCTCAGCTATCTCGAGGCATATGCAATAACTTTACCATGATGTATTAGAACGTATCCCAACCCAATCCTTGAAGCATCACAATAAATAACATAACCTTCTGTGCCCTATGGAAGAGTTAAGACAGGCGCTGAAGTAAGCCTATCCTTTAACTACTGAAAACTCTACTCACATGCATCAAACCACTGGAACTTACCTGCTTTATGAATCAACATTATCAATGGTGCAGAGATAGAAGATAATCCTTCCACAAACCTTTGGTAATAATCTGCTAAGCCCAAAAAACTACGGATCTCTGTAGCGTTCAAGGCCCTCGGCCAATTCTTTACAGCTTCAATCTTTTGGCTGTCAACTCTAATACCTTAATTTGTAATTACATGGCCAAGAAAAGCCACTGAAGTCAACTAAAACTCACACTTGGATAACTTTGTATATTATTTATGATTCTGAAGTGTTTGCAGTACTGCACGCAGATAATCAACATGTTCAGCTTTGGACCGCGAGTAAATCAGGATATCGTCAATAAATACAATCACAAATACATCTAGGAAGGGCTTGAAGAGCCGATTCATTAGGTCCATGAAAGCTGTTGGGGCATTAGTAAGCCCGAAAGACATTACTAGAAACTCGAAGTGGCCATACCTTGTGCTAAAGGTTGTCTTTGGGATATCTACCCCTTTAACTCGCAGCTGGTGATACCCCGACCGCAGGTCAATTTTTGAAAAACATTTGGCTTCTTACAGTTGATCAAAAAGGTCATCAATCCTTGGAAGTGGATACTTATTCTTGATTTTAACTTTTTTCAGCTGTCGGTAATCAATACACATTCTCAAGGACCCATCCTTTTTACGAACAAACAAAACTGGTGCGCCCCATGGAGATGTACTAGGCCTAATGAAGCCTTTTTCGAGTAGATCCTTCAACTGTTCCTTTAAATCTCTTAGCTCAGTAGTAGCCATCCGGTAAGGGGGAATTGATATTGGCTGAGTATCTGGGAGTAGATCAATGGAAAAGTCAATTTCCCTTTCTAGAGGTGTCACGACCTGATTTCTCGGTCATGATGGCACCTACAACCCCCGGTAGGTGAACCAATCCCTGTAGCCCAGAACAGTTAGTAATGGGCTACTATCTAACAAATACGAGAATAAAACAGATAAAATAGATAACAGGTTTATAAATATATACATATGCGGAAAACTAAACCAACCCCAAGACCTGGTATCATAGTGCAGAGCCAAACTACAAACATGGAGTACAAGTAAACAAAAACTATATATACAGATGTCTCTGAATGGTAATAGAGTACATGAAGCAAAAGATAAACTAAAGCTAAGCTCCGATCGCCAAGAGCCCACCTTCAGCCTGAAGTAGTCTCCAACAGATCTCCAAGCACGAATCACAACGATCTAGCGGCGATGGCCCACACTAGGATCTGCACCCAAAGATGCAGGGGTAGGGGTGAGCACCAAATGCGAAGCATAAGGTACCCAGTAGGTATCATAGGCCGACTGGGCACATATAAGATAAAAGTGCAGTAATAGACAGAATAGAAGCAAGTAGTCGCAGAAATCAACGAAAGGTACACAGGAAACTAGCCCAGAGGGAAATCAACAGAACCACAGATGAGGCTAGTAAGCAGAATATACACACCAAAGGCACAGGTGAAAGTAAGAATCAACGCACCTGGGATCCTTGCAACAACAGTGTATACAAAATAAGTTTACAGAATGGACGGTATACCGGTATCCTCAAGTGTAAGAAGAAGAGAGAAAGAGTAATAATAGGCATGCTCAAGACATGAATCAACCCAACTAATCATAACAATCTCAAATCCATAAACTAACAGTCTAGCAGTAACCAATCTCATACTCATCCCTAATAGAGAACAACTCTGTAAGTAAATAGCAAAAGTCTACCTACAGTCCCCCGGCCGCCCATACAACCGAGGAACACAAACAAGTGAAAACAACCCTCCGGCATCCCATACTACCGGAGCGTACAATCAACAAACAACAAACAAGGGTGGAGCCTCAAACAATGAATGATATGATGCATGAAGATCTCACGTGCCATGGTATCTCTGTATGTACCTCCTCCGGCGCCGATCCGGCCCAGCAGGTAGGTTCCATGGAAGGTCTCTGCCCGTATACCTCTACTCCCCCGTATACCCCTCTTCCGGCACACGCAGCTCGTAGCCCCTGGCCCGGATAGCAAGGTCCATGGAGGTCCTCGACCCCATACCATATCTCAGTATCAGAACATGTATCAAGATAGAGTCCTAGTCTCAATATCAAGATATAGAACCAGTCTCAAATATGCATGCCCAGACCCTGTCCAGGACTAAAAATAGTAGGAAAATATCTGAAAAACCCCTCCAAGGGTGCCGGGGCGTCGCCGGGTCTAAACAGTAAAAAGTCATCTCATGTGCTCGGTCCAACCGAAGCTAAAAATCATCTCAAATAGTAAGAAAACTCATCTAGCACTCCGGCCCTGCCGAGTCTAGTGATAATAGTAAAACTGATGATTTTAAACCACAAGTGAAATCAACCATTTCCAAATCATTTCCATCAAAAACGGCCCCCCGGGCCATGCAAGGTTTAGAAAACAGTGTCAGTGGGCCCAAAGCCAAAACCACTGTAAAACATCGATAAAACCTCTTTATATGCATGGAAATGATATGCTCACACACAACAATAGCTGCCCAACAGCTTACAATCAACCTACCGACCCTGCCCAGGCCCACAGCTACTCAGCAAGCATAACCAGCCTAGAAGGATAATTCTATGCCCGGGACTCGCGGACATTCCCAAAATCCCACCTTCTATGTTCCAGAGTCAATAAGGCCTCGCAGGACCACAAGGGTAAATAAAATATATCCGCAAATACTACAACAACGGAGGAATAAAAATAGGCGGACATGAATAAAGCGGTCAAGGTCTGTGGTACCAACCTAATAAACCAACCCAAGGATGCCCATTAATACAATTTTATTTTATATATACGGAGTCTAGGGAAAATAAACCGTAACCTACCTGTCGTCCGACGACAAGCTGCTGGAACAACGATGTCCAAGCTCGAACCACTCCGAGAAAATCCAAAACTAAATCGGAATCGGAATTGGATTTGGGACGGAAGAACTTGACAAGATAATTGATTTACTTTACCACTATATTTTTCGCACAACAACACATTCCACGTGAATGCATATTTTAACAATCTGTATCTTTGTATGAAACAGTACTATATATAAATGTATACAACTTTGCAAAGTCACTTGGTGACTTACTTTATTAGTTGCTGCAAATGGGACACCTAGCAGCCACTACACGGTTGCTGCCTTGCCTCACCTCCACGTGTTGTGGAGGTGGCAATATTTAATATTTCCAGCCCGCTATGTATGTATTCGGGTATTGAATAAATTCGTGGTAAAATAAATATAGTATTTTAAATATACCATAATTATTAGAAAATCATTTCCAATAAAACCTACTATATTATAATAATAAATTTTAACATAATTAAATTTACTATCTCCGTTAAAATATTACGGAGTATAAAATCTTTATAAAATAAATACGTCTACCCTTATATTGTATCAAATATATCTTTCATAAACCTTTTAAATATTTGAAAAGGCAATAATAATATAATTTTTACCAAAATACAACTTTTAAATAAATATTTCAAATACACGCACGATGCTAATGAAGTTCTTAAGTTTAGGCTCGTAATTTGCCTACGCACGATTTCGATATTCAAGAATTCTCTCGGAATCCTCCCTTATATTTTATCACTGTTTCAGAACTGAAATGGCATTTTAAAACGTAAAATTGAAGCTTAAATCGGGTTAAACCCGACCCGATTCGCGACCCGGTTCGCAACCCGTTTTCTGCCAGACAGTCCGCGGTAAAACAGTCATAACTCTTTGCTCCGAGATTATTTGGACGTGCGGTTTTGTGCGTTGGAAACTAGACTCGTAGACCTTCGATTTGGTATTTCGGGGGACTTCCAACTCTTTATATATTGGGAGAAAAGCCCTGACACATTTGACCCAAAGTTCAGAAAATTGTTAAAGGTCTTACGATATCTTTTGTCGATTTGCTTGACTTCAACACTTAACGTGAAAATGACCGAATGGGTCATTACATTATCCACTACTAAAAAGGACTTTCGTCCTCGAAAGTCAAGGTCAAGAGGGTACCTGAAGGCTAAAATAGCCGCGGATACTGAACCCGCATATCTCTCTCGGTCTCCCAGGTAGCCTCCTCGACTGGACGGTGCCTCCACTGAACCTTAACAACTGGGATCTCTCGAGACCTCAATCTCCTGACATCTCTGGCCAAAATAGCTGTCGGCTCCTCAACAAAGGCTAAACCCTCATCCAACTGAACTGAATCCCACTGCAACACATGAGGCTCATCTGGGACATACCGACGCAACATCGACACATGGAACACAGGATGTACCGCTGAAAACATCGGAGGTAAGGCTAACTGATAGGCAACGCTACCAACCCTCTGCAGAATCTCAAACGGCCCAATGTCCCTGGGGCTAAGCTTGCCCCGCCTACCAAATCTCATCACGCCCTTCATGGGCGATACACGGAGAAACACCAAGTCACCGACACTAAACTCCAAGGCACGAAGCCTACGATCAGCATAACTCTTCTGCCTGCTCTGAGCTGCCCGAAGTCTGTCCTGAATCACTCAGACCCGGTCTAAGGAATCTTGAAGCAAATCTGTGCTTTGTGGCCCAACACTGAAACCATCAAACCAACCTACTGGTGACCTGCAACGCCTGCCATACAAAGCCTCAAAAGGTGCCATGCCGATACTCGAATGGAAGCTGTTATTATAAGCAAACTCTGCCAAGGGAACAAACTGATCCCAAGAACCTCCAAAGTCAAGAACACAGGCTCGAAGCATGTCCTCCAAAATCTGAATGGTCCTCTCGGACTGGCCATCTGTCTGAGGGTGGAAAGCGGTACTAAGATGAACCTCTGTACCCAAATCTCGCTGAATAGCCCTCCAGAACTGAGATGTAAACTGAGTGCCGCGGTCTGAAATAATAGAAGCTGGGACCCCATGCAACCGAACAATCTCACGAAGGTAGATCTGAGCTAACCTCTCTGCCCATAAGAAGTCTGAACCGGCAAGAAATGTGCTGACTTAGTCACCTATCAACAATCACCCATATGGAATCAAACCCATGAGAAGTACGAGGCAAACCAACAACAAAGTCCATAGTAATCCCTTCCCACTTCCACTCAGGAATGGGAAGTCGCTGCATCAAACCACCAGGTCTCATGTGCTCGAACTTAACCTGCTGACAGTTCAAGCACCGAGATACGAACTCTGCTATATCCCGCTTCATACCACTCCACCAGTAAAGCTGCCTCAAGTCTCTATACATCTTCGCTGTGCCAGGGTGAATGGAGTATCTAGTACAATGTGCCTCACGAAGTATCAACTGAATCAAATCACTAATCCTCGGAACACAAAGGCGACTATCAAACCTCAGAACCCCATCTGAATCTAGAGTAGCCCGACTGGTCTCACCCTGAACAACCTGATCACGAAGGTCACACAACTGCTGATCCTCAAACTGACGGCTCTGAATCTGATCAATCAAGGTAGAACGAACCTCAATGCTGGCGAGAACTCTGCTAGGATCTGACAAGTCAAGCCTAACCAGACGGTTAGCCAAGGACTGAATGTCCAAGGCCAATGGCCGCTCTGAAACTGAAAGAGAAGCTAGGCTACCCATACTCACTGTCTTCCGACTCAAGGCATCCGCTACCACGTTTGCCTTGCCCGGATGATACAGAATAGTGAAGTCATAGTCCTTCAGTAACTCGACCCATCTCCTTTGTCTCGAGTTCAACTCCCGCTGACTCGTGATATACTGAAGACTAGGGTGATCGGTGAAGATATCACAGTGAAATCCATATAAGTAATGCCTCCAGATCTTGAGCGCGAAAACTACTGCCGCCAAACTCTAAGTCAGAGTGGGGTAGTTGCGCTCGTGAACCTTCAGCTGCCTCGACGCATATGCTATTACTCGACCCTGCTGCATCAACACACAACCAAGACCAACCCCAGAAGCATCACAATACACGGAGAAGCTCTGACCCTCAACCAGCAAAGTCAAAACTGGAGCTGAAGTCAATAAGGCCTTAAGCCTCTGGAAGCTATCCTCACACTGATCCGACCACTGAAATGGGACATCCTTCCTAGTCAGCATAGTCAAGGGTGCTGCTATGGAAGAAAATCCCTCAACGAACCGTCTGTAGTAACCTGCTAATCCAATAAAGCTGCGAACCTCAGTAACAGTAGTAGGTCTAGGCCACTCACAAACCGCTGAAATCTTTCCTGGATCAACCCTAATCCCATCCTTAGACACACGTGCCCTAGGAATGCAACTGACTCAAGCCAAAACTCACACTTTGAGAACTTGGCATAAAGCCGATGATCTCTCAAAGTCTGGAGTATAACCCTCAAGTGCTGCTCATGCTCATCTCTACTACGCGAGTATACCAAGATGTCGTCTATAAAAACTATCACAAATGAGTCCAAATACGGGCCAAGAACCCTGTGCATCAAGTTCATAAAGGCTGCGGGGCATTAGTCAACCCAAAAGACATTACTAGGAACGCATAATGGCCATAACGTGTCCTGAATGTTGTCTTAGGGATGTCCTCCGCCCTAATCCTCAACTGATGGTAGCCGGACCTCAAATCAATCTTTCGAAAACACGACTGAACCCTGAAGCTGGTCAAACAAATCATCAATCCTCGGCAACGGATACCTATTCTTCACTGTCACCCTATTCAGCTGCCGGTAATCAATACACATGCGCATCGACCCATCCTTCTTCTTCACGAAGAGAACAGGAGCACCCCAAGGCGACACACTAGGTCTAACAAACCCCTTAGCTAACAGATCCTGGAGCTGCTCCTTAAGCTCCCTCAACTCAGCAGGAGCCATACGGTAAGGAGAAATAGAAATGGGCCTAGTGCCCGGCTCCAACTCAATAGCAAAATCAATATCTCTCTCAGGTGGAAGGCCTGGCAGGTCGGTAGGAAACACATCGAGGAAGTCTCTAACCACAGGAACAGACTCAGGAGAAGTGGGGTCAGCACTAACATCTCGGACATATGCTAGATAAGCTAAACACCCATGGGAAATCAACTTCCTAGCTCGAAGACAAGAGATGATCCCAGATGGTGCATGGCTAACAGAACCCTGCCACACAACCGGGGATACACCGGGCACAGCTATGGTAATGGTCTTGGCATAACAATCCAAAACCACACGGTGAGGGGATAACCAGTCCATGCCCAGTATCACATCAAAATCTAGCATATCAAGAACCATCAAATCACCCCAAGTCTCTGAATCACCAACAGATAACATACAGGATCTCACAATCCGATCCACTACTAAAGAATCTCCTACTGGGGTCGAAACAGAAACAGGAACAGATAATGGCTCACTAGCCAACCCCAAACAAGGCACAAAGTAGGCAGATACATATGAACAAGTGGATCCAGGATCAAATAAAGCCATAGCAGACTGATGGCACACAGAAATCGTACCTGTAATCACAGCATCTGAGGCCTCTGCCTCTGGTCTCCTAGGGACCGCATAAAACTGACGACGACCTCCACCTGCCCGACCGCCATCCCTACCACCTGCTCTACCGCGTGGCGCACCTCCTCTAATCTGACGACCACCCCCTCTAGCTGGGGGCTGAACTGCTCGTAAAGGCTCGGCTAACTGAACTACACCCTGCTGAGGGCAATCTTTAGCAAAATGACCCATCGCACCACAAGTAAAACAAGCCCCTGACGGCCTGCTCAGTTGGGATGAACCAGCAGATCCCGTATGACCACCACGACCTGATGCCCCAGAAACTGTACCCCTCGAAGACTGGCCGCCATAGCCCTGATGGCTGCTCTGACCCTGCTCGAACTGGGTACTACCGAAAGTCTGAAGAGAAGCCTGAACCGGTCGGCTGGACTGACCCTTGTACTGCTGTGGCTGATAACTCCGACTCCACTGGCCAGGACCTCTACCGCCATATCTGGAACCAATATAGACACCCTGATGTCGAGGCCTCTTATCTCTGGACCCCTGATCATGTCGCTGTAAGTCCTCCACGGTGCGCGCATAATCTACAATAGCCTGGAATGATCGACCACTGGCAATCAATATCTCAGCTGACTGCCTGATCTCTGGCCTCAAACCCCATACAAATCTGTGAATCCTATCAGCCTCAGTAGGAATGATCATAGCTTCGAACGGTGCTAGCTGATGAAAATGGGTCTCATACTCCGAGATAGTCGTAGACCCCTGTTCAAGGTGAGTAAACTGCTCCCTGCGACGCTCACGATCACTCTGTGGTAGGAACTTGGCCATAAAGGCCTCGTAAAACTCAGACCAGGTCAAAGGAGGTGACGACGGTGGTCTACAAGCAACCTGGGCCCTCCACCATAACTTCGCTAGGCCCTCCAACTGATAGGTAGTATAACCAACCCCGTGAGTCTCCAACAAACCCAAATGATGCAACATCTCCTCACAGGTAGTAATGAAGTCATGTGGATCCTGTCCAGAAGTACCCGCAAACCTCGGAGGTGCTAACCTCAAAAACCTACCCAACGCCTTCTACTCTGACTCTGTCATAACTGGGCGCGGAGCAAGAGGCTGTGCAACAGATGGAACCGGAATGACCTCCGCACGGGGAGCCATAGTAGCCGGCTGCGCTCCTGAGCTCTGTGCACCCAGGGCTGCCCCCTGAGCGGATGTCTGCGCTACCTCCGAAGGCCGCTCTCCAATCACACCCAAAAGCTGTAATAATAACCCCCGAATATCTGGAGACTGAGCTGCAGCTGAAGCTGGCACAGAAGTGTGCACTGGAGCTGGTACTGGAGCTGGCACTGGAGCTGGTGGTACCTGGGCTGCCCCCTGAACCATATGCTGCTCGGGCTCTATCTCTACGCTAGCAGCTCTAGCAGGTGCCACTGTTCGAGGGCGTCCTCGACCCCTAGCTGGAGTGGGAGACTCATCCTCGCGTGCTGCCGATGATCTCGTACGAACCATCTGCGGAAGAATGAAGTAGAACAAATGAGATCTCTAGAAACTTCAAGGGTTGTACGCACGACACAGAAGCAATGAAAGAGTCAAATTTCCTAAAATGCCACTGTAGCCTCCCAAAGATTGAGTACGGACGTCTCCGCCCCGATCCGCAGGACTCTACTAGACATTGGCTCCTATACGATGACACCGGTGAACCTAAAGCTCTGATACCAAGTTGTCACGACCTGATTTCTCGGTCATGATGGCACCTACAACCCCCGGTAGGTGAACCAATCCCTGTAGCCCAGAACAGTTAGTAATGGGCTACTATCCAACAAATAAGAGAACAAGACGAATAAAATAGATAACAGGGATATAAATATATACATATGCGGAAACTAAACCAAACCCCAAGACCTGGTATCATAGTACAGAGCCGAAACTACATATATGGAGTGCAAAATAAACCAAAACTATATATACAAATGTCTCTGAATGGTAATAGAGCACATGAAGCAAAAGATAAACTAAAGCTAAGCTCCGATCGCCAAGAGCTCACCCTCAGCCTGAAGTGGTCTCCACCGATCTCCCAGCACGAATCACAGCGATCTAACGGCGATGGCCCACGCTAGGATCTGCACCCAAAGATGCAGGGGGTAGGGGTGAGCACCAAATGCGAAGCATAAGGTACCCAGTAGGTATCATAGGCCGACTGGGCACATATAAGATAAAAATGTAGTAACAGACAGAATAGAAGCAAGTAGTCACAGAAATCAACGACAGGTACACAGGAACTAGCCCAGAGGGAAATCAACAGAACCACATATGAGGCTAGCAAGCAGAATATACACACCAAAGGCACAGGTGAAAGTAAGCAATAACGCACCTGGGATCCTTGCAATAACAGTGTATATAAAATAAGTTTACGAAGTGGATGGTATACCGGTAACCTCAAGTGTAAGAAGAAGGGAGAAAGAGTAAATATAGGCATGCTCAGAGACATGAATCAAACTCAACTAATCATAGCAATCTCATGCTTATCCATAATAGAGGACAATCCTGTAAGTAAAAAGTAAAAGTCTACCTACAGTCCCCCGGCCGCCCATACAACCGAGGAACACAAACAAGTGAAAACAAACCCTCCGGCATCCCATACTACCGGAGCGTACAATCAGCAAACAGCAAACAAGGGTGGAGCCTCAACAATGAATGATATGATGCATGAAGATCTCAAGTGCCATGGTATCTCTGTATGTACCTCCTCCGGCGCCGATCCGGCCCAACAGGTAGGTTCCATGGAAGGACTCTGCCCGTATACCTCTACTCCACCGTATACCCCTCCTTCGGCACACGCAGCCCGTAGCCCCCGGCCCGGATAGCAAGGTCCATGGAGGTCCCAGACCCCATACTAAAACTCAGTATCAGAACATGTATCAAGATAGAGACCCAGTCTCGATATCAAGATAGAGACCCAGTCTCGAATATGCATGCCCAGACCCTGTCCAGGACTAAAAAAATAGTAGGAAAATATCTCAAAAACCCCTCCAAGGGTGCCCGGGCGTAGCCGGGTCTAAACAGTAAAAAGTCATCTCAGGTGCTCGGTCCAACCGAGGCTAAAATCATCTCAAGTAACCAGAAAACTCAACTAGCACCCCGGCCCTGCCGAGTCTAGCGATAATCATAAAACTGATGATTTTAAACATAATTTAACTTTCTGGCCCAAAAATCTCCACAAGTGAAATCAACCATTTCCAAATCATTTCCATCAAAAACGGGCCCCCGGGCCATGCAAGGTTTAGAAAACAGTGCCAGTAGGCCGAAGCCAAAACCACAGTAAAACCTGAATAAAACCTCTTTATATGCATGGAAATGGTATGATCACACACAATAGCTGCCCCGCAGCTCACAATCAACCTATCGACCCTGCACAGGCCCACAGCTACTCAGCAAGCATAACCAGCCTAAAAGGATAATACTATGCCCGGGACTCGCGGACATTCCCAAAATCCCACATTCTATGTTCCAGAGTCAACAAGGCCTCACAGGACGACAAGGGTAAATAAAATACATCGGCAAATACTACAAACAACGGAGGAACAAAAGTAGGCGGTTATGAAATAAGCGGTCAAGGTCTGTGGTACCAACCTAATAAACCAACCCAAGGATGCCTATTAATACAATTTTATTTTATATATACGGAGTCTAGGGAAAATAAACCGTAACCTACCTGTTGTCCGACGATAAGCTGCTGGAACAACGATGTCCGAGCTCGAACCACTCCGAGAAATCCCAAAACTAAATCGGAATCGGATTCGGATTTGGGATGGAACAACTTGACGTAGATAATCGATTACTTTATCAAATATATTTTTCTCACGACAAAACCTCTCACGTGAATGAGTATTTAATACTGTGCATAGTCGTATGCAACAGTAATGTACATATATGTATCATAACTTTCAGCAAGTCATGACTTAAATATATATAAGTATGCAATTATGATTGCTGCCAACTTTCCCAAAAATGTGCCACCTATCCACTTGCTTATGCGCTGCACTAGCCCTCCACTTCCACGTGGAAGTGGAGGTGGCAACCAACTCGACCCGATAAGTATATACTCGGGTATTGCATAAATTCGTGGTAAAATAAATATAATATTTTAAATATATCATAATTGATAGAAAATTATTTCCAATAAAACCTACTATATTATAATAATAAATTTCAACATAACTAATTTTACTATCTCCGTTAAAATATTACGGAGTATAAAAACTTTATAAAATAAATACGTATACACTTATATCGTATCAAAGATATTTTTCATAAACCTTTAAAATATTTTGGAAAGGAAATAATAATATAATTTTTACCAAATTCAACTTTTAAATAAATATTTCAAGTACACGCACGATACTTATAAAGTTCTTAAGTTTAGGCTCGTAATTCGCCTACGCACGATTTCGATATTCAAGAATTCTCTCGGGATCCTCCCTTATAGTTTATCACTGTTTTGAAACTGAAATGGCATTTTAAAACATGACGTCGAGGCTTAAATCGCGTTTAACCCGACCCGGTTCGCGACCCGATTCGCAACCCGTTTTCTGCCAGACAGTCCGCGGTAAAACAGTCATAACTCTTTACTCCGAGATCAGTTGGACGTGAGGTTTTGTGCGTTGGAAACTAGACTCGTAGACCTTCGATTTGGTATTTCGGGGGACTTCTAACTCTTTATATATTGAGAGAAAAGCCTCGAGACATTTGACCCAAAGTTCAGGAAATTTGTTAACAACTTACGATATCTTTTGTCGATTTGCTTGACTTCAAACTTAAACGTGGAAATGACCGGAAGGGTCATTACAACAATCCCTACCAACTGAATACTAGAAGCTGATATCTAACTGAATTGAGTTCTATGGACATGAATACATGCTGAAATACAAGAATAGCTGAGGGAACATGATGTTGAGACTGAAATACACATGAGTAGACTAAAAGACTGGAGAGGAACTATTACCTCAAGTTGAAACTGAATCAGAAGGAAAGAGGTGAGGGTACTTGGCAATCATGGCTGCCTCAGCTTCCCAAGTAGCCCCCTCGACTGACTGATTCCTCCATAAAACATTCACCGAAGCAACTTCCTTATTTCTCAACCTACGAACCTGTTGGTAAAGAATATCAACTGGAACCTCCTCATAGGTGAGGCTATACTTCACATCACACTATCTAAAGGCACAATCGATGCCGGATCACCAACACTTCTTTAATAATGAAATGTGAAAGACTGGATGAACCGCTACTAGTTCTGCAGGTAACTCTAAATCGTAGGCCACATTACCAACCCTTTTCAAGATTCTGTAAGGACCTACATATCTGGGACTGATCTTCCCATTTTTTCCAAATCTCATCACACCCTTTATGGGTGATACTTTCAGAAAAACCCAATCACCAACCCCAAACTCCAAATCTCTTCTCCTCACATCTGCATAGGATTTCTAACGACTCTGAGCAGTCTTCAATCTTTCCCTAATAAGCTGAACTTTCTCCATAGCCTCATGAACTGAATCTGTCCCAATCAAAGCTGCTTCACCTACTTCAAACTAGCCAACAGGTGATCTGCACCTATACCCATAAAATACCTCATATGGGACCATCTGGATGCTGGAATGGAAGTTGTTATTGTAGGTTAACTCTATGAGAGGTAAGTGATCATCCCAACTACCCTTGAAATTGATCACACAAGCTCTCAACATGTCCTCTTAGGTTTGAATGGTACACTCTGCCTGACAATCCATCTGCAGATAAAAATCTGTTCTAAGATTAACTTGAGTACCAAGACCCTTCTGAAATAACTTTCAAAACTGCGATGTGAACTGAGTACCCCTATCTGATATGATGGATAAGGCAACTCCATGTAACTGGACTATATCTCTGATGTAGAGTCTGGCATAGTCCTCTGCTGAATCGGTAGTCTTGACACCTAAGAAGTGGGCTGACTTAGTCACCCTGTCTACAATCACCCAAATAGAATCATGTTACCTACGAGTATGAGGTAAACATGTTATAAAGTTCATATTGATAACCTCCCACTTCCAAGTGGGAATGTCCATCTCCTGAGTCATACCACATGGTCCCTGATGTTCTACCTTCACTTGTAGGCAGTTGGGACACTTAGCCACAAAATCAGTAATCTCCCTATTCATACCATTCCACCAATAGACTTCCCGTAGGTCACGATATATCTTGGTGGCACTAGGTTGGATGGAATACATAGAGCTATGAGCCTCTGTCAAAATCTCCTGCCTAAATCCCCTACATTATTAATGCATAGCCGACCTTGATAACGAAGTACACCATCCCCCCCTTGGGAGAAAACCTCTACTCTCTTCTTTTGGACAGCACCCTTCAGCTGAAGTAAGATGGGATCAATGTCTTGCTTTTCCTTTACCTTGGCTACCAATAAGGATTCTAACCCATTTTGAACAATGACACCACCCTCTGATGAATCTGGAAGGAAAACCCCTAACTAAGGAAGCCTGTGGACATCCTTGGCTAATTCTTTTTTTCCTTCCTCCACCTGTGACACACTACCCATGGACAATTTGCTAAGTGCATCAGCTACTATATTGGCCTTACCCGAATGGTAAAGAACACTCATGTCATAGTCCTTGAGAAGTTCTAGCCACCTTCTCTGACAAAGATTTCACTCCTTCTGCGTGAACACATACTGCAGGCTCTTATGGTCAGTAAATACATCTACATGGACACCATACAAGTAGTGCCGCCAAATCTTCAAGGCAAAGACCACTGCTGCTAACTCGAGATCATGAGTTGATTAATTCTTCTCATAAGTCTTAAGTTGTATGAAGGCATATGCAATGACTTTAACATGCTGCATCAGAACACAACCTAGGCCAACTCTGGAAGCATCACAATATACTAATAAACCATCTGAACCCTCTCGTAGAGTCAAAATTGGGGCTGTGGTCAGCCTAGTTTTAAACTCTTGGAAGTTTTTCTCACACTTGTCTGACCACTAGAACATAAACTTCTTCTGAGTCAGCCTAGTCAATGGAGAAGCTATGGATGAAAACCCCTCAATGAACCTCATGTAGTAACAAGCCAAACCCAAGAAGCTCATAATGTCTATCGGAGAGGTGGGTCTAGGCTAATTCTTTAGTGCCTCTATCTTCTGAGAATCCACTCAAATACCATCCTTAGACACTAAATGACCCAAAAAGTCAATTGGCTGCAGCCAAAACTCACACTTGCTAAATTTGGCAAATAACTGGAAATCCTTGAGAGGTTGCAGCACCGCTCTCAAATGATTAGCATGATACTAGAATATCATCTATAAAGACAATAACAAATATGTCCAAATACTGCTTGAACACCCTATTCATCAAGTCCATAAAAGTTGCACAAGCATTCATTAGTCCAAAAGATATAACCACAAATTCATAGTGGCTATACCGAGTTCTGAAGGTTATCTTTGGAATGTCACATTCTCTAACTGTGAGTTGATGATAACCGGATCTGAGGTCAATCTTGGATAAATAACTGGCACCCTAAAGCTGATTGAACAAGTCATCAATCCTGGGAATGGGATACTTATTCTTGATTGTGACTTTGTTCAACTGACGGTAGTCTATGCACATCCTGAGGGAACCATCTTTCTTGTGCACGAAGAGAACTAGAGCACCCCATGGAAAGATGTTGGGTCTAATGAAACCTTTATCTACGAGGTCCTTGATCTGTTCTTACAACTCCTTAAGCCCAGCTAGAGCCACTCTGTAAGGAGGAATAAATATGGGCTGCATATTTCGAAGAATATCTATCCGAAATTTGATCTCCCTCTCAGGGAGGACTTCGGGTAGATCTTCAGGAATCACCTCTGGGAATTCACTGACTACAGGAACTAACGAGAAAGGTGGGATTTTAGACTTGAAATCCTTAACTCAGACTATATGGTAGATGTAACCCTTTGAGATTAGCTTGCTATCTTTAAGGTAGGATATGAAGGGAACTTTTAATGAAGGAGGAATACCCTGCCACTCTAAGATGGGATTATTTGGAAACCGGAATTTCACAAATCTGGTTCTGCAGTCGACTAAGGCATAACAGGTATGTAGCCGATCCATGCTAAGAATGACATTAAAGTTGGTCATATCTAACTCTACTAAATCTGCTGAGGTGACTTTATGAAGGACTGAAATTGGGAAACCTCTATACACCCTCTTAGCTAGGATTGACTCCCCAACTGGAGTAGAGACTGGGATGGGCTCTAAGAGTTTTTCAAGACTGACTCCAAATTTTCAGACAACATACGAGGTTACAAAAGATAGGGAAGCCTCTCGGTATAACAAGTCATAAACATCAAGAGAGAAGACTGATAACATACCAGTGACTATATCTAGTGAACTCTCCTGATCCTAGATTGAAGACATGGCATAGAAACGGTTCTGACACTGACCGCCACTTGTGCCAGAAGTAGTACTATGTTGATTTGTGCGACCTGCTGGGGCTGCTGAAGTGGTAGACTAAGATATGTTACCTCTCTGTCCTTGCTTTTCATAAGGGCACTCTTTCAACTTATGGCTGAGCTGACCACACCCAAAACACCCCTCTCTTCAAGCCAAACACTCATTTGGATGATTCTTAACACACTTGGGGTAGGCTGGAAAAGTGTGGTTACCTGAAATACTGCCCTATGACTTAGATCTTGCTTCTCTCTTTTTCTGATCCTATTGAGGCCTGGAAGATGGAGCACTAGCTGATGAAAGTGCTGGGGCTACAAACTTTTGCTGAAACTGTGAGCGATTTCCACCGCCCGACCTGTGCTAAGAATATTCATTGTTGCCTGTCCTATCCTTCCTACTATCTTTAGCCATCTCCTTAAGCTTTTCTTCCTCAACCTGCTGAGCATGGGTCATTAGTCTAGATATATCCATATCCTCTAATAACATACCATTCATGCACTGTGTTTTCACCAAATTGGATACCCCATAAAAAAACTTGCCTATTTGCGCCCTCGGATTGGCCATCATAGATGGGGCATGCCTGGAAAGCTAAGTGAACTTCAACCCATATTCTTGGGCCGACATCGATCCCTGTCTCAAATTCATAAACTCTTGGGTCTTAGCCTCCCTCAACTCTCTCGGGAAGAACCTGTCCAGAAAAGCTCCAGTAAAACAATCCCATGTCACATGAGCTACATTTATACCCCTGTTGTCTTTCCACTGAGTGAACTAAATGTGAGCCACATCCTTAAGTTAATAGGATGATAACTCATTGCTATTAGTACCATTCACTTGCAATACCTCAAGAATCTTCATCATCTCATCAATGAAATTTTGTGGGTCTTCACCAACCTTTGACACTAGAAACTCTGGCAGATTCATGCGAACAAAATCTTGAACCTGGACTGTAGCTGATCCACCATTTGGGTTCGCAGGAACAAGGGCCTGCTGATTAGCCTTGTTGGTCACAGTTTGTGCCAATATCTGGATAGCATTATGGAACTCTGCATTCGTAAACTCATGGTTCAGGGCTGTAGGATTAGTGTTAGCATTGCAGTCGTTAGCTCTGTGAGAAGGCATGATCTAAAACGCATAATGAATGGATTAGAGAGGAGAAACTGAACTAAACTTAATCACATGATAAAGATAATGAAAGAAGTAAAAAAATTCTTAAAACACTTCGTAGCCTCTCCCTCATAAGTATGGCGCACTTCACACCCATGAAAAGGACCCTACTTAGTGTGGCTTTCAGACACCCTAGGGCTCTTAAACCTGATGCTCTGATACAAAGTTTGTCACGCCCCTAGGCAAGCCCTTAGATGTAACACGGGACCTAGGATAACCAGTGACCCCAAGCTAACCCTGAAGATGGCATATCATAGGCATACTAACTATAATTCTAAACCAACAGAAGCATATTGAATAAATCACAACTGAAAGGAATAATAATTCTAAAAATATTTGAAATGATAGTCTATCTGAGAATCAACTAAACTACATAAGCTGAAATCTGACTCTATGTCTAAAAGCCTCTGATACTGATGAGTTGTTGGGAGAAGCCTCCAGCTAGCTCTAAATACTGAAAATGGAAATAAACTGACTAACTCAAAAAGCATGTAAAGATATGTCCTCAGATGATGAGGACTCACCACTGGCCACTGCTGAGGTTGCACTAGTATGCACTAATCACGCGACTGAAGCTGAGAAACTGGACATGTATTATCATAGGATGTAGCATATAGAGTCTGCGTTAGTACTTTGAATGTACTGAGCATGAGATATATGCAAGGCTGACTGAAATGTAAATATGCTAAAATACTGAAAAGCTGTAAACTGAACTAAATTGTAGTACATAGGCCCAAATGTATAATTGTGAATAAAAGAGCTAAAATGCAAGAGTAATCTAAAACATAATAGAATCTAAAAACAAACATAATTGAGGGCCTAATGCACTTTACTAAAATTAATGTTGTGGGAGAGTCTATTAACTGACATAAACCACGTAAGCTAAACATGGAGTCCGATATATATGCCTAATCGAGGGGACCCAATATACCTTGCCAGGGCATAAAGGCATGGCTTATGTGATCACTAGTTCTAAGGCCCAGCTGAGGGGCTAAATATCTTATGGTAGCACATAGTTCTGGGACTTCAAGGGTATGTTGAACCCTAGTATAACTCAGTTCTAAACACTACTCCCAAACTAAAGACTAATAGCTTATTAAAATTGAAGTCCTGAATTTTCTAAGACGGAATTAAAATGGTCTAAAATCACTAATTTTCTAAAATATTATAGTAGACTGAAAACTGGCTAAGTTCTGATTTTTAAAGCTCATACTGAGAATCTAGGTTGAATTTTGAAGAAAGCCAATACCTCAGAAAATACTACAACTTAAGGCTAAATTTTATAGTTTCTCAAAAATCATGGTGAACACTCATGAAAATCACTAAGGTACGATACAACTCATATAGAACAGGATATAAATTATGTAGGAATCATAAAGACTAAATACCAGAATAATTTGGATAATTGGGTAGGAACCCTGATTCCTAAATTCATGGAAAAACTATAAATAAGCTGAGAGTTTTGGGCATAAGAGTGGACTAAACACTTACTGAATACCCACATACCTGATGGAAGAAGAATCTTAAAGAAAATCTAAAGTTGAAGCTTGGAGAAGAAAGCCCTAAGTTTGGATAGAGAGATAAATCGCTTTTGTTCTTTTCTTTGTGAGGCTTGAGTGACTGAATGAGAAAACTCACCTAATTTAGATTATGACTTAATAAAATAAGCCTAAGACTATTTATAGTCGGAGCTTAAATAAAAAAGAAAGGTCCAAAATACCCCCGAGGAGTTGAATTAAAATTTGTTGAAAATTTTGTGAATCAGGTACCACGACTTAGTAGATGGACTGTAGTCCCAAATGATGGACCATCGACTGAGTCGTGGTTCATTCCTTGAGACTTGGGGGTTCTATGATGTTGTGATTTCATGAGTAACAGGATGGACCGTGGTTCTGAACTATGGTTTGTGGTCTGACTCATGGTCTCTAGGACCTAAATTGAAGGTCCTCTGAAAAAAGGGACCATGAGTTCACACGATGGATTATGATTCTGAATGACGGTCTGTGATTGGACTCATGGTTCTTGGACCAAGAATTGGGGGCCCTCAGGAA
This sequence comes from Jaltomata sinuosa, assembly GCA_003996215.1. Classification (NCBI taxonomy): domain Eukaryota; kingdom Viridiplantae; phylum Streptophyta; class Magnoliopsida; order Solanales; family Solanaceae; genus Jaltomata; species Jaltomata sinuosa. The sequence continues at coordinate 164,629 of QJPP01001912.1, read as the reverse complement.
ATTTAAACTACGGTTGAGATATGGACCTTGGTTCCAAACTACAATTCTTTATCTTAAATGTGGTTTCTGGAAAGTTGAATTTTCCTAAAAAAATTCTGTTGAGTACCATCCAGTAGTTGGTTCAGATCCTAGGGTGTTACAGAACAGATTTGGGCACAACAGTTTGATGATGCAAGGTTGAGGATCATTTGTGAGAAGGTGTTGAGAGGTGAGGCTAGGAAAGTGACCTTAGATGCTGAGTGTGTTCTGAGGATTGAGGGTCGTATATCCGTTCCTAGAGTTGGTGACCTGGTCAGGTTGATCTTCGAAGAGGCTCATTGTTCTAGATATTCTATTCATCCCGGGAAAGCTAAGATGTATCGTGACTTGTGGTTTCACTATTGGTGGTGTGGGATGAATAAAGATATTTCAGCTTACGTGTCTAGGTGCTTGACCTATCAGCAGGTAAAGTTTGAGTACAAGATTCCAGGTGGTTTGACTCAGAGGCTATCCATTTTTGAGTGGAAATGGGAGCGGATAGCCGTAGACTTTGTAGTTGGTTTTCCATGTACCTTGTGGAAATTTGATGCTATTTGGGTCATTGTGGATAGGTTGACGAAGTCTGCTCACTTTCTTTCAGTTTAGACTTCCTTCAATTCTAAGAGGGTGGCTCAGATCTACATTTGTGAGATTGTCCATTTGCATGGGGTGACAGTTTTGATATTTTTTGACCGTGGTACTCAGTTCACTTTGCATTTATGAAGGTATATTCAGAGAGAGTTGGGTACTAGAGTTAATCTTAGCACCACTTTTCATTCGCAGACAGATGGTCAGTCAGAGCGCACTATTCAGGTTCTAGAGGATATATTGCGAGCCTATTGTATTAATTTCGGGGGTCAGTGGGACTAGGGCTAAGCTTTGGTAGATTTCCTTATAATAACAGTTACCATTCAAGCATTCAAATGGCTCTGTTTGAGGCTTTGTATGGTAGGAAGTGCAGATCTTTGGTGGGTTGGTTTAATGCTTTCGAGGTTAAGCTATGGGGTACTGAATTGCGTTGTTATTCTATGGACAGGGTTCAGGTCATTCAGGAGATACTTCGCACTCCCCAGAGTAAGCAGAAGAGTTATGCTGACCGAAGAGTTTGGGATCTAGAGTTCATAGTTGGTGAAAGTGTGTTCCTTTAGGTGTCTCCTATGAAGGGTGTGATGAGGTTCGAGAGGAAGGGTAATCTTAGTCCTAGGTTTATTGGGCCATTTGAGATCCTTCTTCACATTGGGGAGATTTCTTATGAGTTGACCTTTCCTCTTGCCCTTTCTAGTGTTCATTCTATTTTTCATGTCTCTATGTTGTGGAGGTATATTCTATATTAGTCTCACGTGCCTCAGTGGGATTCAGTTTGGTTGGATGAATCTCTAGCCTATGAGGATGAGCCTATTGCTTTTTTGGACAGACAGGTTAGGAAGTTGAGGTCCAAGGAGATTCTGTCAGTTAAGGTTCAGTGGTGGCATTGCTCTGTGGAGGAGGCTACTTGGGAGATTGAGATCGACATATGGACCCGCTATCCTCACCTTTTTTGGCCTTCAGGTACTATCCTTTCTCTAACTTTTAAGGACAAAAATCCTTTTAGTAGTGGATGTTGTAATGACCCTCTAGGTCATTTTCTATTTTTTGTGCTTTCTCCATGTTTTGAGCTTTCCCACAGTGGCTACAAGTCATTTATGACATGTCAGGACTGACGATTTGGTGCGCGGGCCGTTTGTTAGGTCGTTATGGCTATTTCCCTATTTTAGAACTTGAACTTAGGAAATCCTTGACTTTGGTCAACTTTTTTGGTAAATATACTTAGATTCGGATTCTAACAATTTAGTTAGCTCTGGAGCAGAAATTTTGGTCTAGTGGGACCCTTGGTCAGGGTTTGGGAGCCTCCGATTTGGTTTTGTCCTATTTTCTATGTTTTCAGGCCAGTTTGGCTTGTAGGGTTGACGTTGGTCAACATACAGAAAAGACGGCCTCGGATGGAAATTATGTCAGCGCTATTAGCTCCAAAATGTGGACTTTGGGCTAGAGGGACCTTTCATTTGGGTCCCGAGGACTCCAAACTTCTTTTTGGCCTTTGCGTTTCATTTTGGAAAAGATTGGCCAATAGTTGGTTTTGGGCGTGGGGCCTACATTTCTTTAAATCGACCTCCGTTGGGATATTTATTGATTCCATTAAGTCTGGAATGTTATTTTTAGTTGAATAGCTCAGCTTATTTGTGTTTGCGGAACCCCAAATGCATTCTCGGGGGTCCGTCTGTCAAAATTTTGATAAAGGCTTGGCTGCAACAATTGTTGGTTGTTGGTATGGTGCTAGGGCGGGCTCCTGACCGCACCTGCGCCCGCCTATGGGCGCTAGTGTACCTGCCAGTACTTTCAAGGCAGCGCGCCTGTGGCGCCTTGGCCATTGTGGCATTGGCGCTCCTTCGATGCCTGGGAGCTATAGCGTGCGCGTGTCTGTGCCTGCATGGGCGCCCCTGCGCCTAGGCGTTGGCAGCTATAAGTTGCCACCTCTCTAATTTTAGCTCATTTCCTTTCATTTCAAACTCGTTTTTCCTCCATTAATTAGAGCTCCAAACCTCTATTTCCATAACTCTGATTTCCCAAGCTTGGTGGTGATTGTAGATCCAATCCGTGGTCGATCCGTGCACTCTTAATTGGCAAGTTTCCGCTCCAAAATTCCATAATTCTCCATGTAAATTCCTACTTAATCAAGAGGACCTCGGGGCTGCTTTGGGCCCCGAAATGAGTTTTGTTCTTGCTCAACTTTTTGGAATGGGTTTATTAACCCGTGGCGGACATAATTATGATTTTGGTTTTCCGTTTTGTTATGTGGGCCCTGAGGGTCATTTTACGACCTGATTTTTCGTATAGTTATATGGGTATCGTTCTTCTCGTCTTGATATCTGGAATGTGTTTGTGGAAGCATGGCAACTTTCTGAGGCTATTCGAAAAGGGAAGGCACACGAGTGATGGTTCGGAGTCGAGGTAGGTTACTGTTTACTTTTCTTGAGTGAGTTTAGTTAGATTTTATATTGTATATATTACTTGAACTTTAGGTAGGACTTTAGGTAGCATTAGGCTTAAATTCTGTGACTTCTAATAAATTGGTCATTTCGGATGTTAGAGTAGAATTATTAACTGTTATCTTTAGTATAGGAGCTCGTAGTATTGTTATAGCTAGCATAGAATCCTTAGTATGCTTTTAGGAGGTTTTAGAGGTAGAGTAGATTCTTTTAGTTATTTTCGTTTGTTTTTCCTTATTATCAGTTATGTGTGTAACTATGGGCCCGAGGCCATAGCTTGAATTGGACGGAGTTCCAGGTCAGTTCTCTTGGTTGTAGGGTATTTTGCCTTGTTTGCCTTGTTTTGTGCTATATTCTCTCGACGTAGAAATTTACATGCTCACATTGTATTCTCATGCTTATCGGTACAGAAAGAAAGATTTTCGAGGTTTTTGGTTCCAAACTTGAGATTTACTATGGTTACCATGATTTTTGGATTTCAAAGAAATTATCTTGGGTTTTACTAGTGTTTTTTGAAAGAAAAGGAAAAATACTAATTTTATGCCGATTCAGGGGAGGTTCTTAGACCTTTTCTCCACTTTACTTCTATATATATGTATTTATAGTCCGGTGTAGTATTCCAGACCCTCGATGCATTATTCTGGGTTTTTACCTTCTATATATATATATATATATATATATTTATAGTCCGATGCATTATTCCAGGGGCCCGATGTGGTACTCTGGGTTTATACTATTATGTAATCATGCATCACATCATCTCCCATTGCATTGCATCGGCTTTAGTGTACTTGGATTGTTGGTTTCCTAGATTGATTTTGTTATTATTCCTTCTTGTTGGTGTTTTTAGTTCTATTTTTGGTTTTATAACTAGATTTAGGTGGATCCCTATAGTTAGCTCACTTTCCTATAATTTATATTATATATTATCTTTCTGTGATCTGTCGGCCTATGATTCTTATTGGGTACTTATTGTTTTGATACTCATACTACACTCTGCATCTTTTTTTGATGCAGCACCTAGTACGAGCCACCCCCGTTAATCCACCCATCGTTTGAGGCCAGCTGTTATTCGGATCGTGGTGAGTTGCCGATGTTTTGGATACTTTTACTGCTTTCCTTCTATAATTCTGTCTATATTTTATATTTTAGATAGACAGATTTTGTTGTATAGTTACTCCATACTTTATACGTTCTTATACCGGTGACACCAGGTTCGGGTTGGTTCTTATGTATATTCTATCTTCTTGGTCACTTTAGGACCATATATGTATATTTAGTACTATTGGTATTTATCTATGCTATTGGCCCTATTTCCTGTATATATCTCTTCCACTTTCCATATTTAAATTGCTTTATTTACCTTCTGCATTATTGGGTTGACTTTCCTATCGGGGGGTTATGTAGGCGCCATCATAGCCTGTTTCAGGTCGTGACAATATATTTGGAGGGTCGAAAGACTACCAAATATAGTTAGAAGCAAGCTAACTATACCTTTAATCAAAATTTTGCATGATTAATCAATTCCCTAACCTATTGTAGAACCCCATCGGAAGCATACCCCTAGTCTTCCTACTCTTGATCATCAAATTGTGTTTATAATTGTTCTCGTGTTGAAATTGCGATATTGTTAATTCCCATTCCTTTTTCCCCAATTTTTACTTTTGTTTGCTTGAACACTTACTCTCTCTAGTGATTGTTATTCGATAATTTATTGGCAAATCATTACTCCATTCTCCATGGATACGACCCCGACATCCGTTGGGTTTATTTATTATTTTGTACAATGTTTGTTACCACCTCCTACGGGAGAGTGCTTTTGAATGTCATAAGCAGTACATGCAAAAAATGCAAAATATGTAATAAGAAAAGAGAGATATCAAAAAATATATATATATATATATAATGAATAAAGAATATAAATTCATCTGATTGAAGTGACTATTATATTTACGACATCCTAAGAATTCTAAGAGTAGATTCACCTAAGCTAATAAACAATATTCAAACAACTGCGAGAAGATGCGTAGTAATCTAAACGCGTCGACTCTAAAACTAAGAAGTGTTAAAAAAAGATTTGGAGAAGTACAATACACTTCATCGCATGTTCAGTGTGTGATAGTGTATGACCAAGACTCGACAAAATGAGGTAAAAATTAAATAAATAATGGGTAGAAGTGTTTAGAATATATAGCTACAGTATGAAATAAATAGTGAATCAAAGAATTGATATGTAAATAATATAAAAAAATTATGTGTAAACAAAGTCCAAAATTTATGTGTAAAATACAGAAAGCATATACAGTTCAAAAAATTAAAGAATTGATATATGAAAAATGTGAATAGAAATACCTCACTCAATTAAAAAATTGAGTCCATCATTGTTAGAACCTGGTTAATCTCCAACGGAGTCGCCATGTTGTTGTACCATATTATTCTCAAGTTTAGATAAAGCACAACTTATGGACGGACTCTAAAAGAATTTAATCATGTACAGAGTCGCCACCTAATTTTTAAGGAAAACAAGGAAACCTATTTCATTATTAACATGTATGACTCGTGTTTTAATCTATGAAAACCAGTTTAGGTTCTAGGTAAGGGTTCAAATTATCCTGAAGGGAAGAAATTAAGAATCCTTCAGAATCCACAAAATATGGTACCCGACTAGACTTAATTTTTCAAAGAGGGAGGATGTGAAAATTATTTTTTATCTAAAAAGTATAAATATGTACGGTGAAATATATATAAAAATAATTTAAAAATATGCATGTAAGAGTGTAAAAAATGTATGTCAACATAAAAAAAGAAGAAAATATAAATTTAGTATGTATGAAAAAGTATCAAAATCTTATATATAGGAAAAAATATTAAGATGTGTAAAATAATATGTATTGTTAATATAAAAAGTATACATATATGTTAACATAAAAGAATAGATACTAATACAAAATATATATATGTGTAAGAAACTTATATCTAAGTACAAATAATATAAGAATAAATATATTGAATAAAGAATATGAAAGATGTGTAAAATATATGTATAATGTAAAGAAAATTTATTGAATAAAAAAATTAATAGCGGTTAATAAACTTGTGTTTTATGTAAAAACTTATTTTACTTTTTTAAGAAAGAATCAATTTGGGAATAAGAAAAGGGTATTTAACCAAAAGTATATGTAAGGATTATTTTATAAAATGAAAAATAATTAGAAGAAAAAATTATTTTAAAAGAAAAGACGTCCTAATATTTGCGTAAAATGTGAATTAATTAACTAAATACCAAAGTTAAATTAATTTATTTGTTGTAATGACCGTACCGATTATTTATGCTGGGATCGGTAATTAAGTGCTCGGGCCATTGGTTTGGTCTTTTTGGTCGTTCCTTGTTTTAGAGCCTTAAGCTTTTGAAATCATTGACTTCAGTCAACATTCTTAATGAACATGCTCGGAATTGAATTCCGAAAGTTCCGTTAGCTCTGAAGCATGGACTTTGGTCTAGAGGAACTTTTGGTCGGGATCCGGGAGCTTTTTAGCTTGGAATTCTCTCATGCTTTGCGTTTTTAGGCCAATTGAGCTTGTTTGGTTGACTTTGGTCAACATTCGGAGAAGACGACCTCTTATGAAAATTTTGTCGATTCCGTTGAGTCCGGAATGTCGTTTCTACTTTGTTAGCATTATTAGTTTGTGAATATTGGTTTTCGACTGTGCCCGGAGTGCCCCGTTGAGTTTTTTAAAAGTTGCAGATTTTGTTGTTGCAGGTGCAGGCCTCAGGCCTTAATCGCGATGAAGCGCATGGTTCCTTGCTCTTCACGATTGCAATTTCCCTTATTGCGACCGTAATGAAGCTTGCTCCCCATTGTTCTTCGCGACCGCATGGCTAGTCCTCACGATCGCGATGTTCTAGACAGCGTAGTCTTCGCGATCGCGAGGGGTCCCTTCGCGATCATGATGAAGGACCCCTGGGCAGTATATAAGCCCCCAACTTCATCTTTCTCACTCTAAAAACTTATTTCTCCAATGATAATGTCTCCAAGCTCTTCTAAGCACTGTTTTGACTCAATTCTTGGTGTTAGGGTGCAATTTCTTGGCCTTGTATGTTCCTCCATCATTATTGGTGAATTTTCTCTACTTAAATATGTTAAATTCATCCCCTTTGATTCTTAATTTTTTCTTGAAGTGGCTGGTTGTTTTGAGCCATTTCCCCTGGTTTTGTTCATACTCTGAGCATGCACACTTAGGATTGTGGTGATCATGGTGCGCTCTTCCATTTTTGGTTTCACTGTGCGAGGCCTACAGGCCTGCCGGTGACCCAAATTTTGACCCGGCTATTATTATAGCAATATGGGTATCGTTAGTCTTATTTTGACTTGTAGATTATTGTATTGTTAGTGGTTTCGCAATTTAGAGCTTCTCAGAGCAGTTCGAGCCTGGACGATACCATTCCCACAGCTAATCATCGGATGACAGGTAGGTTATGGCTTTCCCTACCTAGACTCTGCGTATATAGGTTATAACTGCATTAATTAGCATCTTTGGATGGGTTGTTATAGGTTGGTACCCCAGACTTTGTCCGCCTTTTATGTCCATTTGTTTCGTACGTTGATTGTAGTATTCATATCAGTATTGTATATTACCCCTGTGCTCCTGTGTAGCCTTGTATTGACTCTGAAATATAGATGGTGGGTTATTTGGGAATGTCCGTGAGTCCCGGACATATAGATATCCTTTTAGGTTGGTTATGACTGTTGTATAGTTGTTGAGCCTGTGCAAGGCCGATAAGAAATGTTTCTGAGCCGTTGGGCTAATTTATATTTGTGTGCGAGCATATCATCCATGAAAAAGGTTTTTCCCTGCATGTTTTATCATTGTTTTAGCTTCAGGTCTACTATACACAACTTTATAAACCTTGCATGGCCCTGGGGGCCCATTTTCAGTATAAATGATGATAAAATGAGATTTGGATGATTTCACACTTGATTTCCTACTGATACTAGGCTCGGCAAGGCAGAGCACTAGGATTGATTTTTATTACTGATTTAGACCCAGATACGCTCTAGGCACCCTTTGAGAGGGTTATTGAGACTTTTATCATTGATTTAGACCCGAGTATACTATGGGAACCCTTTGAGAGGGTCTTTTGAGATTACTACTACTGTTTTAGACCTGGTTCAATTTCGGGCACGTACTTTGAGGTTCTATTTCTCTGAGATTTCATGTTCGCTTCGTTATTTTATGTTGTCAGGGACTTCCATGGGCCCTGTCATTCAAGGACCTGGCTAAAGGGCTGAGCGTGCCGTAGGAGGGGTATATAGTGTTGGATGGTGTATATCGGGTACGTCCCACCATGGGTCCATTTGTCGGAGAACCAGGAAAGGTGCATACAGAGTTATTATTACCGGTTCCATCATTATCATCATCATGCATATCACACTCGGATTCCACCCTTAGTTTTTGTGTGTTCAGTGTACGCTCTGGTTGTATGGGCGTCCGGAGGGTTTGTTTTCACTTCATTGCGTTCCTCGGTTGTATGGGCGGCCATTGGGACTGTAGGTAGATTATGTTATTCCTTTCAGCTTATAGAGATTGTTATGGTCCTTGGTTCTTATGGATTGGTAAGTGTTAGCCCGTTGAGGCTCCGAGTTTTGGGCTGGAGTATTGAGGGGCTAGTGAGTGCTATATCTTTGAGGCTATGTCGTGTGTCCTCCTGAGCGGTTGTGATTTATCAGACGTTGTTCCTTATCTTGATCCTGAGTAAAACTCCTGGTTCGGGTGATTTAGTTATTCCATTCTAGGTTGTAAATTATGAGATGGATCTCGGTTCATGCTTATATTGAGAGATTGTGTTTTTAGTATGTTTTCATTACTTTTATGGCTTTTAGTTGATTATGTTGCGTTTCTTTCCTCCTTTTCCTTCTTACTTGAGGTTACTGATATACCTCCATGTTCCTGATTCTCTCTCTCTTTATTTATACTATTGTTGCAAGGATCCTAAGTGTGTCCTTCTTTCTTACACCTGTGTTTTTGTGTTATGTATATCTTCTGTTCTAGCATTGTATGCTTATAACTCTTTGTTGTCTATTCTCCGTGCTAGTTCCTTGTGCTTTCTCTATTGCTTCGGTGACTACTTTCTTGCTATCTGCTACTTACTATTTTTATATCTTATATGCGCTCAGTCAGCCGATGATGCCTACCGAGTACCTATTGTCTTGGCGCTCATAATATACTTCTGCATCTTTCTAGTGCAGATATTAGTTTAGCTTTCACCATTGATCGCGTTAGAGACTCATGCAACTTTTGGACATTTGAGACTAGGGTGAGCGCCTAGCGGTCGAGGCTTGACCATATCTCATCTTTTGTACTATTACTCTTTGTATATTCGGAGACAGTTGTACTTATCAGTTTGTTACTTCTAGCACTTGTATTATATTAGAAGCTTCTGTATTATCGATACCAAGTCTTGGGGTTGGTGTAGTTTCATTATGTATATATTCAGGTTTTTGCTTCCGCTTTGTCTATCTTTATATTCTGCTTTCACATATTTCTTGTTGTTGTGCGTATTGGTTAGGTAGTAGCCCATTACTAACCGTTTTGGGCTAAAGGGATTGGTTCGCCTACTGGGGGGTTGTAGGTGCCATCATGACCTTAGAAATTGGGTCGTGACAACTTGGTATCATATCTCCAGGTTCACTAGTGTCGTGGTACAGAAGCAAGTGTCTACATAGATTCTCGCTGATCGGTATAATAACGTCTGTATCCTATCTATGGGAGGCTACATGGAATTTTTTGGAAAAATTTTGTCTTCTTGGCTCCTTATCATGCGTTCCTGGGTCTATTGACTTTTAAACTTCGATTGTTTCACTCCTTCTCAGATGCCTAAGATGAGTTCGACAGCGGGAGATGTCGAGGCTTCTGTGCCTGTTTCTTTAGTGCTTCCATCAGTGCCAGGACTTCAGAGTGAGAGTTTACCGCATTAGATAGGGGGTGTGGAGCCATCCCAGCCTCCTATTGGATTTATAGAGACTCCAGTTTTTCAGGGCACCGTGGCTAGAACTCTGAGTCCTCCGGTGGGTGTTTCAGTACCCGCTTCTATGAGTGGTGCTTCAGTTAGGGCTGAGCTTCAAGTTTTTCAGTAGGGTTGTATATCGGTATTGGACTATGAGGCGAGATTTCACGAGATGGTTAGGCGTACTGCTAGGACTATTCCATCAGAGTTTGATAGGGTTCAGAGCTTTGTTGGAGGTTTGATTTCATCGCTCTGTTTGGCGACCGAGCATTTGGTTACAGTTGGGACAACCTTCCTTCAGGTATTGGATCATGCTTGGGCTATTGAGGGTTTATGCCGTGAGGCTTATGGAGGTAGTGCTAAGAAACATCGTTGTCAGTACAGTTCTCGAGGTTCTCAGACTCAAGGTAAGGGATTCTCTACCAGAGATAGGTTCCACTGCTTCTTATCTACCAGGTCAGTTTCAGTTGCTCCATGGGTTCCTGTGGTTGTGTAGGGCATGTTGAGAAGAGTAGTCAGGGTACAGATCATATTCTCCGGGATTTGCTTTCAGAGTGTGCAGGTCGTGGTGGACAGTCATGCCTAATGGGACCATCCTGTCAGGCTCCACTTGGTAAAGTTTGTTATCGGTGCAGGTAGTGTAGGCACTTTGTTAGTGATTTCCCCACAGTCCCACTTTACAGTCAGCAGGGTCAGGATAGCTAGCAAGGCTATGGTGGTTCAGGCATTCGTCCGGAGTCGACAGGCACCGTGCATCAGAGTAGGGCTTCTTTGGGTTCCTATAGTTGTGGGGTGATTGGTCATTATTCTAGAGACTATCCCCGTTGAGGGATGACAGAGATTTCAGCTTTGACTACTCCATACAGTGTCAGACACCGTCAGTCCAATTCCCCTCTTGGTGGGCACAAGTAGAGGTTCCTGATATCATTGCTACAGGTAAGGATTTTGTTACCTTTGGCTTGTGATAGTCCTGTTCGCGTGGCGATTCTTTCCCTTCTGTCATTTATTAGCTTATATGCCTACCTGCTACTTTTTTAGTTGTTTGACTACCTGAGTGTAGTGTTTATGCGTTGTTTTCTTGGTAGTTTATTCCTTAGTAGTGGATGGGGTTAGTTGTAATGACCTTCCCAGTCATTTTCCTATTTTTTGTACTTTTTCTGTGTTTCGAGCTTTTCCTCAGCTGCTGCAGGTTATTTATGACTTGCCGAGACTTACGGTTCAGTGCCCAGACCGTTCGTTAGGTCGTATTGAGCATTTCCCTATTTTAGAACTTGAACTTAGAAAATCTTTGACTTCGGTCAAATTTCTTGGTAAACATGCTCAAAATCGAATTCTGCCAGTTATGTTTGCTCCGAAATAGGGATTTTGGTCTAGTAGGACCATTTTTCTGGGTTTGAGTGCTTTTGGTTTGATTTTGTGTTGCTTTCTGTGTTTTCAAGCCAGTTTGGCTGGTAGGTTTGACTTTGGTCAATATTCGGAGAAGACGGCCTCGGATGGAAATTCTGTCAATGCTATTAGCTCTGGAATGTCTACTTTGGGCTAGGGGAAACTTTGGTTTGGGTCCCGAGGCTTCCAGACTTGTTGTCGAGTATTGAGTTCCAAGTTAGTTTTGGGCGTGGGGCCCAATTTCCTTAAAAAGACTTTCATTGGCGTTGAATCCATTGAGTCCCAAATGTCATTTTCACTCAAATAGCTCTATTGGTTTGCGAGAATCTGGTTCCAAACATGCCCAAAATCCCCCGGAGAATTTTGGAAAAACTGCTGGTTTTTGTTGCAGGCCAGGCCTTCAGTGCCAACGGCGCCAGCCTGCGGCCACCCCTTTTAAAATCTTGTTTTTTACGATTTTTAGCTCATTTCTTTCACTTCTTTCAACTCCAACTTTATTTTTCTCAACTCTACTTACTCAAGAACAATGTGGGCTCATGGGAATTCTCAAATTTTTTCGTTAATCTCGCTCCTTTACCGTGGGTAAATCTTTTCTTCTTCAAGCCTTTCCCTCCTCTTTTAGCTTGAAAACCTCCATTGTTGAAGCTCTTACAAGCTTGGTTTTTCTTGGATTAAAGTTGCATTGGTGAGCTTGTTTGTCCGTGGTAGCTGTAATTCTGGTCCATGGTCGATTCTTGCTTCCTAATTGGTAAGTTTCCGCCATTGAAAATCGCAAATCTCCACTTTTGTTCTCATGAATTCGTAGTACTTCGGGGCTGTTTTGAGCCCCGAAACGAACTCCGTTTATGCTCAAATTTTGAGCTTGGGTTCCTAAATTCACTATGGACATAATTGTGAATTTTATTTTCTGTTTCGAAGCTCGGACCCCGAGGGTCATTTTTCGACTCAATTTTCCATGTAGCAATATGGGTGTCATTCTACTCGTCTTGACACCCAGATTATGTTCTTGATAGCGTGGTAGCTTTCTGAGGCTATTCGAAAGGAAAAGGCACATGAGTGATGGTTCTTGTTTGCAGTTCGGCCCCAAGGTAGGTTACGGTTTACCTTCTAGACTGAGTTTAGTTGGATTATATATATATGTATGTTACTGGAATGCTAGGTTATATTTTAGATAGACCTTAGGATTAAATCATGTTTATCATGTTAATTGGCCATTTCGAGTTTTTAGCACTAGGATTGTATGTTATCCTTAGCCTAGGAGCTTATTTCTTCGGTGTGACTAGTCTAAGACCCTTCGCATGATTTTAGGAGGCTTTAGAGGTAAGATAGAGCTTGCCGTTGTCTTTTTCGCTTTACCGCTTTATTCTGTCATTGTATGTAACTGTGTGCCCGGGGCCATGGCTAGGATATGGATGGATTCTAGGTCAGTTCTCTTCTTTTGGAGGGTACTTTTTCCCTGTTTGATCTGATGGTGTGATTATTCCTCTACTTGTGTACATTCACACTCATATCGCATGGCATATCATTGGCAAAGTACGAAAATGATTTTTCAAAGGCTTTTGGGCTTGAAAAGAGGTTTTCTACTGTTGTGATGAATTTTGGACTAAATTGAGCTATTTTGAGTATCACCTTGGTTTTTGAGAGGGAAAGAGTAACTACTATTTTCTGTATATAAATTTATGATTCGATGCGGTATTTCGGACCCCGATGCGTTATTCTGGGTATTTTACTTTCTCATTTATATACATGGTAGTCCAATGCGGTATTTTGTACCCCTGATGCGTTATTCCAGGTATTTTATTATTTCATATACATATATGCATAGTCTGATAAGGTATTCTGGGCGCCCGATGCGGTATTCTGGGTTTATATTATATTGCATTCATATATGCATCATAGTGCATGGCATTGCATTTTCTTTGGCATGTGGATGGACTCTGGTTTGGCTTGATGTTGTTTCCCTTTCTCTTTTTATTTATTGACATGCCTCCAGCTTTATAACTAGATTTAGGACGATCCCTGTATAGTTAGTTTCTTTCCTGTAACCTATATTTGTATATTATCTTTCTGTGCTCGGTCGGCCTATGATTCCTACTGAGTACCCATTATTTTGGTACTCATACTAAACTCTGCATCTCTCTTTCTGATGCAACACCTAGTATGAGCTACCCTCGTTGATCTCCAGTCATTCGAGGCTCGTTGTTATTCAAATCGCGGTGAGATCCCGACACTTTTGGAGACTTTACTTGCTTTTTATCTTGTACTTCCTGTCTATATGTTGTATTTTGGATGGACAGAGGTTATTGTATATCTATTCCTTGGTTTAGTCGCTCTTATACTAGTGACACCAGGTCTGGGTTGGTTCTCGAGTCTGTTTTGTCTCGTTGGTAACTTTAGGGCCTTCTTATGTATATTTTATACGATGGTATGTATATATGCTATTGGCCCTATCTTTACATTTATGTCTTCTACTTTTCCTTACTTTAACTACTTTATTATCTTCCGCATCGTTGGGTTTGGCTTGCCTACTGGGGGGGGGGTCATGTAGGCGCTATCATGGCCCAGTTTTGGGTCGTGACAGAGTGGTATCAGAGCTCTAGGTTCACTGGTCTCTCCAGTACAAGAGCAAGTGTCTAGTAGAGTCTCGTGGATTGGTACAATAACATTTGTATCCTATCTGCGAGAGGCTATAGGACATTCCTAGGAAAGATTCCATCTTGTTTGATTCCTGATCATGCGTCCTTGACTCTATCGACTTCTAAAACTATAGGTGTTTCCTTCCTCCTTAGAAACCCACGACGAGTACGATAGCGGGTGATGTCGAGGCTTCTGCGCCTGTTCTTGAGTGCTTCTTTCAGCCCCCGAGATTTCAAGTATGGGCTTACCGCTTTAGCTAAGAAGGGGTTGGGAGCTAGCCCAACTTTCAATGAGATTTATGGCTACCCTAGTTCCTCAGGACACCATGGCTGGGATTCTGAGTCTTCCGGAGGGGGTGTCTTTGTCATGGGTAGGGGCAACACCCGATTCTTCGAGGGGTTCTTTGGCTAGGTTTAAGGTTATGGTTTCCCTACCTTATTCTTTGCATTTGTTGGTTGTAACTGTAATTAACTGGCACCCTTGGGTTGGTATTCTAGGTTGGCACCCCAGACCTTGCCCGTTTCTTCTGCCATTTTATTTCTGCCTTGTTGGTAGTGTTTGATCTAATATGCTTTGAAATCCCTCGATTTTTGTATGTGGTCACTTAAGCTTGCATGGATCTTTCAAATCTGGACTATGGGCCACGAGCTGCAAGTGCCAGGGGAGGGTATACAACACTAAGGTCACATCTAGTTCTATCATATCATTCATATTGTGTTCAGATTCTTTGTTGCTGGTTGTTCAGTGGGTGCTCTGGTGGTATAGGATGCTGGAGGGGTTGTATGCTCTTATGTGAGATCCTCGAGTGTGCGGGCACCTGTCAGGATTGTAGGTGCTTTAGCGTAGGCTATCTTTTTGTAGTGTTCGTATCAACCTTCCGATCAGTTGTAGATGTACTTATTCCATCCCATGGTAGTACTTGCGAGTTTTGGTGTGTTTTCGAGTGGTTTTCTTAGTATATTATTCTTTAGTAGTAGATGGGGTGAGTTATCCCTGAGAGGTGTTTTCCCAGAGTTTTGACTCTTGGATAGGTCCTGCTAGCCTTATTTCCAGTTTAGTCATCGTTCTAGGTTTGGGCTGAGTGTTTTTTTGTCTACCGGCGTTAGGTGGTTGTTGCCTAGGTCATTATCTATCGTGTGCCAGGAGTTTTCTGTTAGTATGGTGTGGTACCGGTGGTAATGCCAGAGTTTGAACTCTTGTCTTAAGTCGGGTGGTGTAGGTTATGCTGATGAGAATTGATTGGTTTTGTTTTCTCGAGTAATCTAAATTGACCTTCCTTAGTGTTAGGTTTGGTAGGTTAGCAGGTATTGTTTATTTTTGTGGTTCCTTCTATTTTAAGTCCAAATGAGTTCTTTTCTACCCTCTCCAGTTCTGGATGATATAATCGAGTTTGAGTATGGCATCATGGTCAGGTTCTGGCTTTATATGTGTGGCTAATTGTTGGTTGTAGTGTCGTGACTGAGGTTTTACTGTGGAATTGTGGCCTTGCGGTTGGATTTTTGACTATATCATTTTTTCTTTGGTTGAGTTTGGCATTCGACCTACCCTCGTTCCATCTTATCAAGTGTTGCCAGTAGGAGTTGTGGGAGCTAAGCGAATAGCTCCAGGTTGCATTTGAGAGATAGCTTGTTAGGTTTGGTGTTTCCTTGGGGAGGGGTATTATTGGGTTTGTTAAGGAGGGTGTGACACCTTGTTCGTTCTTATGTGTCATAGTAGTTGGCAGAGGTGATGGTTGAGAGCTGATGGGGTTTGTGTGTGTGGACATGACTCGACTAACTACAGATTACAGTAGCTTTTCTTCGATTCGTCCGAGGTCAGAGTTCCTGTTGGTGAGGGATCGAGGTAGTGGTCATTTTCAGTACTACCTTTGGGGACTCATTACCTCAGTTGTGATTTCCTATGTGGTTTGGTAAATAATCCAAGTCATTATAGCATTACAGTTTGGGCAAACTATATGTTCAGAACCTAGCTGACTCCAGTTCCTAAGTGTTCATCAAGAGTGTATGGGTCTACGCAGAGGTTCGACAGGGATTGTGGTTGTCAACTAGAATTGGGTTTCAGAATTATGGGCTAGCAAACTACTCTGGGTGGTTCATGGTTGGTTCTCTTCGGTTGCAGCTTCTAGATTTTGGAGGCTATGAGTTCAAACAACTTAGTATCCTTATTTCAGTTATGGAGTGACAGTGAGCCTTGGACACCTAGTCCCTGGCTAACCTTTGAGCTAGGCTGGACATTCCATCTTTCAGTGGTATTCTAGATACTACGAGGTTCCTTCTATTATGGTTGGATAGATTCACCGGCGTAAGTTCGAGATTTAGCGGTGGTGTATTATGTGTGATCAGATTGTGCGGATTGAGACTAGTAAGGCTATTGCGGGTTCTAATGATACTTTGAGGATAGTGGTCGCCTTTTTATCCCGAGGGTTTAAAAGCTTGGTTTGTTAGTCCTTCAGGGTTGTCTGTTATGTGGGGTTCCAGTATTGGTTGGACATGGCCAGTGTGGACTAGCAGTTTGGTATGTTGCAGGCTTCAGAATTGGTGGTATGGTATGCTGATGCAGTAGAATGGTTGATTCGAGCCAAAGAAGTGAATTGATGGGTTATGCAAATTTCTATATATAGATGGCGGTCTTGGACTTGAGGCACCCTTTCCTTTCCTACGGGGTGTTCTGACTTAATATTCATAGCGTGGTTGACTTCTTCCTAAGTTGAGACGGGTAAGGTTATTTTAGAACTCATGTAGTGTTCGAGTGTTTAGATCTTAGTTGGTGGTTACAGACCTCGTGGAAGACGTACCACACTCCTTACAGGGTATTGGTTTTGTTTTGGGTCATTTGGGCAGGTTGCCCTGGTTCATTCGGTTTTCGTTGTTTTAGACTTGGCACGGTTCAGCGAGGTTGGGTTCATTCTATGGTTAGAAGGTTCGCCGTCGGCACCGGGTGTTCATACATGCCTTTTTCAGACCTGGTGTGCAAGCTTCAGTCGAGTTCAGATGGTTAGTTCAGTCGGTTGGTCCAGATGAGTTCAGGTGGGCTAGGTTGGCGTTAGTAAAAGTGGTCATCCTTTGGTTGGTCATCAGTCGGGGCAAAACTACTACAATTTTTGGGGATGAGCATCGAGTTAGTATGTTGGAGGTCAAAAGATAGTAAGCCATAACTTAGTTTGGATTGAATCAGAGTAAAAAGTGTGACTTCGTTCGTGGTGGAGTGCAAGCAGAAACTAGGGATCTCTGGCGTGTCCGTTGATACTTCGAGAGTGGATCGAGTGTACGACTTGTGTGCAACTTCATAGTTATGGTCCAAAAGGATTCAGATCAGAATAAGGGGTTTTGCGGATCAGCGGTTCATGAGTTGGAGTTTTAGGCTGGTGGCTTTTCTGGGTAAACTTGGTTGTGATGTTAAGGATTCTGATCCTGTGTGTTGATCACCTTGGTTCTCTGGTTTCAGTGTTGTGTCGCTGCTTCCGATCAAGATTCTTAAGGGTCATTTTGGTTGGGAGATCTTTGGAGGATTTAGAGTTAAATGTTAGAGTCTAGTTTGACTGAAGAGGTGTTGGGGGTAGGTAGTTTTCCTTAGGTTTAGCTCTGTGGGGTGCTGCCCAGCCGGAGAGGCTACCCGAGTTTTCAAGAGAGTGGTGCGGGCTTAGTATCCATCTTTGTTCGAGTCTTCAGGTGCTATCCTTTTCCTAACTTTCGCGAACAAAAGTTCTTTTAGTAGTGGATGTTGTAATGACCCTCCCGGTCATTTTCCTATTTTTTATGCTTTCTCCATGTTTCGAGCTTTCCCTCAGCGGCTACAGGTCATTTATGACTTGTCGGGACTGACGGTTCGGTGCCCGGACCGTTCATTAGATCGTAATGAGCATTTCCTTGTTTTAGAACTTGAACTTAGAAAATCTTTGACTTCGGTCAACTTTCTTGGTAAACATGCTCAGAATCAAATTCTGACAGTTCTGTTGGCTCCGAAATAGGGATTTTGGTCTAGTAGGACCATTGGTCTGGGTTTGAGTGCTTTCAGTTTGATTTTGTGTTGCTTTCTGTGTTTTCAAGCCAGTTTGGCTGGTAGGGTTGACTTTGGTCAACATTCGGAGAAGACGGCCTCGGATGGAAATTCCATCAGCGCTATTAGCTCTGAAATGTTGACTTTGGGCTAGGGGAACCTTTGGTTCGGGTCCCAGGGCTTCCAGACTTGTTTTGGGGTATTGAGTTCCGAGTTAGTATTGGGCGTGGGGACCACTTTTCCTTAAAAACGACCTCCGTTTATAAATTTGTTGATTCCATTGAGTCCGGAATGTCATTTCCACTCAAATAGCTCTATTGATTGGCGAGAATCGGGTTCTGATTATGCCCGAAATGCCCCAGAGAAGTTTGGAAAAACTGCTGGTTTTTGTAGCAGGACAGGCCTTCAGCGCCAGCCAGTGCGATCGCGCGTGCGCGCGCCTGGGCCTTCAGTGCCAACGGTGCCAGCCTACGGCCAGCCCTTTTAAAACCTTGTTTTTCATGATTTTTAGCTTATTTCTTTCACTTCTTTCAACTCCAACTTCATTTTTCTCAACTCTACTTACTCAAGAACAATGTGGGCTCGTGGGAATTCTCAAATTTTCGTTAATCTCGCTCCTTTATCGTGGGTAAGTCTCTTCGTCTTCAAGCCTTGCCCTCCTCTTTTAGCTTGAAAACCTCCATTGTTGAAGCTCTTACAAGCTTGGCTTTTCTTGGGTTAAAGCTGCGTTGGTGAGCTTGTTTGTCCATGGTAGTTGTCGTTCCGGTCCATGGTCGATTCTTGCTTCCTAATTGGTACGTTTTTACCCTTGAAAATCATAAATCTCCACTTTTGTTCTCATAAATTAGTAGTACTTCGGGGTTGTTTTGATCCTCGAAACGAACTCCGTTTGCACTCAAATTTTGAGCATGGGTTCCTAAATTCACCACGGACATAATTGTGAATTTTATTTTCCATTTTTCTACTCGAGCCTCGAGGGTCATTTTTCGATCCGATTTTCCATATAGCAATATGGGTGTCGTTCTTCTCATCTTGACACCCAGATTATGTTCTTGATAGCGTGGCAGCTTTCTGAAGCTATTCGTAAGGGTAAGGCACACGAGTGACGGTTCGTATTTGCAGTTCGGCCCCAAGGTAGGTTACGGTTTACCTTCTAGACTGAGTTTAGTTGGATTATATATATATGTATGTTACTAGAACACTAGGTTGGATTTTAGATAGACCTTAGGCTTAAATCCTGTTTATCAAGTTAATTGGCCATTTCAAGTTTTTAACACTAGGACTGTATGTTATCCTTAGCCTAGGAGCTTGTTTCTTTGTTGTGACTAGTCTAAGACCCCTAGCATGCTTTTAGGAGGCTTTAGAGGTAGAATAGAGCTTGTCGTTGTTTTTTCTGCTTTTGTTTTCTCCTTTACCGCTTTATTTTGTCATTGTATGGAACTTTGGGCCCAAGGCCATGGATAGGATTTGGATAGATTCCAGGTCAGTTCTTTTGTTTTGGAGGGTACTTTTGCCCTGTTTGATATGATGGTGTGATTATTCCTCTGCTTGTGGACATTCATACTCATATCGCATGGCATATCATTGGCATAGTACGAAAATGATTTTTCAAAGGCTTTTGGGTGTGAAAAGAGGTTTTCTACTGTTGTGATGAATTTTGGACTAAATTGAGCTACTTTGAGTATTACCTTGGTTTTTTAGAGGGAAAGAGGAACTACTATTTTCTGTATATAAATTTACGGTCCGATGCGGTATTCCGGGCCCCCAATATGTTATTTCGGGTATTTTACTTTCTCATTTATATACATATTAGTCCGATGCGGTATTTTGTACCCCAATGCATTATTTCGAGTATTTTATTATTTCATATACATATATGCATAGTTCGATGAGGTATTCTGGGCACCCAATGCGGTATTTTGGGTTTATATTATATTGCATTTATATATGCATCATCGTGCATCGCATTGTATTTGCTTTGGTGTGTGGATGGACTCTGGTTTGGCTTGATGTTGTTTCCCTTTCTCTTTTTATTTATTGACATGCCTCTGGCTTTATAACAAGATTTAGGAGGATCCCTGTATAGATAGTTGCTTTCTTGTAACCTATATTTATATATTATCTTATTGCGCTCGTTCGGCCTATGATGCCTACTGAGTACCCATTCTTTTGGTACTCAAACTACACTCTGCATCTCATTTTCTGATACAGCACCTAGTACTAGCCACCCTCGTTGATCTCCTATCGTTCGAGGCTCATTGTTGTTCGGATCGCGGTGAGCTCCCAACGCTTTTGAAGACTTTACTTGCTTTCCATCTTGTACTTCCAGTCTATATTTTGTATTTATTATGGACAGAGGTTATTGTATAGCTACTCCTTGCTTTAGTCACTCTTGTACTAGTGATATCAGGTCTGGGTTGTTTCTCGAGTCTGTTTTGTCTCGTTGGTCACTTTAGGGCCTTCTTATGTGTATTTTGTACGATGGTATGTATATATGCTATAAGCCCTGTCTTTTCATTTATGTCTTCTGCTTTTCCTTATTTTAACTGATTTATTGTCTTCCACATTGTTGGGTTTGGCTTGCCTACTGGGGGGTTATGTAGGTGCCATCATGGACCTATTTCGGGTCATGACATTAATTATCCTTTATAGGTGTTTCCCCAGAGTTGTAGCACGTGGGTAGTTCTTGTTAGTCTGTTTCTTGTTAGGTTTGTTTTTTATTTCGTTGTGGCTCTAGAATTGTGCTGAGTATTTCCTTTTGAGCGGTCCTAGATGGTTGATTGCCTAGGCATTTATCTAGTGTGGTTAGAGGTTCTTGTTTTGGTTTGGTGTTACCGGTAGTTGTGCTAAAGTTTGAGCTTTTGTCTTGAGATTAGAGGTGTTGGTTATGCTAGTGAGCATGGTTTGGTTTTGTTTTTTGAGTGATTAGTGTCGACCCTCCTTTTTTGGTTTTTTTAGGAGGTTGGAAGGTATGTGGGTTATTCCTATAGTCCTCATCAGTTTCTTGTCTGGTCGGGTTGTATTATTGTTTCCCCGATTCCAGTTGGAATGAATTTTGATCATAGCCTTAGGTTGAACTTTTAAATCAGTATTGTGATTGAGTTGGGCTTTAGTATTTTTGACTAAGTGTTGACTGTAGCCTTGTGGTTGAGTTGTATTCATAGCATATTGGGTGAGTCAGGCATCCGGCCCATTTTCTTCTGCCTTCTAAAGTTTTGTTAATGTAAGAATGGGAGCTAAGGGAATAGCCCTCGATTCTTATTTGAGAAAGAATTTGTAAGGTTCGGTCCATGTTATGGAAGGGTTTTGTTTTGTTGAAAGAGGAGGTACATGACTCCTTGTTCATGCTTGTGTGTTCTAGTAGCTGACTGGGGTGACGACTGAGAGATTGCTTTGGGTTATGGGTTGTTGACTTGATTCGACCATCTACAGAATGCAGTGGCTTTTCCTTCAATTAGTTTAAGTTTCAGTAGAATCTACAAATTGGGCAAATTGTGTATTCATGGCCTAGTTGGCTCCAGCTCTATTAGTGTTCTTTGATGGTAGATGAGTCTACCTATGGGTTTCGACAGAGGAATTGATCGGCAATTGAGGTTGAGTTTCAGAATCGTGGGTTGGCCAGTTCTTCTCAGTTGCAGCTTCTTGGGTTGGAAGGCAATGAGTTCAGACAACTTAGCTTCCCCATTTCAGTTATGACAGTTGGCCTTGAACACCTAGTCCTTGTCTAACCTTTGAGTTAGGCTGGACATTCCATATTTTGGTGGTGTTTTAGATAGTACGAGGTTCCTTCTACCATGGTTAGACAGATAGCGGTGTGAGTTTGAGATTCAGCATTGGTGTATGCTATATGTGATCAGGTTGTGCGGGTTGAGGCTAGCGGGCTATTTTGAGTTTTATTGATACTTACAGTCCGGTGGTCACTATTCATTCACCGAGGGTTGGGATGCTTGTTTAGTTGATTCTTCCAGGGTTGTCTTTTATGTGGGGTTCCAATGTTGGTTAGACTCAGCCATTGTGGACTAAAAGTACGGTATGTGGTATGCTTCAGGATGGGGAGTCTGTGTGCTAATATTGTAGAGGGGTTGTCTGAGCCAAAGGGATGAGTTGAAGGTGTATGCAACAATTTCTATAGCTAGCTGGAGACCTTGCACCCCATGCACCTTTTCCTTTGCCTACGAGGTGTTTTGACTTGATATTCGTGGCATGGTGGAATTCCTCTTGAGGTGAGAGTTGTAAGGTGATTTCAAATCCAACTGGTATTCGAGTATTCAGTGTTGCAACAGTGTTTCTTAGAGTTTGGGGCTTAGCTGATGATGACGGACTTTGTGGTAGGCTTACCACGCTACTTGTAAGAACTTGGTTTTAGTTTAGGTCTGTTGGGCGGGTTGCTCTGGTTCATTCGTTTCCAGTTGGTTCGGACTTGACACGGTACAGCAAAGTTAGGTTCATTCTATAGTTTGGAAATTTCTCCATCAGCACAGGGTGTTCATACAAGGCTTCCCTAACCCTAGTGTGCAACTTCAGTCAGGTTCAAATGGGTTTTTCAGTTGGGTTAAGTTATCAAGTTTGATGTTAGCAGAGGTATTCGTCCATGGGTTGGTGGTCAGTTGGAGTAAAACTACTACAGTTTTGAGTACGTGCTTTGGGTTAGTGTTTTGGATGGCAAGGGCTAGTAAACTATAAAAATGGCTTGGAAAGAGTTTGAGCAAAAAGGGTTGATTCATTCGTGGTAGAGTATAAGTGGGAATTATGTATCCCTGGTGTGTCAGTTTATGCTTCGAAGATGGGTTGAGTGTTCGACTTGTATATGAAGCTTTCGGTTTGTGGTGCAAAAGGGTTCGGTTCGAAATAAAAGGGTTTTGTGGATCAGCGGGTTCATGAGTTAGAGTTTTGGTTATTGGCTTTTTTGGCAAACTTGGTTGAGGTTTGGAAGATTCGAGTTCTGTTTGTTGATCACCTTGCTTCTCTGGTTTTGGTGTTGTGTCGGTGCTTCTGGTTGAGGTTCTCTAGGTTTAGTTTGGGTCTGCAGATCTTTGGAGTTTTGGAGTTGAATTTGAAATCTAGCTTGGCTAGTAATGAGTTTTAGGCTTTGTTGGGTTCGTTGGTTCTGTTAGGTGCCGTCCGGTAGAGGAGGCTACCCCGGTTGTCCGAGAGAGTAGTGCGGGATTTTTATCCACTGTTCTTTTAATCTCTAGTCTTTCCTTCTTTCTTGATTTTTGGGGATGAAAGTCTTTTTAGTAGTGGATGATACAATGACCCTCCCAGTTATTTATGCGTGTTCACCTATCTTGTACCATTAGAGCTTTCCTGTAGCGGCCCTAAGTTATTTATGGCTTGCTGGGACTGGTAGTTTAGTGCCCGAGCCATTGGTTTGTTCCTTTTGGCCATTCCGTGATTTAGAGCTCTAAGCTTTTGAAATCATTGACTTCTGTCAATAATCTTTGTAAACATGCTCAGAATAAAATTTTGACAATTTTGTTAGCTCCGGAGCGTGGACTTTGGTTTAGAGGGACCCTTGGTCGGGATCCGAGACCTTTTCAGCTTGGAATTCTCTCTCGTTCTGCATTTTCAGGCCATTTAGGCTTGTTTGGTTGACTTTGGTCAACATTTGGAGAAGACGGCCTAGGATGGAATTTCATTTATTCCGTTGAGTCTGGAACATCATTTCCACTGTTTTAGCATTATTAGTTTATGAATATCTGTTTTAGACTGTTCTCGAAGTACCCCGTTAAGTTTTTCAAAAGGTTACAGATTTTGTTGTTGGAGGTGCAGGCCTCAAGCCTTAATCGCGGACGCGATCCCTTTTCCTCGCGATCGCAATAAAGAGCTTGGTTCCTTGTTCTTCGCAATCGCATTGAATCTTTCTCCTTGTTGTTCTTCATGACCGCATGGCTAGTCCTCGCGACTGTGATGGTCTAGACAGCGTGGTCCTCGCAACCGTGAGGGGTCCCTTCGCGATCGTTATGAAAGACCCGTGGGCAGTATATAAGCCCCCAACTTCGTCTTTTTCACTCTAAAAACTTATTTCTCAATTGATAATTGCTCCAAGCTCGTCTAAGCACTGTTTTGACTCAATTCTTGGTGTTCGGGTGCAAATTTCTTGGCCTTGATCATTCCTCCATCATTATTGGTGAGTTTTATCTACTTAAATCCGTTAAATTCATTCCCTTTGATTCTTAATTTGTTCTTGAAGTGGTTGGCTGTTTTGAGCCATATCCCCTAGTTAAATTTCTTCATACTCTGGGAATGCACACTTCGGAGTGTGGTGATCATGGTGCGCTCTTCCATTTTTTATTTTGGATTGCGGAACCCACGGGCCCGTCGGTGACCTGAATTTCTACCCGGCTATTATTATAGCAATATGGGTATTTTTAGTCTTGTTTTGACTTATAGATTATTGTATTGATAGTGGTTTCGCGATTTGGAGCTTCTCGGAGCAGTTCGAGCCTGGATGATGCCGTTCCCACAGCTAGTCATCGGATGACAGGTAGGTTATGGCTTTATTTACCTAGACTATGCGTATATAGGCTATAACTGCATTAATTAACATCCTTCGGTGGGTTATTATAGGTTGGTACCCCATACCTTGTCCGCCTTTTCTGCCCGTTTATTTTGTACGTTGATTGTAGTATTCGTATCAGTATTGTATATTACCCATGTGGTCCTGTGTGGCTTTGTATTGACTCTGGAACATAGATGGTGGGTTTTTTTGGAATGTCCACGAGTCCCGGACATAGAGATGTTCTTTTAGGCTGGTTATGACTGTTGTAGAGCTGTTGAACCTGTGCAGGGCCGATAGGAAATGTTTGTGATCCGTTGGGCTAATTTATATTTGTATGTGAGCATATCATCCATGAAAAAGGTTTTTCCCTGCATGTTTTATCACTATTTTGGCTTCGAGCATACTATACATGACTTTTTAAACCTTGCATGGCCCCGGGGGCTCATTTTCAGTATAAATGATGATAAAATGGGATTTGGACGATTTCACACTTGATTTCCTACTGATACTAGGCTCAGTAGGGAAGATCACTAGACTTTATTTCTTACAGATACTAGGCTCGGCAGGGCAAACCACTAGACTTGATTCTTATTACTTATTTCGGCCAAGATACACTCTGGGCACCCTTTGAGAGGGTTATTGACACTTTTATCACTGATTTAGACCCGAGTATACTTCGGGCACCCTTTGAGAGGGTCTTTTGAGATTACTACTATTGTTTTAGACCCGGTTCAATTCCAGACACGTACTTTCAGGTTTTGTTTCTCTGAGATTTTTCTTTCATTATTGTATGTGGTCAGGGACCTCCATAGGCCCTGTCATTCCAGGACCTAGCCAAAGGGTCGAGCGTGCCGGAGGAGGGGCATATGGTGTCAGATAGTGTATAGCGGGTACGTACCACTATGGGTCCTCCTGCTGGAGTACCAGGTGAGGTGCATACAGAGTTACTATTACCAAATCCATCATTACCATCATCATGCATATCACACTCGGATTCCACCCTTAGTTGATGTGTGTTCAGTGTATGCTCCAGTTGTATGGGCTGTCGGAGGATTTGTTTTTACTTGATTGCGTTCCTCGGTTGTATGGGTGGCCGTTGGGACTGTAGGTAGATTATGTTATTCATATCAGCTTATATAGATTGTTATGGTCCTTGGTTCTTGTAGATTGCTAAGTGTTAGCCCGTTGAGGCTCCGAGTTTTGGGCTTGATTATTGAGGGGCTAGTGAGTTCTATATCTTTGAGGCTCTGTCATGTGTCCTCCTGATTGGTTGTTATTTATCGAATGTTGTTCCTTATCTTGATCCTGAGTAGAAATATTGGTTCTGTTGGTTTAGTTATTCCATTTTAGGTTGTAAATTGTGAGATGGATCCCGATTTATGCTTATCTTAAGAGTTGGTGTTTTTAGTATGTTTTCGTTACTTTTATGGATTCTAGTTGATTATGTTGGGTTGCTTTCCTTCTTTCCCTTCTTACTTGAGGTTACTGGCATACTGCCATGTTCCTGATTCTCTCTCTCTTTATTTATACTATTATTGCAAGGATTCAGGTGCGTCCTTCTTTCTTACACCTGTGTTTTTGTGTTATGTATATCTTCTGTTCTAGCATTGTATGCTTATAACTCTTGGTTGTCTATTCTCCGTGCCAGTTCCTTGTGCTTTCTCTGTTGCTTCGGTGACTACTTTCTTACTATCTGCTACTTACTATTTTTATATCTTATATGTGCTCAGTGGCCAATGATGCGTACTAAGTACCCGTTGTCTTGGTGCTCATACTACACTTCTTCATCTTACTGGTGCAGATATTAGTTGAGCTTTCGCCGTTGATCGCGTTGGAGAATCGTGCAGCTTTTGGACATTTGAGACTAGGGTGTGCGCATGGCGGTTGGGGCTTGACCATATCTCATCTTTTGTACTGTTACTCTTTGTATATTCGAAGACAGTTGTACTTATCATTTTGTTACTTCTAGCACTTGTATTATATTAGAAGCTTTTGTACTGTTGATACCAGTCTTGGGGTCGGTGTAGTTTCATTATGTATATATTCAGGTTTTTGCTTCCGCTTTGTCTATCTTTGTATTCTGCTTCTGATTATTACTTCTTATTGTGCGTATTGGTTAGGTAGTAGCCCATTACTAACTGTTCCGGGCTACAGGGATTGGTTTGCCTACTAGGGGATTGTAGGTGCCATCATGACCTGAGAAATTGGGTCGCGACATTTGTATAGGTATTTACGACCTAAGTTTTGCCTAAGTGTGTAATAATGAATAAGTAAATGAATGAATACTCCAAACTGACACCCCGAAAGTAAAGTTTTTCATTATACTTTATCTTTTGTACAATTGAAAAAATATAAAAGTAAGTAATGAATTTGGAAAAATCTTCAAACTATTTTTAATTGTGGTCTTCGAAAAGTATCTTCACGAACATGTAGAAACACTTAGTAAAAATTTCAATCACAAATAAATATCTATCAAAATAAATTAAAGAAATATGTATATGTATATATATAGAAAATAGAATTTTATTATTGTGTGGACTCAGATATGTAAATGTACAAAGTTTTAGATGTGCCATGGCTGCGAAACATTGATTGGCCGTCCAAGATGACCTTGCTAAAATACGAATCGTAAAACTTTTTGTTTCATAGTTATAATATTAAGATTTCATTATTGCCCAAAATTTATTTTTTTGCTACGTATGTATAAATGTATCCGTCTTTCTTATTGTGGAGGCCTCAAAAATCGATGGGAATTTTTCATTGGCCAAGTTGTGTAGTATATTGTTTATTATCAATGTAAACAGAAGTAAAATGGAAGAAATGGTCACAATGGTCCCAAAATCCCAGCAGTAATAGTAAAGCAGAACAACAGTGCTAACAAAATAGAGCTCGCCAGAGCTGAGCGAATCTGACCGGACACCACCATTAGTAGCTGGAAAATAATAAAATCAGTTAATAAAAATATAAAAAGAAAATAATGTTGTAATTAACAATGATGAAGTAGATAAGTATAATTCTATAGAGCAACTGTCACGACCCAAAATTGAGCCACGATGGCACCTACATAACCCCCGGTAGGCAAGCCAACCCAAAAATATGGAAGTACAGTAAAATATTTTAAATAAAAAAATGCAGGAGGGAAACATACAAGAACGGGACCAACAATATAGATATAAACCAATACCAATAAATATACAAAAATGTCCCCAAAGTGACTGAGAAGACAAATATATACAAAGACCAATCTTAGACCTGGTGTCACCGGTACAAGAGCGTCTAAAGTACGGAATAATGCTATACAATAAGTGTTGTCTATGCAAAATACAAAAATATAGACAGAAATATAGATGGAAAGCAGTAGAAGATCTCCAAATGTCGGGAGCTCACCGCGATCCAAACAGCAGCTGGCCATGAACGACTGAAGGGCCAATGAGGGTGGCTTGTACTAGGTGCTGCATTAAAAAAAGATGCAGAGTGTAGTACGAGTACCAAATTAATGGGTACCCAGTAGACATTATAGACCGATAGAGATCATAAAGATAATATATATTACAAGACACAAGAAATTAAACTAACTACAGGGATCCACCAAAATCTGGTTATCAACGAAAAAAGCAACACTCCAAGCATACAGTGAATATAATAATGATAATAAATACAAAGGCACTCCAATTACAGATAAGCAATGCAATGCATCATGAGATGATATGATACAGAATATGGCCAATGCAGAAAAGTAAAACCCAGACATGTGCTCCTCGGGCTTCCCGGAGTGGTGCATCAAGCTCATCAACAAAAAAGTAAACGGAGAAAGGATCCAGAAACGTCCCTTAGACCAGCATAAGCAGTGGTACTTTCCTTCCTTTTGAAAACCAGTGTTTAAGTAGAAACTCTCAAGATTGAACCAAAAATCCCATACTTGTTTCATTTCCAAACCATTTGCCATGCAATGCAGTATGAGATATGATGCAAAATTCAGAGAATATCATATACTTATAAGTAACAAGGATAAAGCAACCTCCAAACAAGCCAACTGACTTGGAACTATGTATGATCCATGTTATGGCCTCGGGCCCACAGTTACACAATAACGATAATAAATGAGAAAAAAATGGTAATAAAGCAAGAAAAATAAGTAAAAACACCTACTCTACATCTAAGACCTCCTTAAATTATTCTAAGGATTCTAGACTAGCTACAACAATTCTATGAGCTCCTGAACTAAGGATAAACATGGTATTACAACTGTACAGCCCCGGAAATGGCCAAAGTAAGAAGAACCCAGGATTTAAGCCTTGTTCTAACCTAAAACCTACCCTAACATTCATGAAACTCATAGTATATAAAATCTAACTAAGTCAGGTCTAAGATATATAAACTGTAACCTTCCTCGGAGCTGAACTGCAAGTACGAACCATTAAACGTGTGCCTTGCCCTTCTGAATAGCCATGCAATGCTGCCATGCTATCATAAACATAATCCAGGTGTCAAAATAAGAAGAATAACACCCATATTACTATACGGAAATTCGAGCCAAAAATCAGGTCAGAAAATGATCCTCAAGGCTCGCGCAATAAAATAAAAAATAAATTTTGCAATTATGTTTGCAGTGGGCTTAAAAACCCATGACCAAAATTTAAGTGGAAACAGGACTCGTTTTAGGGCCCAAAATAGCCCTGAAGTCCACTTTAATTTGAAGGACTGAATGCAATTAGAATAAAATTACAGAAAGAAAGATGGAAATAATGCTAGGATAAGTACTAAAATGAAGAGGGGAAGAGAATTACCTCGAGATAGTGTGAAATAATCGAGAAATGATAACCTCTCCTTCTTAACTAAGCTTTAAAATGGAGGAAAAGAGTTGTTGAAAAATGAAGAATGAAATGAAGATGACTTCATTTAACTCCCAGCAAATAGCACACATATGGTCATATTGATGCAGGGGTAGCACCACCGCAGTGGCCAGACCACTGCAGGGGCAGAGGTCAATGAAAAACCCCAACCCCGCAGGTGTGGCACATAAGCCACAGAGGTATAAAAAGGG
Source organism: Jaltomata sinuosa (assembly GCA_003996215.1). NCBI lineage: Eukaryota > Viridiplantae > Streptophyta > Magnoliopsida > Solanales > Solanaceae > Jaltomata > Jaltomata sinuosa. The sequence continues at coordinate 135,014 of QJPP01001912.1, read as the reverse complement.
GTGCAGGGGCGATACCTTGCTGATGTCACTCTGCACAATAGGTGCGGCACCCTGAGTGAAGGGTCGGTAGTGCAGGTTTAACCAAGGCACTGCCACCGTGCCATACAAGAAACAGCAGCAACAACTTTCTAAACGTAACTTAAAAACTCTCCGATTACACCCTCAAAAATCATTCTGATCCCCAAGAACACAAACCAGATATGCTACCCTACCGAAATGGCATTCTGTATTCACATAATCGACAAAGTTCAAAACGAATATTTATCAATGAAAAGTGGACCCTACGCCCAAAAAACCAACTACTAACCAAAAGGAACCAGTAGCCCAAAATGAGTCCGAAAGCCTGGGGATCCAAACCAAAGGTCCCACTAGCCCAAAGTCAACGTCCTAGAGCTAACAACAATGATGGAATTTCCATCCAAGGTTGTCTTCTCTGAATGTTAACCAAACTCAACTCTTCTAGCCTTAAGGGTTTCAAAACAGGGAAATGGGATTAAAACACAAATGAAATGCTCGTGAACTGAACCGTCAGTCCCGAAAAGTCATAAATGATCTGTAGTCGCTGTGGGAAATCTTGATATGCAGAAAAAGCACAAAAAATAAGAAAATGAACTACAGGGTCATTACAACATCCACTACTAAAAGGACTTTCATCCTTGAAAGTTAAAGAATACAAGATACAAGAAGGCTCAAAAAGGTGAGTATAGCAAGTCCGTATATCAGTCTCGATCTTCCAAGTAGCCTTCTCAATAGGACAATGCCGCCACTGAACCCTAACTGATGGGATCTCCATGGACCTTAACTTCCTAACCTGTCTTTCCAAAATAGCAATAGGATCCTCCTCAAAGACTAGAGACTCATCACACTAAACCAAATCCCACTGAAGCACGTGAGACTCATCCGAAACATATCACCACAACATAAAAACATGGAAAATTAGGTGAACACCTGAAAGAGCAGAAGGCAAGGCTAGCTCATATGCAACCTCTCCAATGTGACAAAGGATCTCAAATGGCCCAACAAATCTATGACTGATCTTACCCTTCCTCCCAAACCTCCATGGGCGACAACCGAAGGAACATATGGTCACCAACCATGAACTCTAACTCTCGAACCCTCCAATTATCATAACTCTTTTGCCTACTCTGGGTGGTACGAGCCTCTCCTAAATAATCCAAAATATATCCATGGAATCACGAAGCAAGTCAGTACCCTATGGTCTAACCTCGAAGAAATCAAACCAATGTACCATAGATCTGCACTGTCTACAATACAAAGCTTTGAATAGAGCCATCTGAATATTGGAATGATAACTATTATTATATGTGAACTTAGCCAAGGCTAAGAACGTGTCCCACTGACCTCTAAAATCAATAACACAAGCCTTTAACATATACTCTAGGACCTGAATAGTATGCCTTGATTGACCATCAGTTTGCAGGTGAAAAGCAGTGCTAAGCTCAACTCTGGTACCTAACTCTCTCTGAATATACCTCTAGAAACATGAAGTAAACTGAGTACCATAGTCATAAATGATAGAAACTGGCACCCCATGCAAATGGAAATCTCATAGATGTAGATCTGAGCCAACCTCTTGGAACTGTAGGAAGTCTGAACCGGCAGAAAGTGAGCAGACTTTGTCAACCTATCCACAATGACCCAAATAACATCAAATCTCTGCAAAGTACATGGCAAGCTAATGACATTCAAAAACAATTTCATGTAGGAGGTAGTAACGATCATTGTACAAGACAATAAATATACCAAACGGATGTTAGAGTCGTATCCACGGAGAATGGAGTAATGATTAGCCAATAAATTGTCAAATAAGTATCACTAAAGCGATTAAATATTCAAGCAATTTAAAAGTAAAAATTGGGGGGAAAAGGATTGGGAAATTATCAATATCACAATTTCAACACAAGAGTAACGTGAACATAATTTATTTAACAAGAGAAGGAAGACTAGGGTTATGCTTCCGATGGGGCTCTACAATGGGTTAGGGGATTGTATAATCATACAAATTCTTGATTAAAGGTATGGGTAGCATTGGTTTGCACTATATTTGGTAATCTTTTGACCTTCCAAACATATGTACCATGGTCTCTATTCAAGCACCACAACTTTGCCTTAAACCAACCAACTTAGTGCTTGGGTGAATCACACTCTTTCTAGTGTAGATTCTTAGGTGGGAATTTCCTTCGATCAAGCTATTTCTAGCCTTAATCTATGGTGGAAATCCTAAATTCCCACTATTGAATTCCTATCCAAATTATGAACTCCTCTTTCAAGAAAGAACACAATTAAGTAAACTCAATCAATGTTTGCAACCATCAATTTTATGATTAAACCTTGAAGAATTCAATAGACCCATACTAAATGATCAATTATAAGCACAATTTATCAATACTCATACCCAAATTCAAACACCCATCATGTACATACCCCCAAAAAAGGATTTAGCTACTCATATTAAGGAAACAAGAAGTTATTCTAAATGGGTTACTCAAATTTCCATTCATATTAACAACTAAGCTCTAAATCCAAGCTCAAAATCTTTACAAATAGTGCTTTCAATTGGGGAAGAAGAAGAGAGAAGAGTTAACTCTCTATATCTTCCTTGGGGAAATTAAAAACTAAATTCTATATCAGGTACACACCCCAAAATGGGTTTTAGAAGCTTCCCAATATGTCACATGGCTTTAGACGAAAATACCCTCCGGGGCTGGGTAATGTTATGTGTGATGGCATGTGCGATTGCACCCTGCCTTTTGCGCTTCACATGTTAATTCCTCCATAACCAGTGAGGTCAGTTTCTTATGTGATGAGGTGCGATGGTAGGTGCGGTTTGCATGCTGCATTGTGCGGCTCGCACCTCTCGTCAGATTCTTCTTCTTTTCCAATCATCTTCACACTTTAACTTCTTTTTGGATCTTTAGGTTCAATTCCTTTGGTTTCTTCTCTGGACCAAGAGTACCTGCATTTTCATCAATAAAGGAAATAAGTACTTCTAATTCTCATAAAATCATGGCAATAATTCATGAATAAAGGCTCAATAAGTTGGTGGATTACCAACTTATCAAACCCCCAAACTTGAACTATTGCTTGTCCTTAAGAAAGATACTGATAAGGTAAGGAATGAATTAGATTATAAAACACAAAGGGTGTACAAAATATTGATCTAAACTCTAAAACCTAAAAAAATAACAACAAAAGACTCAAAACAAAAGAACTCAACAACAATGCTCATCTTAATTGGTATCACCATATTCTCAAGGCAAGTGCTCATCTCAAAATGTTTATCAAAAGGATTTTATTTCTCATTCAATAGCAGGGGATTTGTTATTCAAAGCAAGATTATCAACTTCTGAAGTCATTGGCATAGACCTTCAAGGGTTTGCCTCGAGATTCACCATACAACTTGTCTTATTCATTCCTCTCAATTGAAATAAAGACTTCATCATTCATTTAAAATGTACGATGCCACTTACCACAAGAGAGAATCTCACTCACAATCAAGCAGTTTATATTAAAGAGGGATTATAAGAGAACCCAAGAGACTCTCACTCTCTCAAAGAAGTTCGAGTCCATGTGCATTGAACCATAAGCTTGCCCTTCATGTAATTTGCCACTAATGTAGAGTTACCAAGCTCGGAATCACTAAGGACTTGCGGGTTATGATTTTTTCTAGGGTTAAGGTGAGGGTTACATTTGGCTCAAGTGACTAAACCTCCCTAATGCTCCTTGTGATCATTCAAAACACCACTAACAATTTCGAAAATTAACTTCACCTTATTTTTCCCTCGCACAACCTAAGTTTCCCTTCGACTTGATCACTCAACATCCTTTTATAACCTTCACTTGGTAGCACTTATTTCTTCCTTTCATTCAATTTGCTCATTTCATTGGACATTTCAAAGCAATTTTCATTTCAAAATTAAGGTGCTACTTTTCATTGAAGTACAACTCCTTTTCTTCTCCACTTGTGTGTGTTCACCCCTAAACCTAGGCTTTTTCCTACGTTATCATTTCAATCCCCCCCCCAAACTTGGGTTTTTAACCTACATTTAAATTTTGAGCAATTAGGGAGGATTGGTCCAAAAATAGAGGGTACAAAAAGGGTCAAGGTATCTAACATAGTGCCAAACAAAGGTCACAAGCACAAAGGAGCTTATTAGGATCAATGTAAAGGGAAGTCAATTTGGGTGAAGTGACGATTCAAAAAGGGCCAAAGGTCATCTTCCAAGCTTGGTGAAATCTAGGATTCCTCCTTGAATCACATTGGGGGAAATTTCTAGGCAACACATGTACACAAGAATTAAGTATAACCTTACCACACAAGGCATCACAATACAAAAATTTCACAATTAGTCTCACAATCAATTGGGACAAATGACTTTTGACAAGCTATTCCGAGTTCTTTTACACACTCATTTATGAATCGATAAAGCCAAATGGGGAATGTGAAAGTCATTACAAAAGAATGTTTTGGGCAAAATCATTTTCCCCTATTTCATTTAATATAGAAAACTTCTTGCCAAGAAAACTTTTGTTTGGACCATTTCGAGACAAGCATAATACAAACTCAATTTAAACTAAAACTTGGCATTTCCCTTAAGAAAGGCGCCTCTCAATCTATCATAGGGAAATAACAACCTAGTTTGACACAAAAATAAATAAAAGAAAATAATGTGCTCTTTGGAAAAGAACCGTGGTATGAAAAAAAACCTTGGAGTTTATTCAACTACGCTACTATTAACAAGGCAACCAAAATTGAAGCCATGCAAGACAATATTTTTCCATTTAGAACACATTCCACACAAAGGTTCAGCACCCCTAAACTTGAACAAAACATTTTTTCCAATGAAATAAATGCTAGATGAGGAGTACTTCCTAGAGTGGTGTGCAACGCGCAGAAGGAAAAGGGTGAATCACCCTAACCGTCGCATGTGTGGATGTAAATGAAAGAGTTTCCAGTGAACTGCCTTCCGACGTGCAAAATAGTGTGCAATACGCAGAAGGACAAGGGTGAAACGCCTTAGCCATCACAAGTCATGCAGAAAAGGTAGGTGGAATTCCAGTGATTTGGTTGAAGGTGTGAAACAGAGTGTGTGCCGCATAACGAAAGGTGCAATTCACACATCGGACTGCATATTTGGTTTTTACAACCTTACCGAATTTGCCAGTTATCTTCCTCTTCACATGCGAAGGGCGATGCAATGTGCACAATGTAGTCTGCAATTTGCATGACCCAGCATATGTGGGTTTGAAAGTTGGAGTGGTGACTATTTTAATGAGCGATGACTGTGCAAAGCGCACTTCTCCTAGTGCAGTTTACCTATTGCCTTAAGCAGGAGTAGTTTGATGTCTTCTAAAACATTCCAACCTCTTAACTCCCTTCCTACCTACAAACTTCAACAAAAATAACAACAAAAATAACACAAAGAGAGAAGTACCAAAATAAAAGTGTATGCTTGGGTTGCCTCCTAAGAAGTGCTTGGCTTAACATCACGGCTTGACAAGGGTACCTCTCAATCATGGTTTGTCAAGGTAAGTCACTTTTATGAGCGCGACATCTTTTGGAATACCCAAATACTACTTGACTCATTGCCCATTGACTTTAAATATTGATACATTTTTTGTCTTCCAACTCAATTGCTCCATTTCCAAAAACTTGAGATATCTTGAAGGGGCTAGACCATTTTGACTTTAGTTTACTCGGGAAAAGCTAGAGTCTAGAATTGAACAAGAGCACCCAATCCTCGGGAGAGAATTCTCACATTAGGATCTGGTGATCACGGTAATGCTTCATTCGGGCTTTGCAGAGTGAGGCATTCTCATAGGCTCACATCCAAAATTCATCTATCTCATTAAGGTCTTCAACCCTAGCATGAGAAGCTTTTTCTCAATTCAAGTTCAGCTTTTTCAAATCCATATGGTTTTATGATCTAAATCCACCAAAAGATGGAAAGTTTCTTCGAAAACCATTTGGTAGGGAGACATATGGATAGGAGTTTTGTATGCTATCATATAGGCCCACAATGCATCATCCAGTTTCTAAGCCCAATCCGTTCTATTGGTATTCACTATTTTTGTGAGAATGGATTTGATCTCCCTATTGGATACTTCAACTTGGACACTTGTTTGTGGATGGTAAGGGGTGGCGACTTTATGCTTGACTCTGTATTTCTCAAGTAAAGCACTAAACAACTGGTTGCAAAAGTGGGATCTTAATGATGGCACAAGGGGTGCCAAACAAGAGAATATGTGCTTTTTGAGAAATGTGGTAACACTCTTCCCCTCATTGTTCGGCAAAGCCACCACTTATACCTATTTGGATACATAGTCTAAAGCCATGAGAATGTAGATATTTCCAAAGGAGCTTAGAAATATCCCCATGAAGTCTATGCCCCACACATCAAATAATTCAACCTCTAAGATTGGTGTCAATAGAAGCTCATGGAGATAAGACAATCCCCCCTCACGTTGGCATTGGTCACATTATTTCACTAGATCATGGGAATCTTTGTAGAGTGTTGGCCAATAGAATCTTCTTTGAAGAACCTTCGAGGTTGTTCACATGACACCATGGTGACCATCGACTGGTAAAGAATGGAAAGCTTCCAAAATGAGCATTATCTCAATTTCGAGAATGCACCTTCGAATCATACCATCAGCATAAATCCAAAAGAGATAGGGCTCATCCCAATAGAACTTTTGGGCGATATGAAGGAATTTTTTTTCTAATGGAAAGTTAGGCCTTCCGGCAATGGATCACTAGCTAGGAAGTTAGCAAAATCAGTGAACCAAGGAATCAAATCATGAGAAGAATCTAATATATGTTCATCAGGGAACACATCATGTATTTCAAGTTCCCCTCACAGGCCGTCCTTTTTCTTCCAGTCTAGACAAATTGTCAACTACTTTGTTTTCACACCCTCTTCGATCTTTCACCTTAAAGTTAAATTGGAGCAAAAAGACCGATAACATAAGCCTTGGGTTGGCATATTTCTTAGCCATCAAATACCTAATTACAGCATGATCCATATGCATAACTACTTTGGCCCCAATAGGTATGCTCAAAAAATTTCAAAAGTGAATACTACGGCAAGCAACTCTTATTCAATTATAGAGTAGTTTGGTTGGGCTGTGTTCAAGGTTTTGCTAGCATAATAGATCGGGTGAAAGAGCTTGTCATTTCATTGACCAAGTACCTCCCCTAAGGCTACCCCACTAGAATCGCACATTAGCTCAAATGGTTTAGACCAGTCGAGTGCGATGATGATGGGGGCTGATGTTAGCTTCTCCTTTAATTTATGAAAGGCTGTCATACAATAATTATCAAAATTGAATTTAGCCTCTTTATCAAGCAGTTTGCACAATGGATAGGCTACCTTTAAAAATCTTTGATGAATCGCCTATAGAATCTGGCATGACCCGAGAAGTTTTGTACTCCCTTTACAGTCTTCAGAGGAGGTAGCTTGGAAATGATCTTAATTTTTGCTTGGTCAACTTTGATGCCTTTCTTGGATATTTTTTGTCCTAACATGATCCCCTCCTTCACTATAAAGTGACATTTATCCCAATTTAGGACCAAGTTAGTTTCCTCACACCTTTTGATTACATCCTCCAAATGGGATAAGCAATCTTCAAAAGCATCCCGAATAAAAGACAAGTCATCCATGAAGATTTACATGGTGTATTCTACCATGTCTAAAAATATAGACACCATACACCTTTGAAAAGTGGTTGGATCATTGCATAGTACAAATGGCATTCTCTTTAATGAAAAGGTCCCGTAGGGACAAGTGAAAGTCATTTTCTTTTGGTCTTCGGGGGGCAATAGAGATTTGGTTATAGCCTGAATACCCATCAAGAAAGAAATAATAACCAATCAATCGAGCATTTGATGGATGAATGGGAGAGGGAAATTGTCTTTTTATGTCCATGAGTTTAGCTTCCTATAGTCCTTGCACACTCTCCATCCAGTCACCGGCCTGAGAGCTATCATCTCATCCTTTTAATTTAGGATGACCGTGATCCTACCTTTCTTGGGTACAATTAGACTGGACTGGCCCATGTACTATCGGATATTGGGAAGACATCTCTTGCATCTAACTACTTGATGATTTCCTTTTTAACCACCTCTTACATAGATGGATTCAACCTTCTCTAATGCTCAACTGAAGGAATGCAATCTTCTTGAAGATTGATCTTATGTGTGCAAATCCCTAGAGGTATGCCAATGATGTCGGCAATGGTCCAACTAAGAGCTTAAATGTGCTTCTTCAAGTACGAAGGTAGGGGTTTGAGCTCTAACACTAGGGGTTCAACAATGGAAGGTTTAGATGGGGGGTTTGACGGTTCTTTAAATCAAGATCAAGTTTCTTCAGGGGATAGGAATAAGATCCCATTCCTACCAAAGCACTACATATTTCTTCATACTCCTCTATCCCTTCACAATCATGGTTCAACAAAATAGCTTCCAATGCTTCATCAACAAACCCTTCTTCCAAATATTGCTCTACACTCTCCTCAATTTTATTGATCGCAAACACCATTTGGAGATCGTTGGGCTGCTTCATGGATCTACAAACATCGAAGGTTGTCTCTTCCTCAATCATTGAGAATTTAAGCCCCAACTTCACCTTATTTAACGTGCGAGGGTCTTCAAACTTGGTTTCCCCAATACAATTGGTATTTCAAAACCACCGGTGCAATCAAGTATCATAATATCCACCTAAAATATAAGCCGATCCACTTTTACTAGCATGTCATAGCAAATTCCAACAGGGGAATTTTATTGAATGATCTACCATAAGTAATTTCATCTTTATTGGGCTGGCCGAGTTCCAATCATTTAAAAGTGGCAAGAGACATCAAATTTACACTAGCACTCTTATCACATACAATTCTTGTTGATTTATTCAACCCATTTGCACCACAAATGGTGAAGACACCCGAAGTGTCCTCTTTCTTAACAAACATGCCCGATAGTATGGCACTACTTTCAGGGGACATATGGATGACCCCAGACTCTATTAAGTTGTTCATAGTGCATGTTTGTTTCACAAATTCAGCATACTCATTCATTTGGGTGATGGCACCACTCGATGGAACATTGACAGTGATTTTCTTCAACATAGATTCAAATTCTCTAGGTTGCCCTTTTTTCTTTTACTTACAATAATTATTGAGGGAAGGGAGGTGGACATTTAGGAAAGGGCTTACGAACTTTGAGTACCTTATTCCTATGATCTTTATTTTCTGCACTACTATTTCCAATAACCCTTTTGTTGTTAGGATTGTCTTTATCCGGATTAGCCTTTTCTACAAAACTTTGTTGTTCACTTTTAACATCGACTTCCTCGTCTCTTTTCATTTGCTCAAACTCAAATAGGGAGGCTAGTCATTGCATTTTCTCTTCGAGAAGTTTGATGGCAATAGAATGTGAGTGGACTATTTGAGCAAGGCTCCCAAGTCCACATCTTAACTCCCGAACGCCCTCATTAGTGGATTCCACTTTCTTTAGGACCCTCTCAAGCATGACCTCGACTCTCAAGACATCATTCCCTTGCTTTCAACCTTGATTCCCATGCTATAATCTTGCTAAACTTTGAGGACTAGCATGGGAATCCATCTCATGGCTTTGAAACAATTCCACTTCACTATCCTCACAAGAGTAATGCCCATCATCTACCAACTCTACAGCTCCAACAACACCAATCGCATTAATTCGCTCAAATGTTTATTGACCATACTTGTAGTCATGAATTCGAGAAGAGTTATGATGATTGCTAACTCTTTGTCCCTTCGTGCACCATTTTTCTTCCATTCATCCAATGTTATAGCAGAGGTAGCACCCATTGCCCCCTCGGCTCCTAAAGTATTCAAATCAAGACCTACTATAGTCACCTTCTTGAGTGTGTGTGGAACTGAATAATAAGTACTAGCAGTTGTGCTTGAGAGGTCTATACTTCCTGTGCAATATCACAAGTAACAATGAAGTAAAAGAGAACAAACACTCAATAAAAGTGAGCTAAACGACAATCAAATGGCAAATCAAGAACCATTCCTCGGCAATAGCACATTTTTTGATGACGTTAAAAAATACTTTCCCGTAGGAGGTGGTAACGATCATCATACAAAATAATAAATATAACCAATGGATGTTGGGGTCGTATCCACGAAGAATGAAGTAATGATCAAATTATTAAATAAGTATCACAAAAGTGAGTAAATGTTCAAGCAATTTAAAAGTAAAAGTTAGGTAAAAGGATTGGGATATTATCAATATCGCAATTTCAACACAGGAGTAATGTAAACATGATTTGTTTAACTAGGGAAGGAATACTAGGGGTATGCTTCTGATGTGGCTTTACAATGGGTTAGGGGATTGATTAATCATGCAAATTCTCGATTAAAGGTAAGGGTAGCATTGGTTTGAACTATATTTGGTAATCTTTCGACCTTCTAAACATATGTACCATGGTCTCTATTCAAGCACCATAGATTTACCTTAAACCAACCAATTTAGGGCTTGGGTGAATCACACTATTTCTAGCTTAGATTCTTAGATGGGAATTTCCTTCGATCTAGCTATTTCTAGCCTTAATCTATGGTGGGAATACCAAATTCCCACTATTGAATTCCTATCCAAATTATAAACTCCTCTTTCAAGCAAGAACATAATTAAGTAAACTCAATCAATGTTTGCAACCATCAATTTTGTGATTAAACCTTGAAGAATTCAATACACCCATACTAAATAATCAATTATAAGCACAATTTATCAATACCCACACCCAAATTCAAACACCTATCATGTCCATACCCCTAGAAAAGGATTTAGCAACTCATATTAAGGAAACAAGAGGATATACCAAATGGGTTACTCAAATTTCCATTCATATTAACAGCTAAGCTCCATATACAAGCTCAAAATAATTACAAATGGTGTTTTCAATTGGGGAAGAAGAAGAGAGAAGAGTGTACTCTCAATATCTTCCTTGGGGAAAGTAAAAACTAAATTCTATATCAAGTACACTCCCCAAAATGAGTTTTAGAAGCTTCCCAATATGTCATATGTCTTTGGACAAATATTCCCCTTGAGGCTGGTGCGATGTGACGTCCAATGGCACATGCGATCGCACCCTGCCTTATGTGCCATGGATGTTACTTCCTCGGTAACCAGTGAGGTCAGTTGTTTGTGTGATGAGGTGCAATGGGAGTTGCAGTTTTCATGACACATTGTGCAGCTTGCATGCGGCTTGTACCTCTCGCCAGATTCTTCTTCTCTTTCGATCATCTTCACACTTTAACTTTTTTTTGGCTCTTTAGGTTCAATTCTTTGCTTTTTTTTCTGGATCAAGAGTACCTGTTTTTTCATCAATAAAGGCAATAATTAACTTTACTTCTCATCAGATCATGGCAATAATTCATGAATAAAGTCTCAATAAGTTGGTAGATTACCAACTTATCACAAGCCTACCACGAAGTCCATAGCTATCCTCTCACATTTTTACTCCGGAATGGGTAGTCTCTGAGTCAAACCACCTGGACTCTGGTGCTAAAACTTTACCTGCTGACAGTTCAAGCACCTAAACATGAAATCTGAGATATCCCTCTTCATCCCATACCACCAGTAGTGCTTCCTTAAGTCACGATACATCTTAACTATCCTAAGATAAATGGAATACCTAGAATAATGAGCCTACTACAAGATCATCCTGACTAGATCACTAACCCTAGGGACATAAATATGACCCTCAATCCTTAGAACACCCTCCGAATCTATGGTCGCCTTCCTCGCCTCACCATTCAACACTTTATCACAAATGATCCTCAACCTCGCATCATCAAACTGATGTGCCCAAATCTGCTCTAACAAGGAAGATCTAGCCTCAACACAAGCAAGAATATGGCCCGGCTCTAAATATCAAGTCTAACCAACCTGTTAGCCAAGGACTAGATGTCAAAAGCTAAAGGTTGCTCCTTGATAAGTCGGTATTCTACCACCATATTGAGCATTTACTCATGAATAATTGCTATGTTTGATAGTATTTAGATGTTATTATGGCCTTTATTGATATCTATGCAGGTACTTATGATCAAAGATAGAAAACAAAGAAATGAACCCAAAAAAAGCCAAAAAGGAGTAAAGTGTGAAGTGAGCAAACAAGATGAAGATTCTGCTGAGAGATGCGGCCCTTGTGTGCCACGCACTTGGCTTGGTACAGACCGCACCTCCTACCGCATGCAAAGGAAACTCGACTGAAGAATCTGTTAAGGGGTGCAGTTGCTATGCATCGCGCATAATGCCTTGTGCGATCTGCACCCCCTTCGCATGAAGCTCCCCAAGTCACCTGATTCACTGAATCACTGAAGAAGGTGTGCGATGCGCACATCATGACGTGCAAACCGTATGTTATGTTGCACACCACTTGAAGGGTATTTTTGTCCAAGTTTTTGTGACGTTTTAGGAATATTTATAAACCCATTTTAGGTACAATTGTAAATAGTTCTGGTAGTTCTGAATTTTGAACATTATTCTTCGCTTTGAGAACAAGTTTTCCCTTCTAAGAACAAGGAGAGGGTTTCTTATAATTCCTTCTTCCCAATTCTTACAACCACCATTTATGTACAAATTGAGCTTGGATATTGAAATTACACTTAAATGAAGAGGAATTTGAATTACCCATTTGGTATATATTCTTCCTTTAGCATGAGTAGCTAATTTCATTTTATAAGGACGTGTTGATAATTGGTACTTGATAAATGGGTGTGGGTGTTGCTAATTCTTATTTATAAATGCTTATTTGACATAGGTCTAGTGATTTCACCATATTTTAACACTAAAATTGGTGGTTCCAAACATTGTTTTTCCTTACTTAGTTATGTTGTTGCTTGAAAGAGGATTTCATGACTTCGGACGTGAAATCAGTAGAGGGAACTTGGGCTTCCATTTATATTTGGGGCTAGAAATGGCTCAAATCAACGGAATCACCCACTTAAGGGTCTAAAGCTAGAAATAGTATGACCTCACTAAACAATATCTTGGTTGTTTAATGATTAAGCAATGGTGCTTGACTAAAGGCTATTCAATATATTGTTGTTGATCGATAGATAAACAACCATACCTAAAACCAAGGTTACCTATGTCACTTAGCATGAATTTGCATGAATAAGCACTCACCTTATCCCAAGTTTGAGTCCCATTTGACGTACATCCCTAGTCATCCTCTCTATTGTCTACATCCTGTTTTACTTTATTGTTTAGTTTGTTGAATTGCAAAATTGTGATAGATTCCTAATTTCCCCATTTTTATATTACTCACTCTCATTGTGAACTCTATTTTACAATCACCTAGACTAAGCTCTAAATTCTCTGTTGGTTCGACCCCGACATCCGTTGGGAATTATAGATGTGTTTTGCTCTAACAATCGTTGATACATTCTAATAGGAGAGTATGATTGAGCATTATCAAAAATGGCTCCATTTTCGGGGAATTAAGTTGTTTAGCCTTTTTGATTGTAGATTTGAAATCACATTGAGAGTGCTTGTTTTATTTACTTTGTTTGTTGTTTATGTTGTGATTGAGAAGGCTAGTCCATGAGCGAGATAGGTGACAACGATAGGGTCAACGGAGGCTACATGGATGCAAAAGCTATCAATCTTGTGATACAAATGGGAGTAGGTGCAATCCGCCTACCTCCCACGGTGGGAGATGCGGTATTTCACGTTACTAGCACACTGCTTCACTTGATCCAAATGAAGGGAATGTTTGGAGGAGCATCCCACGAAGACGCCAACCGCCACATCTATAATTTTATGGAGATATGCCAATCGTTCATATTCCAAAATATCTCCCAAGAATTTGTCTGATTACACCTATTCCCCTTCTCTCTAACGGGGGAAGCCACGACGTGGTTGGAGGAGTTATCGGATGGGTCCATTACCTTTTGGAATGAATTGATAGATTCCTTTACAATGAGATTCTTCCCTCCATCATGTATAATGCATCTAAGGGATGAGATTACCAACTTCCGCCAACTTCTCAATGAGCCTCTACATGAGGAATGGTTGAAATTTACAAAGAAGCTTGTGTTATGTCCTAACTATGAGTTGTCGGACCATGTCTTGTTTCAAAGCTTCTTTAGATCATTTAACTCAATGAATATGTCTATGGCCAACAATCTTGGTTGTGGTACCTTCATGGATCTCTAATTTCCTATTGCCTCGACCCCTTCTTGAGAGAACGACCAAGACTAACCAAGCTTGGCACACAAGGGAGGGGATTATTCCAACCTCGGGAGTGACCAAATCCATCCTAACAAATGATATGAGGAGGAAGGATGAAGAGAGGAATAAGACCATGTCTAAAATAATGACCCAAATAGACATGCTTGCCAAGCACATGATGGGGGCAGGTGGTGCTAAAACCGTGAGTGCTGTGAGTACATCGGAGATAAAGGCTAGTGATGATGAGCTATTAACCATTGTAGATGGTAAGCTTTGCTACTTGTTGGCAGGTTCTCATCCCGGGTATTAGCGCCCAAGGGATGAGAATCAAGGTTGAAACAAGGGTAAGGATAGAGATGGAAATTGGAGAGATCGATACAAGGATGGAAATAGATAGAATCACTGGAGTTTGAACCCATATGTTCCTCCAAAAAAATCGGATTCTTTGTATAAACCAACCACAAGCAATCTCGGTCATTCGAAGATAGAGGACATGGTGTCCTTGGTTTTAAAGAAAGTGGATTCGACAAACACCGAGGTAAGTGAGCTTAAAAGCAAAGTGTCAATACTTCATCAAATCGTGAGCTCTTATTCAGCTTCAATTAAACATCTTGAAGCCCAAACGAATCACCTATCAACCCAAATGAATCCGAGATTTAAAGGAACACTACCTAGTAACACCACTGCAAATCCTAAGAACAATGCTCATGTCATGCCAATTGTCACTAGCAGTGGGAGAACAAGTGGAGTGGTAAGAGAGCCTATTGTGAAGTCGGTGGTTGTGGCAATGAAACCTATTGTTAAAGCCATCATCGAGCAGAGTGATAAAGGAAAAGAGATCGTGCATGAAAATGAGGTTGTAGAACAGGGGATTGGGGTAAAACTTGATGCACCCAATGACTCAGTGAGTGTTGGTATTGATGATGAAAGGGAGGAGGCTAAATCTCCTTCCCAAGTTGCTATTAATGTTGAGGAGTACCACCTCCTGTGAAAAGTGTGCCGACCACACTACCCAAGGGACCTCCTTCGTACTCTCAAAGGCTTAATAAGAAGAAGGAAGATCAGAAATTCAGAAAGTTTTTTCACATGTTTAGCAAGCTATCGATAAAAATTTCTCTAGTTGAAGCCTTGATGCAAATGTTGGGGTACTCAAAATTCATGAAAAGAGTTGCTTAAAAATAAAAAGGTGGTCAATGTGGGAACCGTTGAGATATCACATAGCTTTAGCACTGTAATGACAACCAATGTTGCTACAAAATGAGATGATCCCGGTGCATTCACAATACCATGTACTATTGGAGTCTTTGTGCTCCATAAATCCTTGTGTGATCTAGGGGAAAGCATCAATTTAATTCCCCTAGCGATTTTCAACAAGTTAGGATTGGGTACGCCCAAACCTTTATCTATAAGACTTCTCATGGCTGATCGGTTCATTAAGCATCCAATAGGAATACTATTCGATGTGTTGGTGAAGGTTTACATGTTCATTCTCTAGGTGGACTTCATAATCTTGGATTGCGAAGTAGATGTTATGGTGCCCATCATCTTAGGGCGACCATTATTGGCCACGGAGAGAGCTCTTGTGGATGTTGAACTCGGTGAGCTTAAATTCCGAGT
This sequence comes from Jaltomata sinuosa, assembly GCA_003996215.1. Taxonomy (NCBI): domain Eukaryota; kingdom Viridiplantae; phylum Streptophyta; class Magnoliopsida; order Solanales; family Solanaceae; genus Jaltomata; species Jaltomata sinuosa. Next base: position 119,155 of record QJPP01001912.1, on the reverse strand, counting down.
TGGAAATAAAGTGGTGACATTCAATGTATGCCAACCCACAAGACCTCAAGATGACTTGAGGGTGATCTTGGTGATAGATTTAGAGGGAAAGCTTGATGGTGCCCTTGAAGAGTGTGAAACGGGCAAGACGCCCACAATGGAAGAGTTGCCAAGTCAGAAACATTTTTATGTTTTGAGGACGGTGAAGGAGGAATTCCCTTTATTGGGATGGGGCCACATCAACTGGATTGGCATGCTATTCGACAACGACTAAGGTTAAGGTACTATCGTCGAGCCACGACATAAAATAAAGCACTTCTTGGGAGGCAACCCAAGTGTTTTTACTTTATTTTTCTTTACCTTTTGTTGTTTTTGGTTTGTTTTAGGGATGCATGGAGGAGAAAAATGAAAATGTGCATAACAGAGCAAAAATGGGACATGCAAAGGACCGTGCAGTTCGCACAAGACACTGTGCATGTTGCACGGCATAACGCATCCCAAATTAGAAGCCTGGGAAGAAAAAAAAAAATTAGAGGCGATGTGCGCTGGGATGTGTAGTCCGCACGAGCCTAAGTGTGCATTTCACCTCTATCGCATGATGAGGCAGAAGCCTGGGCCAATTTCAGGGGATAAAAAGGTGAGGTGCAAAATGACATGTGATCGCACAATGGCTTGTGCGAACCACACGTCGTGGTGCACCAGAGGTAAATTTCAAATTTTATTGACCTAACCCATTGACAAACCCGACTCGGAGACCGACCCAGCTCAAAATTCTTCTTATTTTCCTTTTAATTTCCGCCACCCTCACCTTTCTTTTCACTTTCTCTACTACAACTTCTCAAATTCACTCCTAAAACCTCCCATAATTCCCTCTTCTTTCCCTAAAATCTTCTCCTTCTCTCCCACAATCTCCACCACCACTCATCCGTGATGCTGCCGTTTGTCTCTCCAGGCGAGTTGATTGGGTCACCATTTTTACACTCCAAAAGCTTCAATGTTTGCTTCTCTCTGCCTAATATTCACTTGTGATAAGTTTCCCGACGTTAAGTACATGTTTTTATGACGGTTGGGAACTCATATGGTGATGCATGCCTAATAGAATTGCCATGTTGAATTTGGCTGAGATCCGAAATTTTTGGGTCCGTAAATGTGAATTGTGCCATGGGTTTTGCTTAGGATCAACTTTGTAGAACTTGAATTTTGTTAATGCATGTTGATTAGTAGTGATTTTTAGCCTTGAAATCTGTGTTTGGGGTGAAGTCTGAGTAACCCACTTGTGATTGATGTATGATTTGGCCCGATCATAGAAAGGGTGATATCTTTATTAAGGGCAAATCATCATTTGTCATGAGGTTTTGTTGAGAATTGTTTGTTGAGGCTGAATTTTGCTAATTGTAAATGATAAACGCTCAAATCGTACTCCCCCAAGATAGAGGCACGGCGATCATCAAGCAAAACACATTTATAAGTACCCAACAGGTGTCGGGGTCGTACCCACAGATACGTGAAGGTAGCTATATGAAGATTGTATCAAAATGACTTCAATAGGAGAGTAATTGTTTAAAACACAAAAGTAAAAGGTTGGGGGAATTGGGATTCTGTCACTACAATCACAATTCAAATTTAAAGCAAATAAACAAAGTAGGTGTACCAAGTTGAGTAGGCAACTAGGGATGTGTATCCAATGGGGCTTTAATGTGGGATAGGGTATTTATCAATTCACACTTGTTTTTGCTTATTGAAATAAGTAGCATTGGTCATGGGTATGGTTGTTTATCTCTCGATCAACAATAATATATCCGATAATCCCAGTTAGAGCATCATCGGTTAAATCAATAAGCAACCAATATCTAGCTTGGGAAGGTCACATTATCTCTATCTTAGACCCTTAAATGGGTAACTCCATCGATAAGAGCTATTTCTAGCCTCAAATCTGAATGGAGTCCAAAGTTTCCACTAGTAATCTCACATCCGAGACTATGAAATTCTCTTTCAAGCAACAGCATAGTCAAGTAATGAAAATTAATGTTTGCAACCACCAATTTTAATATTAAAACTTGGTGAAACTACTAGACCCATGTCAAATAAGCAATTATAAGCAAGAATAAACAACACCCACACCCATTTGTCAAGCACCCATTATAAACACATCCCTATACAAATGAAATTAGCCACTCATAGCAAAGGAGAGAGATATACCAAATGGGTAAGTTAAAATCCTATTCATCCAAGCTGAATTTCAAGTTCTAAGCTAAATTTGAGTGCATAAATGGTTAAGAGACAAGGAAAGGGATGGAAATTTGAGGGATAGAGACAAAGATGGTGATCGTTTTAATCATCGGAGCTCAAATCCATATATACCTCCGAACAAGGCAGACTCTCTCTACCAACCAGGCACAAGTCGGTCATTCCAAGCTAGAGAACATGTTGTCCTTGGTTCTCAAGAAGGTTGATACGACAAACACTGGAGTGAGTTAGATAAAGAGTGAAGATTCAACACTTCACCAAACTGTGAGCTCCCACTCAACTTTGATCAATCATATTAAGGCCCAAATGAACCACCTCTCAAGACAAATAAACCCGAGGATGAAAGGGATACTGCCTAGTGATACCATTACCAATCCAAAGAATGAGTGATTTGACCAGAAGCCTGGGAAAACCAAGGGAAGAAAAAAGGGCAAGGTGCGAAATGTCATGCGGTCCGCAACAAGGCTGGTGCGAATCACATGTCACGGTACACAAGAGGTAAATTTGAATTTTAATTGACCTAACCCATTGACCGACCTGACTCGGAGATGAACCAGCCGACTTTTCTTTTTTTTTTTCTTCTTAAAACCGCATACTTCACCACCTTCACCATAATTTCTCTCTAACTTCTCGATTTCTCTCTCAAAATTCTCTCTAAATCCCTCAAACGTCCCCAAAATCTTCTCCTCCTCTCACCCAACCATCTTCACCGCTCTACCATTGTCGCTGCGTTAGTTTCTCTAGGAAAGTCGATTGGGTCACCATTGTTACACTACAAAAAGCTTTAATTTTCACTTCTCTCTGCCTAGTCTTCACTTATGGTAAGTTCCCCGACGTTAAATACTTGTTTTTATGAAGGTTAGGAACTCATATTGTGAAGCATGCTTAGTAGAATTGCCATGTTGATTTTTGGGTGAGATCCGAAAAATTTTGGGTCCCCAATTTTAAGTTGTATTGATGATTTTGCTTACTTTTAACATGGTAGAACTTGAATTGTGTTAATTCATGTTGATTGGTAGTGAATTTTAGCCTTGAAATCTGTGTTGGGGGTGAAGTCTGAGTAACCCACTTATGATTGATGAATGTTTTAGCCCGATGATAGATTGGGTGACATCGTTCTTAAGGGAAAATCATCGTTGGTCATGAGAACTGGTTGAAAATTGATTATTGAGACTGAATTTTGTTGATTGTGTACCCATGATTCTTGTTGAAAATTATATTTAGGGTGTATAATCTCGTGCGGAGAGGGGTTAATTATTGCTAAGTTTGTTGGTGCCCATTATTGCAAGTAAGGGCTTGATGTTCCCGATGATAGACGGGGTAACATCCATCTTAAGGGAAGTCATTAAGTCATTTTCTTGATTGATGTTGTCAATGGAAATCCGGAGAAGTTTGAGTACCCGGATGTTTATTGTCATGATATCCCTTGCCCCCTTCTTTTACTGTTGTTTGTTTGTTGCGTAGTGCAAAGTGCCTACGTATATCTTTCTCTATAGATCACGTGCGTAATTCACAAGGGCACAAGGAACCAAAAACTTCAATTGTGCCTTGGTGCGTTTTGCATGCGATGCATAGATCTTGATGTGTGGGTCACATAAGACATTGCACCATGCTCAAAAAGATAGTCAGCTCACTGTTTTGAGGGGCGAAACATAGTGTGACGCGCACTTTGGATGGTGCATTTTGCACCAGCTTCGCACCTTCATGGAAAAATCCATGTAGGATTTTGTAAGCTTGTGCGGTAGCACATACAACGTGCACTCCATCTGGTGCATTTTGCATGTGGTCCGCACAAGCCTTCAACCACCTACTTGGTTTTTCTAGTCCATTGCATTCCAACCCTTTTAGTTTGTTAACTTTTTTTTAGCTTTTTGTTTTGTTTTGGCTCATAATCTATGGATGCAGAACATGTCTTCTAGCAGGAGAAACACGGGAGGCCAACCAAGGCAATTATCTGTCGTAGAAGAAGCAAGGCTCAAATTTGGGGTGGAAGGCATGAAGGCCATCTACACCCGGGACAAGGGTAAAACATTCAACGAAGAGCAGAGATTTAACTTAGAGGAATTTAGGGTTGAGGTTCCTAACATGCACCATCAATTTGCTGAACGAGATTGGTACCCTTTTCAAGATGTCCCCGGGGGATACTATGAGGAAGTCGTGGAGAGTTCTTTGCGGCTTATCAAGCCACGCAGGATTCAAAGGGTTATAGAGGACCGGCAGAAAAATTCCCCAACCTGAACTCCGTTGTGGTCAGGGGAAGGAAAGTGTGCCTTACCTCTGCTGCCATCAATGCCATCTATTGGGAAAATCAAATCAAACCTGCACCAGCTCTCATGGCCAAGTTTCAAGCAGAAGTGAAACCATACCGTGAAACTGCTATTATCCTTACTCTTTCCACTCCTATGTGGGCCACTGTGGGAGGTGACATCCTGAGAAGAACTCTGCACTTTGAATCCCGTCTATGGTATGATCTTGTCAGAATCCAATTCCTACCCTCTCAAAATGATCAAAAGATAACTCAAGAGGGGGCCATCCTAGTTGCTGCCATTATGACAGGGGAGCATGTATTTTGGGGAAATAGCAGCCATGGTAATTTGGAGGAAAGAATGCAAGGGAAATGATGCATTCCCTTTTCCGGTACTGATTAGCAAGTTGTGTGTAAAGGCTGATATCTTGTACTTCAGTTGTGACAAAGGCACCCATGCAGTTGGGGTGATTGATCTAGACAAGAAAACAGACAGGGACGCCCCCAGGTTCAAGAGGCAAAGGACTGATAGTGATGATCTTTATGCTAGAGTAGATGCTACATCAGGGGCACATATACATACCCCCACATCAGTTGTAGCAAGAAAACCTTTGACCAAAAGTGGATTACAAGACATGGTTGACAAAACATATAATCATGAAAGGTAGTTGAATGATTTGGCTACCAAGCTATCTGGTATGATACAAAGAGCGATCAAGAATGCGATGAAAGGGGTGGTGGACAGTGTCTCCAAACTCTACACAAGAATGGATGTTGTTGAGGGTGCGGTGTTGGAACTTAATAAGGATGTGGCAAAAGCCAAAGGAAAGCATTTCATTAAGAAGGTAGATTTGACCACCTTACCTAAGCCCCGCCAAATTCGAGGACCTGTGGATGACTTATTTGCAGCCTATGCGGATGATGAAGATGTGCATCCTGGAAATGAGGATAAAGAGTTGGATGAATATCAGAATCCTAACTTTCAAAGGGTTCTCTGTGACTCCACATTTACTGCGCACTCCCAAAAAGGTGGTGTTGGCCTAAGTGGAAGATCCTCATATGAGGAGACAACTGCAAATGATGATGATGATGATGATGAGGCCTAGTCCTCTAGGGAGTTCCACCTTCTTTCCCTTGAGCTATTAGCATTGAGGGCAATGTTTCTTTTGTCGGGAGGGGGTGGTTTTACTTGCTTTTTGTTGGGTGCTCGTGATTGGGCTTAAGATATTATTTTTTATTGCCCTTGATGGGCCTTTTTGACATTCCTGCTAGATTTTATTTGGCCCTTATCGGGCATATTTTGGATGATTGTGATGTTTATTGCCCTTGCCGAGTCTTTTACTTATGCTTTTGTTTTGAGCTTATATGTGCCCTCACTGGGCTTGATTTTTGTTATGGAAATTGTGTTGCTGGGTTGGTCTTACATGTCCCATTGTCTTACTACATGTGCTTTGCATATGTGCTAAGGGCCTACGCCAAGGCTTGTTCTTAATGAATCATGAGCACAAGATTTGAATATCGCCTTGTTAATAGTAGTTTAGAAATAAACTCCGAGGGTTTTTTTAATGCCACAATTCTTTCCCAAGGAGCAAAAGTTTTCTTTATCTTTCTTTTTCTTTTGTTTTTATGTCAAACCAAGTTGGTATTTCCCTATGATAGATTGAGAGGCGACTTTCTTAAGGGAAAATGCCAAGTTCTAGTTTTAAATTGAGTCCGTTCTTGCTTGTCTAGAATTGGCAAATTGCTTTCGAAAATAAAAGGAAGAAGGGAAATATATTTTTTGAGGAAAAGCATTCTCTTTTCATGACTTGCACACTCTCGCTTTGGGTTGATTGATTCACAAACGAGTGTGTAATGAACTCGGAATAGCTTGTCGAAAATCATTTGTCCCAATTGATTTTGAGACTAATGAAAAAGGTCTTGTGGCATGATGACTTGCGTGGTGAGGCTTTACCTTGATTCTCGTGCATGTGTGTCATCTAGAACTTTTCCCGAATGTGATTCAAGACAAAATTCTAGGTGTGATCGAGCTTGGAAGATGACCTTAGACCCTTTTTGATAGCCACTTCACCCAAATGACTTCCCATAACATCAATCCTAGTGAACCCCTTTGAGCTTGTAATCGTTCTTTGGCACCTTGTTAACACCTTGACCTTTTTGAATCTCTATCACTTGGCACCCATCCTCCCTAATTGCTTGAAAGTGAAATATAGGCTAAAGCCTGAGTTTGGGGGGAAATGAAAAGAGAACATAGGCAAATGCCTAAGTTTGGGGGGGTATGTGATCAAATAGAGAGAAGAAAAGGAATGCACTTTAAATGCAAGGTAGCACCTTAGGTTTGAATTGAAAATTGCTCCAAAAGTCAATCCAATGAGCGAAAATGGAAAGCAAAAAAATTAGGTGCTACCAAATGAAGGCGATACAAGGAGTTGAATAATCATGATTGAAAAGGAGAAGCTTGGGTTGTGTGAGGGAGAAATAAGGTGAAGTAGAAATTTGAAAATGTAAGCAGCATTAGAAATGAGAACAAAGATCATTAAGGAGGTGTAGTCACTTGAACCAAAGGAAATCCTCACCTTAGCCCTAACCAACAATGTAACCCGCAAGTCCTTGGTAATTTCGAGATTGGCCACCCTACATTAGTGGCGATTTACATGAAGGGCAAGCCTATGGTTCGATATGTATGCACTTGAACTTCCTTGAGAGAGTGAGAGTCTTCTTGGTTCTCCTATAATCCCGTTATTTTGAGAATTGATTGATTGTGAGTGGGATTCTCTCTTGTGGTGAGTGGCATCATGAACTCTAATTGAAACATGAAGTCTCTATTTCAATTGAGGGAAATGAATGAGACAAGTTATGTGGCGAATCTCGAGGCAAACCTTGACAGTCCATGCCAATGACTTGAGAAGCTTAAATGTCTTGTTTTGAATGACAAAATTCCCTTGGTTTTGAATGAGAAATGAAGTCCTTTTGGAAAAGATTTTTTTTAATGAGAAATTGCCTTGAGTTTTGGTGGTTCAAATTGAGATGAGCATCGTAGTTGAGTCTTTTGTTTGAGTTTTTTGTTTATTCTTTTTCTAAATTTTTAGTATAGATTAGTCTTTTGTGCCTTGATTGAATCTAGACCATAATTCATTGCTTGCCTTATGAGTATCTTGATTGAGGACAAGCAATAGTTCAAGTTTGGGAATTTGATAAGTCAGTAATCTACCAACTTATTGAGCCTAAATCCATGAATTATTACTATGTTTTGAATAGATTTAGAGGTTCTCATGGCCTTTATTGATGTCTATGCAGGTACTTTTGATTAGTGATGAAAAATAAGGAAATGGACTCAAAAAGAGGTCAAAAGGAGTGAAGTGTGGAAGGATTGGAAAAGATGGAGATTCTGGCCTGAGAAGTGGTGTCCGTGTGATACGCACAAGACATAGTGCAAAACGCACCTCTACTGTATGGATATGCAAAATTCAGTGAAGAATCTTCTAAGGGGTGCGGTCGATGTGTGACGCGCACAACCCAAGGTGTGAACCGCACCTCCTTAGCACGAAGCCTCCAAAATGAGCTGAAATCACTGGTCCAGCTAAAGACAGTGTGTGACATGCACATCATGATGTGCGAACCGCACATCGCATCGCACACCACCCGAAGGGCAATTTTGTCCTAAATTTTAGTGATATTTGGGGAAAGTATAAAAGGCCAATTTAGGCACAATTATAAATAACATTCTTCCATCCAAAACATTCTGAAGAACTTTTCTACATTTGAGAACAAGTTTTCCTCTCCAAATAGAAGAGGGTTTGAATCCATTCTCTTGGTTAACCATTTGTGTACTCAAATTGAGCTTAGAACTTGAAATTCAGCTTGAATGAAGAGGATTTAGACTTACCCATTTGGTATATCTCTCTCCTTTGCTATGAGTGTCTAATTTTATTTGTCTAGGGATGTGTTGATAATGGGTGCTTGACAAATGGGTGTGGGTGTTGTTTATTCTTGCTTATAATTGCATATTTGACATGGGTCTAGTAGTGTCACCAAGTTGGTGGTTGCAAACATTAATTTTCATTACTTGACTATGTTGTTGCTTGAAAGAGAATTTCATGGTTTCGGATGTGAGATTACTAGTGCTAACTTGGGACTCCATTAAGATTTGAGGCTACAAATAGCTCTTATCAACAGAATTACCCATTTAAAGGTCTAAGCTAGAGATAGTGTGACCTCCCCAAGCTAGATATTGGTTGCTTGTTGATTTAACCGATGATGCTCTAACTGGGATTATCGTATATATGGTTGTTGATCGAGAGATAAACAACCATCCCCATGACCAATGCTACCATTATCAACAAGAGAGAATAAGTGTGAATTGATAAACACCATATCCCACATTAAAGCCCCATTGGATACACATCCCTAGTCGCCTACTCAACTTGGTACACCCACTTTGTTTATTTGCTTTAAATTTGAATTGTGATTGTAGTGACAGAATCCCAATTCCCCCAACCTCTCACTTTTGTGTTTTTAAACAATTATTCTCCTATTGAAGTCATTTTGATACAATCTTCATATAGCTAGCATCAAGTCTCTGTGGGTATGACCCCAACACCTGTTAGGTACTTATAAATGTCTTTTTCTTGACGATCGTCGTGCCTCCATCTTTGGGGAGTACAATTTGAGCATTTATCAGTTACCATACCAAAAATGCCTTTCAGACTCAACAAAATTGATGAAATTCGCACGGAGATCTTCTCAATGAAAAGTGGGCCCCACGCCTAAAAATCAACTTCCAACCAAAAGGAACTCAATTGCCCAAACTGAGTCCAGAAGTCTTGGGACACGAACCAAAGGTCCCACTAGCCCAAAGTTAAATATTATGGACATAACAACACTGACAAAATTTCCATCCGAGGCCGTCTTCTCTGAATGTTGTCCAAAGTCAACTCTTTTAGCCTTAAGAGTTTCAAAATAGGAAAACAGGGCTTAGAACACAAACAAACTGCCTGAGAGCTGAACCATCAGTCCTTTCAAGTCGTAAATGACCTGTAGCTGATGTGGAAAAGCTCGAAATGCAAAAAAACACAAAAACCAAGAAAATGACCTAGAGGGTCATTACAGTAACATTAGAAAAATCAAACAAAGAGAAGAGGAGCATCATAAGTCTTGCCAAATCTATGATTTACTAGCAAATATCGCGGCAAAACCCCCATGGTTTCTGGTGTCATGGTGCAAGATAACAAGAAGGAGTAGTGGCATTGCTTCAATGGAATCACTGAAGTTATGCTAGAAACACAAAATCCAGCCAGATCTGGGCATCAATGGTGGTGACCACTACTTTTTTAATCTAACAAACAAAAAAATAGAGGGGAAAGAGGAGGGAAATAATGGCAGCATCACGGTGGAGGTGGCTCGCCGGTCATCACCTCTGGGAAGGCAGTGACGGAAGGGATAGAGCACCGAGAGGGGTGAGGAGGAAGAGATAGAGAAGAAGAATTTATGTTTAGAATACCCAAATCTGAAAATTAAGTGTGTGTGTGTGTATGTTTTTTAGTGTAAAAAGATTAATCCCTCCCCTTCCTTTTATAATGAAAACAACCCTCAATTTTATCCAATGAATAAAAGACCTTCCCTCATTGTCCCTCAAGACCATTTTTAATTCATGAGTCATCATCCAAGGGGTGTTTCCTTTTATTAACTAAAATGTAAGAGCTTATTAACCATAGGATAGAGGCTGCACCTAGTCATATCAAATGTCACCTTTTTAAAAGGTGACAAGACCTTGACTTGATCAAATTTTTACTATGTATTTGTAATTAATTTCACTGACTTCTTGCATTTGCAGACTGTATTAAAAATATAAATAATATACAAAAATATGAGTGTCGATATGTAATTACAAAAAAAATGTAAAAATAAAATGTATTTAGCTAAAAAGTTATATTGTCTTGAAAAGATTTAATATGTTGTAAATTGTTTAAAATTTTAGTATCTTTATGATGTATATGTTCAGATGACTTGTAAAATTTTTGCGATTATTAAAATTGTATAATGACAATAAATTGATAAAAATTCTAATATTTACATAATTGAAGATAATTATCAATAAATTATAAAAAGTAAAAATATGACAATAAATTGATAAAACTCCTAAAATAAGGATAATTATCAATGAATTGTAGAAAAGTGAGAAAATGTGTAAAAATTGTGTTTTGTGCTCTTTAACGATCAGGAGGCCTAAGGACGTTAATTTTAACCACGTAGAGCCAAAATTGAGTGTCAACAATAACCTTAAGCACGGTATGGAAAGATCAAGTCTTGAAACATGAACATTGAAAATTGCCCACTGTTTAGAAATCACGGTTAATTTCACAGACCATGAAATAATTTTATGGTCCATAGAACCCACCATCATTTCTATCCCAAAAATGTTACCTCTCTGATGTATTTCCAAGGTTAATAGGATGGTCTATACTTTAAAGTGATGGCCCATCAAGTTAATAATGGAAACCGGGAAGGAAGTATATGTTTTCCCTAACTTGAGTTCATGGTGGAGTTCACACACCGTCCTTTGGTTTCACGGTCCATCGACTAAACCGTAGAAAGCTATCTTGACCTCTGTGTTAGTCTATTATGGTTTTACGGTTTGGTTCATAGACCGTCGTTCATTTCACGGTTCGTGAACTAAAAGAAAGAATTTTTTAGTTTTTGTTCTTGCTTTGTACCATAGTTCCTTTGTACTAACGTGTGCTCCTCACAAGTGCCATGCCTCCCAAGAATCAACCACGCAGAAGTGAAAGAAACAAACATATAGGTAGGGTAAAGCTAGGATTTTTCCAGTCGCTTGCAAGATGAGTTAGAGTCAGAAGCAGAGATCTAAATGCAGATGCAGCCTCACACCACGAGAAAATACAATGATAGCAAAGAGCACCCTCTCTCGAGTCTAAAGAGGGAGGGAATACATCTACTTTCCTAGATTTAACAGCTCTGACAATGCTAGTTCTGGTAATGCTAGCTCTAGTGGTGATGAGGGAGAGTCCACAGCAGCTACCTACTCTTCAAAAAGAAGGAGGCAAACTGATATCCGGGGTAAAGTTTATTAGTATAGAGAGGACTCTCTATGGAAAATAGAGGGAATGAGGAACATCTTCTACATGAGGCTCACAACTACATAGTGGGGGATCATCAAGCATAATATATCCGAAGACATTCGGGTCTACTCCTCTAACCTTACCAAGTACCCAGAGATTAAAGCCCTCTTTGACTATTACATGCTAGGTTGGATAAGCCAACCACCCGGTGACTACAGCTAGGTCATGATCCATGATTTCTATATCGCATATGCGACCACATTGATTAATACACAAAAAAATCAAATACAACAAAAAGGCAATGACTGCTAGATAGTGTGAAAGTGTGGGGGTAAATATTGATATTTCATAGCACACGATTCACTTATTTTACTTTGAACTAACTTATGAGCCACGATCCACTAATTCTAATTTTTATTATATGATGGATGAGAGGAAGAAGCATATAGAGTGGCTCGAATCGATACTCACATATATGGAGCTTTCTATGTTTACTGATGCCAAGGCCTCCATCACCAAAAGTTCATTGAGTCTTACAACCAATTTTTGGTGGGCCGTAGTGCGCCTGCGACTGATTTTGACATCCACTGACAACACCCTCACCATAGAGCAAGACATCTTGGTAGCTACCCTTATGTCGAGGTTTGAGCTAAACTTCGAGCAGATTATTGTTAATGAGATTAGGGAGAGAGCTCTAACATATGGCACTTTACTTCAATTCCCCTGCTTAATCACACAGTTGTGTAGGGATGCTCAGGTGCCTAATTTAGGATATTGATTGAACTATGAGCGCCCTCTATGAGCATGACATTTCTAAGTGCCGCGACAAGTTGAACCCTATTGCAAAGGGTAGGATACAAACCTCATCTTCTGGGGGCACACTTTTGGAGGAGTTTCTGAAGGAGAGCGAGAAAGTCCATAGAGAGCACCGTTTCCATGATCCATGAGTCTATCACATTTGCATTCTCATATCGATTGGATGGAGATCCGAGTTAATGAGAGATTGAAGACTGTTATAGTTCCAAATCCAGAACTCATTCTTACTAAGCTCGCACAGGACCATGCTTCCATAGCAGAGATGCAAGCTAGGTCTGTGCTTGTCTTTGGTGACCCTACACAATACTTACATGTTGAGACTCAGGATAATGCCCACTTCTATAGTGTGATGGAAGACTCCCCTCTGCATGATTTTGGGGAGACACATAGAGAGAAAGATCATATAGAGATGAGTGATGCGGATAGAGAGCGACCTGAGGAGAGGCGTATGAAGAGAGCTTTGTATCTCTCTAAGGATAAGGCTCAGGCATAGAGATATTGGTGCCTCTTCGAGTATGGATCCTGATAGTAAGGAGTGTACTCGAGATCATGACCCTGCAGGTGAGTTTAGACTTTGATTAAGCTAGTTACTAGCATTGCTACTAATGGAGCTTCACCTGCAACCTGAATTCAACACCTAACATCGGCTCCTAAAGCACAATATCTAAGTTCTCAACTCTCTTATTTTAGACATTTTTAATGCATTGGGGATAATGCACAACTCTTTTAGTGGGGTTGGGGTTTGTTTGTGTCCGTCCTTGGGTTTTTCTTATTGTGTTCTTTTCCTGAGGGCATTACTTTTTTGTTGAACCAACATGTTTTGAATAGTTTGTGTTTTGTGATATGTTTGTGAATAGGTAGATGTCATGACCCAAAATCAGGTCGTGATGGCGCCTCCATAACCCCTAGTAGGCAAGCCAACCCAAAGATGCAGAATTAAAATACAACAGTTCAAATAAAGAATGTGGAAGAGAATTATAAGGAAATAAAGGCCAATAGTATAGATACATAGCAGCTGTAATAAATATATGAAAATGGTCCTAAAGTTACCGAGAAGACAAAATATACACAATAACCAATCCCAGACCTGGTGTCACTAGTGCAAGAGCGTTTAAAGTATAGAGTAGCTGTACAACAAGTATTGTCTATCCAAAATACAAAATATAGATTGAAAGATAGATAGAACGGAGCAAAAGTCTGCAAAACGTTGGGAGCTCACCACGATCCGAACAGCAGCTGGCCATAAATGATAGGAGGATCAACGAGAGTGGCTTGTACTAGGTGTTGCATCATAAAAAGATGCAAAGTGTAGTATGAGTACCAAAACAATGGGTACCCAGTATGCATCAAAGGCCGACTGAACTCATAAAGATAATATATAATATAAACTACAGGAATGTAAGCTAACAACTGGGATCCACCTAAATCTAGTTATCAACAGAAAAACCAAACTATTTAACCGATGGTGAAGATAATGATGAGAGACAGGTAAAGCACTCTATATTCATGTAGATAATTCAATGCAATGCATTATAAGATGATATGATGCAAAGTATGGCCAATGCATAAAAGTAAAACCAGGTATCTGGTACCCTAGGTGCCTAAAATAAACCTCGAGCTCATCAACATATGCATAAAAATAAAACCCAGATATGTGCTCCTCGAGCCACCAAAATCATACCTCGAGCTCATCAACAAGAAAGTCAAAGTATATAAAGGGTCTGAAAATGTTCCTTGGACCATCTGATGTGCCAGGATTTGACAGCACTTTTGACGCTTAAAACAAGGGATTTTTGGGAGTTCTTGAGTACATTTTATTAGATTTGATGAAGTTTGTTAAGTTTGAAGGGACAAGGTATGAAATAGATAAAATTACCAAAAATTTACAGTTTATGGGCAAAATATAGCCACCACGGGCGTCACACCTAAGACGGCCCATGGGGCAGATCATCGGATTGAGGCAGCATGATTTGCAAAGGCTGTGGAGCCCCGACGAGCTAGCACGATGCTCGTGGAATACATGACGGGGTGTGGATTTGCCCATCGAACTACTACAGCGATACATGCTAAGATCCAAGGAAGGGCGATGGGCACCACGACTCCCGTGACAATCCCGATGGCCCATCGTTGATACCAGTGGAAACCAGGCTGGAGAGCTGGAGAAGAGCTAAGTTAGGTGTCGTGAGGATTTCCTCATCCCGTGAGATCATGGCAGCGAGATTTTCTGAATAGTTAAAGAAGGTCGACGGGGCCCACGATACCCGTAATACCAGCGACGGCCCGTGAGGCATTCCATCGGATATGCCGCATCCAGATTCTCCCAGTTTTATTAGGATTTGATTTCTTTGTCTATAAATTCTTTCCCTTAGGTTTTATTTATGACATTACACAGAGATTGCAAGTTGGTTACACGTTATTTTTTAGGATACTTTCGGATAGTTATTACATTCTTCTTTGGTATTGATTTCAAACACAAGTTCTTGATTAATTGAAGTGTTCTTGAGATTTTTCTTCAAGATTCTGGATTTCTTTATTCTCAAATGTAAGTATCTATTGATGATTGCTCAAACAAACATTAATTATGCACGTATGAACATGAGTAGCTAAATTCACAACTAGGGTTGTGGGAACCATGAAGGATTAATGAAGTAGGAGAAGTACTTAGGTAATCTAGGGCGGTGTTTATGCATGTATTATTCTTCCCTTCGCTTTGATTGCTTTTTAATGGTGCGCAATGTTAGAACTCGCCTTATCCTTACTTTCCGGACCAAGGAGGTAACGGATGGGAAAAGGGTTATTTAACAATGGAGATTTAAGGCTACCAACCCTCATCTAATAGCTTGTCCTTGTCCGGGAATAACTAATCTGGGATCCAGGGTAAGGGTTAGTAAATCATACACCCACGGCCGGACCAAGGCGTATGGTTAAATTCACCTAGTTACCAGACAAAAGAATTAGGTGAACCTAACTTACCGATTCTGCATGCTAAGCACCAAACTAGTTTACTAAGTACAATGCCTTACTAAGTTATTATCTCATGGGGAACACTACCCTAGTCATCTCATCCATTGGTTACAACTCTCAAAATTAGCAAATTTTACTTGTTTACTTTTGATTTACAATTGTTACTTGTCACTTTAACCCCCCCCCTTGTGGGAAATAAACGACTAAAAGCACTAGTAAACACTGATCTACCCTAGTCCTATCATATTCCCTGTGGGATCTACCCCAACCTTTAGTTGGGTTCTATATTTGAACAGCGGCCGCTTGCGCTTCTTTTAGAGGTGTAATTTGGGCATATCAAATTTTGGCGCCGTTGCCGGAGAATACGATTTAGGATTAAGAGAGATTGTGTTTATTTCACTATTAGTCCTTATTTCCTGATTTTACTTTTTCTGTTTATTTTTGTTTTGATCTCAGGTTTGCACTACTATGCATGCCCAGTACAAGGAATCAAGGCAATCCCTTGATCCCTTACGATGTGGAGCTCTCCAAAACTCTACGCAATATGGCTAAGGAGGGAGAGCATGAGACTCAAGAACATATTATAGCTCGGCTACTGGCTGAAGCCGAGTAGAGGAAAAGGGATGATGTAGCACACCAAAAGGAAGGCGAAGACGCCCTTACTGTTGAAGATGCTCAAATCAAAAAAAAATGTCGCAACTATTAAGTATGTAGCTGAGCTATCAAGGCAAGGAAGACAACATGCTATCCGAGACGAGGCAGCAACTAGACGTCTGCCACATAATAGGGGTCGACAGATGTAGCAACAAAGGCATATCCCTTGGTATTATAATAATGAGGATGAGGAGGAGGAGGAATTCGGCACCACTGGACCCATAGTGTTGCCACCATTGGCTGACGGAACAAAGTTTGATATCACCAGCGCCATGATCCAGCTGCTGAACCTGAAAGGACTTTATTCAGGTAAGCCAATGGAAGATGCAATTCTACATGTGCGGAATTTTTTGTGGATTAGCAAATCGTACAATATGCCAGGAGTGGGGCAGGAGGCTATTAGACTAAGGCTATTTCCATTTTCATTGACCGGTGAGGTGACTGCATGGCTCTCAAAACTGTCTGATAATTCCATATACACATGGCACGAGCTGAAAAATCAGTTTCTGGAGCGATTCTTTCCTTCATCGAGGATGTTGCAGCTAAAGCAGGAGATCTAGAACTTCAAGCAGCTACTTGCAGAAGCATTGTATGAGTCTTGGCTGAGGTTTAAGAAGAAGCTGAAACAAGTTCTGAGACACGAAATTCCTTCAAGGCATCTGATGGAGATCTTCTACAAGGCATTGAACTCCAAGACTAAATTAGTAGGTGATATTGTAACTGGAGCAGCATTAATGGAGAACACATATTATGAGGCTGCGGAGATGCTGGATAGGGTTGCTAAGACTAACCGAGCATGGCATACTAGAGAGGCTGAGACTGCAATAGGTACGTATGCAGTTGGTAATTCTGTGGATCCAAATGAATTGCAAGACATTAAAGAGGAAGTTGCTAAGATGAACACGACACTGGGTTGCTTGGAAAGAAATTCCTGACTGAGGGAGTAGAGAAGATAAAAGTCATCGGTTTGCAAGGCAAAGCACCTAGACCAGACGGTTGCTGATCTAAAGAAGAAGTCAGTTATCTGAATGATCAAGGGATGGGTTTCCGGGATTTTGGCCAAGGAAATCAAGGTCGGAACAGATGCACCAGTTGTCAACCAGCATGAATCTGAGCCAAAAGGGTACACTCCCAAGTGACACCATTCAGAACCCGAAGAATGATCAACAGGTTATGGCGGTGACCACTCGGAGTGGAAAGCAGACTTTTGATCCTCCCATGCCTATTATTGTTGATGAACCAACCAAAGCTGAAAAAAATATGTAATTACAAAAAAAATGTAAAAATAAAATGTATTTAGCTAAAAAATTATATTGTCTTGAAAAGATTTAATATGTTGTAAATTGTTTAAAATTTTAGTATCTTTATGATGTATATGTTCAGATGACTTGTAAAATTTTTGCGATTATTAAAATTGTATAATGACAATAAATTGATAAAAATTCTACTATTTACATAATTGAAGATAATTATCAATAAATTATAAAAAGTAAAAATATGATAATAAATTGATAAAACTCCTAAAATAAGGATATTTATCAATGAATTGTAGAAAAGTGAGAAAATGTGTAAAAATTGTATTTTGTGCTCTTTAACGATCAGGAGGCCTAAGGACGTTAATTTTAAGCACGTAGAGCCAAAATTGAGTGTCAACAATAACCTTAAGCACGGTATGGAAAGATCAAGTCTTGAAACATGAACATTGAAAATTGCCCACTGTTTAGAAATCACGGTTAATTTCACAGACCATGAAACAATTTTATGGTCCATAGAACCCACCATCATTTCTATCCCAAAAATGTTACCTCTCTGATGTATTTCCAAGGTTAATAGGATGGTCTATACTTTAAAGTGATGGCCCATCAAGTTAATAATGGAAACCGGGAAGGAAGTATATGTTTTCCCTAACTTGAGTTCATGGTGGAGTTCACACACCGTCCTTTGGTTTCACGGTCCATTGACTAAATCGTAGAAAGCTATCTTGACCTCTGTGTTAGTCTATTATGGTTTTACGGTTTGGTTCATAGACCGTCGTTCATTTCACGGTTCGTGAACTAAAAGAAAGAATTTTTTAGTTTTTGTTCTTGCTTTGTACCATAGTTCCTTTGTACTAACGTATGCTCCTCACTAGTGCCATGCCTCCCAAGAATCAACCACGCAAAGGTGAAAGAAACAAACCTATAGGTAGGGTAAAGCTAGGATTTTTCCACTCGCTTGCAAGATGAGTTAGAGTCAGAAGCAGAGATCTAAATGCAGATGCAGCCTCACACCACGAGGAAATACAATGATAGCAAAGAGCACCCTCTCTCGAGTCTAAAGAGGGAG
Source organism: Jaltomata sinuosa (assembly GCA_003996215.1). NCBI lineage: Eukaryota > Viridiplantae > Streptophyta > Magnoliopsida > Solanales > Solanaceae > Jaltomata > Jaltomata sinuosa. The sequence continues at coordinate 100,846 of QJPP01001912.1, read as the reverse complement.
GGAATACATCTACTTTCCTAGATTTAACAGCTCTGACAATGCTAGTTCTGGTAATGCTAGCTCTAGTGGTGATGAGAGAAAGTCCGCAGCAGCTACCTCCTCTTCAAAAAGAAGGAGGCAAACTGAGATCCGGGGTAAAGTTTATTAGTATAGAGAGGACTCTCTATGGAAAATAGAGGGCATGAGGAACATCTTCTACATGAGGCTCACAACTACATAGTAGGGGATCATCAAGCATAATATATCCGAAGACATTCGGGTCTGCTCCTCTAACCTTACCAAGTACCCAGAGATTAAAGCCCTCTTTGACTATTACATGCTATGTTGGATAAGCCAAACACCCGGTGACTACAGCTAGGTCATGATCCATGATTTCTATATCGCATACGCGACCACATTGATTAATACACAAAAAATCAAATACAACAAAAAGGCAATGACTGCTAGATAGTGTGAAAGTGTGGGGGTAAATATTGATATTTCATAGCACACGATTCACTTATTTTACTTTGAACTAACTTATGAGCCACCATCCACTACATCTAATTTTTATTATCTGATGGATGAGAGGAAGAAGCATATAGAGTGGCTCGAATCGATACTCACATACAAGGAGCTTTCTTGGTTTACTGATGCCAAGGCCTCCATCACCAAAAGTTCATTGAGTCTTACAACCAATATTTGGTGGGCCGTAGTGCGCCTGCGACTGATTTTGACATCCACTGACAACACCCTCACCCTAGATCAAGACATCTTGGTAGCTACACTCATGTCGAGGTTTGAGCTAAACTTCGAGCAGATTATTGTTAATGAGATTAGGGAGAGAGCTCTAAGATATGGCACTTCACTTCCATTCCCCTGCTTAATCACACAGTTGTGTAGGGATGCTCAGGTGCCTAATTTAGGTTATTGATTGAACTATGAGCGCCCTCTATGAGCATGACATTTCTAAGTGCCGCGACAAGTTGAACCCTATTGCAAAGGGTAAGACACAAACCTCATCTTCTGGGGGCACACTTTTGGAGGAGTTTCTGAAGGAGAGCGAGCATATTGATAGGTAGCTACCCATAGGGGAAGTGGTTGCCATACCATCTTAGGTACCATCTACAGAGACCAGTACAGCTATAGCTCTCATGGAAACCTCAATTACTACTGGTGCTCAAACTTCTACTCTTACTTCAAAATTTGCTTTAACTAGAGAGAGCTCACGATCATTTGCCCAAAAGGCTGACAAAGTAGATATGTAGTTTGATATTCTTCTTCGAGAGTTGAAGCCTTTTGTGAGAAAGTCCATAGAGAGCACCTTTTCCATGATCCATGAGTCTATCACATTTGCATTCTCATATCGATAGGATGGAGATCCGAGTAAATGAGAGATTGAAGACTTTCATTGTTCCAAATCCAGAACTCATTCTTACTGAGCTCGCACAGGACCATGCTTCCATAGCAGAGATGCAAGCTAGGTATGTGCTTGTCTTTGGTGACGCTACACAATACTTACATGTTGAGACTCAGGATAATCCCCACTTCTATAGTGTGATGGAAGACTCCCCTCTGCATGATTTTGGGGATATACATAGAGAGAAAGATCATATAGAGATGAGCAATGCGGATAGAGAGCGGCCTGAGGAGAGGCGTATGAAGAGAGCTTTGTATCTCTCTAAGGATAAGGCTCAGGCATAGAGATATTGGTGCCTCTTCGAGTATGGATCCTGATAGTAAGGAGTGTACTCGAGATCATGACCCTGCAGGTGAGTTTAGACTTTGATTAAGCTAGTTACTAGCATTGCTACTAATGGAGCTTCACCTGCAACCTAACTTCAACACCTAACATCGGCTCCTAAAGCACAATATGTAAGTTCTCAACTCTCTTATTTTAGATATTTTTAATGCATTGGGGATAATGCACAACTCTTTTAGTGGGGTTGGGGTTTGTTTGTGTCCGTCCTTGGGTTTTTCTTATTGTGTTCTTTTCCTGAGGGCATTACTTTTTTGTTGAACCAACATGTTTTGAATAGTTTGTGTTTTGTGATATGTTTGTGAATAGGTAGATGTCATGACCCAAAATCAGGTCGTGATGGCGCCTCCATAACCCCTAGTAGGCAAGCCAACCCAAAGATGCAGAATTAAAATACAATAGTTCAAATAAAGAAAGTGGAAGAGAATTATAAGGAAATAAAGGCCAATAGTATAGATACATACCAGCTGTAATAAATATATGAAAATGGTCCTAAAGTGACCGAGAAGACAAAATATACACAATAACCAATCCCAGACCTGGTGTCACTAGTGCAAGAGCATTTAAAGTATAGAGTAGCTGTACAACAAGTACTGTCTATCCAAAATACAAAATATAGATTGAAAGATAGATAGAACGCAGCAAAAGTTTGCAAAACGTCGGGAGCTCACCACGATCCGAACAGCAGTTGGCCATAAATGATAGGAGGATCAACGAGAGTAGCTTGTACTAGGTGTTGCATCATAAAAAGATGCAAAGTGTAGTATGAGTACCAAAACAATGGGTACCCAGTATGCATCAAAGGCCGACTGAACTCATAAAGATAATATATAATATAAACTACATGAATGTAAGCTAACAACTGGGATCCTTCTAAATCTAGTTATCAATAGAAAAACCAAACTATTTAACCGATGGTGAAGATAATAATGAGAGACAGGTAAAGCACTCTAAATTCATGTAGATAATTCAATGCAATGCATTATGAGATGATATGATGCAAAGTATGGCCAATGCATAAAAGTAAAACCAGGTATCTGGTACCCTAGGTGCCTAAAATAAACCTCGAGCTCATCAACATATGCATAAAAATAAAACCCAGATATGTGCTCCTCGAGCCACAAAAATCATACCTCGAGCTCATCAACAAGAAAGTAAAAGTATATAAAGGGTCTGAAAATGTTCCTTGGACCATCTGATGTGCCAGGATTTGACGGCACTTTTGACGCTTAAAACAAGGGTTTTTTGGGAGGTCTTGAGTACATTTTGTTAGATTTGATGACGTTTGTTAAGTGTGCATGGACAAGGTATGAAATAGATAAAAGTAACAAAAATTTACAGTTTATGGGCAAAATATAGCCACCACGGGCGTCACACCTATGACGGCCCATGGGGCAGATCATCGGATTGAGGCAGAAGGATTTGCAAAGGTTGTAGAGCCCCGACTAGGTAGCACGATGCCCGTGGAAGACATGACGGGGCGTGTCCTTGCCCATCAAACTGCTACAGGGATACATGCTAAGATCCAAGGAAGGGCGACGGGCACCACGACTCCCGTGACAATCCCGATGGCCCATCGTTGATGCCCCTGGAAACCAGGCTGGAGAGCTGGAGAAGACCTAAGTTAGGTGACGTGAGGATCGCCTCATCCCGTGAGATCATGGCAGCAAAATTTTCTGAAGAGTTAAAGAAGGCCGACGGGGACCACGATGCTCGTAACACCAGCGACGGCCCGTGAGGCATCCCATCGGATATGTCGCATCCAGATTCTCCCAGTTTTATTAGGATTTGATTTCTTTGTCTATAAATGCTTTCCCTTAGGTTTTATTTATGACATTACACATAGATTGCAAGTTGGTTACACGTTATTTTTTAGGATACTTTCGGATAGTTATTACATTCTTCTTTGGTATTGATTTCAAACACAAGTTCTTGATTAATTGAAGTGTTCTTGAGTTTTTTCTTCAAGATTCTGGATTTCTTTATTCCCAATTGTAAGTATCTATTGATGATTGCTCAAACAAACATTAATTATGCACGTATGAACATGAGTAGCTAAATTCACAACTAGGGTTGCGGGAACCATGAAGGATTAATGAAGTAGGCAAAGTACTTAGGTAATCTAGGGCGGTGTTTATGCATGTATTATTCTTCCCTTTGCTTTGATTGCTTTCTAATGGTGCACAATGTTAGAACTCGCCTTATCCTTACTTGCCGGACCAAGGAGGTAACGGATGGGAAAAGGGTTGTTTAACAATGGAGATTTGAGGCTACCAACCCTCATCTAATAGCTTGACCTTGTCCGGGAATAACTAATCTGGGATCCAGGGTAAGGGTTAGTAAATCATACACCCACGGCCTGACCAAGGCGTATGGTTAAATTCACCTAGTTACCGGACAAAGGAATTAGGTGAACTTAACTTACCAATTCTGCATGCTAAGCACCAAACTAGTTTACTAAGTACAATGCCTTACTAAGTTATTATCTCATGGGGAACACTACCCTAGTCATCTCATCCATTGGTTACAACTCTCAAAATTAGCAAATGTTACTTGTTTACTTTTGATTTACAATTGTTACTTGTCACTTTAACCCCCCCGCCCCTTGCGGGAAATAAACGACTAAAAGCACGAGTAAACACTGATCTACCCTAGTCCTATCATATTCCCTGTGGGATCTACCCCAACCTTTAGTTGGGTTCTATATTTGAACAGCGACCGTTTGCGCTTCTTATAGAGGTGTAATTTGGGCATATCAAATTTTGGCGCCATTGCTGGAGAATACGGTTTAGGATTAAGAGAGATTGTGTTTATTTCACTATTAGTCCTTATTTCCTAATTTTACTTTTTCTGTTGTTTTTGTTTTGATCTCAGGTTTGCACTACTATGCATGCCCAGTACAAGGTATCAAGGCAATCCCTTGATCCCTTACGATGTGGAGCTCTCCAAAACTCTAAGCAATATGGCTAAGGAGGGAGAGCATGAGACTTAAGAGCATATTACAGCTCGGCTACTGGCTGAAGCCGAGTAGAGGAAAAGGGATGATGTAGCACACCAAAAGGAAGGCGAAGACGCCCTTACTGCTGAAGATGCTCAAATCAAAAAAAATCTCGCAGCTATAAATGATGTAGCTGAGCTATCAAGGAAAGGAAGACAACATGCTATCCGAGACGAGGCAGCAACTAGACGTCTGCCACATAATAAGGGTTGACAGATGTAGCAGCAAAGGCATATCCCTTGGTATTATAATAATGAGGATGAGAAGGAGGAGAAATTCGGCACCGCTGGACCCATAGTGTTGCCACCATTGGCTGACGGAACAAAGTTTGATATCACCAGCGCCATGATCCAGCTGCTGAACCTGAAAGGACTTTATTCAGGTAAGCCCATGGAAGATGCAATTCTACATGTGCAGAATTTTTTGTGGATTAGCAAATCGTACAATATGCCAGGAGTGGGGCAGGAGGCTATTAGACTAAGGCTATTTCCATTTTCATTGACTGGTGAGGCGACTGCATGGCTCTCAGAACTGTCTGATAATTCCATATACATATGGCACGAGCTGAAAAATCAGTTTCTGGAGCAATTCTTTCCTCCATCAAGGATGCTACAGCTAAAGCAGGAGATCTACAACTTTAAGCAGCTACTTGCAGAAGCATTGTATGAGTCTTGGCTGAGGTTTAAGAAGAAGCTGAAACAAGTTCTGAGACACGAAATTCCTTCAAGGCATCTGATGGAGATCTTCTACAAGGCATTGAACTCCAAGACTAAATTAGTAGGTGATACTGTAACTGGAGCAGCATTCATGGAGAACACATATTATAAGGCTGCGGAGATGCTGGATAGGGTTGCTAAGACTAACCGAGCATGGCATACTAGAGAGGCTGAGACTGCAATAGGTACGTATGCAGTTGGTAATTCTGTGGATCAAAATGAATTGCAAGACATTAAAGAGGAAGTTGCTAAGATGAACACGACACTTGGGTTGCTTGGAAAGAAATTCCTGACTGAGGGAGTAGAGAAGATAAAAGTCATCAGTTTGCAAGGCAAAGCACCTAGACCAGACGGTTGCTGATCTAAAGAAGAAGTCAGTTATCTGAATGATCAAGGGATGGGTTTCCGAGATTCTGGCCAAGGAAATCAAGGTCGGAACAGAGATAGAGATGATTACTACAATCGGTCTGGTTACAGAGATGGTGACTGGCAGAAAAAGGATGGGTATAAGAACGATAAAAGTGGTCTTTATGTTCTGCCTGCGACTCGCAAAGAGCTGGCTGGACAACCCACTATGAGGGAATTGATCAACAAGGTGTTTCAAAAGGTTGAATCCACGGATGCACGTATGAAGGAGATAAAAGCTGAACTTTCAGGTATCAGTCAGAAGGTGGAGTCTCACTCTGTCTCCATAAAGCAGCTTGAGACACAGATACACCAGTTGTCAACCAGCATGAATCTGAGCCAAAAGGGTACACTCCCAAGTGACACCATTCAGAACCCGAAGAATGATCAACAGGTTATGGCGGTGACCACTCGGGGTGGAAAGCAGACTTTTGATCCTCCTATGCCTATTATTATTGATGAACCAACCAAAGCTGAGAAGGATGATGCTGAGATTGTAGCTGATTCTGAAGAGAAAGCTAGTAGTGAAGGGTCATCTGAGAGACCTACTTCTGAGTTAAAGGCGAAGAGAAAATAGGTTGCACCGCTCCTGAAACCCATGACATTGCCTCCTCCACCTTATCCCCAGAGGTTGAAGAAGAAGGTTAAGGATGGATAATTTCACAGGTTCATCTCTATGATGAAGGAGCTATCAGTCAATATCACTTGGGTCAAAGCATTGGAGAAGATGCCTGGTTATGCAAAATTCATGAATGATTTGGTGATGAGGAAGAGAATGGTTAGTTTTGAGCCAGCAAACAATTTGCACCATTGCAGTGTAATAGCATCCTGTTCTATGGTACAAAAGAAGAAAGATCCTGAAGCCTTCACCATTCCTTGCACGATTGGAGCATTCTACTTCGCCAAAACTTTGTGTGATATGGTTGCTAATATAAATCTGATGCCGCTAGTATTATATAATCAGCTGGGCTTAGGATCCCCCACTCCAACTACAATGCAGCTACTTATGGCAGATCGCACGGTGAAGAGGCCTGTGGGAATTTTATATGATGTACTGGTAAAGGTTGACATATTTATCTTTCCTACAGATTTTGTGATTCTGGATTGTGAGGTTGACTTCAAGGTGCACATTATCTTGGGGAGACCATTCTTGGCTACTAGGCGTGCTTTGATTGACTTGGAAATAGGTCAAATGAAATTCAGGCTGAATGATGAGGAGGTGACTTTTAATGTGTGCAAATCTATGAAGCACCATGATGACATGCGAGTGGTGTTAGTTATTGATGTTGTTGATGAGTACCAGCTGGTCATACCTATTGAGGAGAGACTTGGTGCCGAAGCCCTTATAGCCATAATTATGAACTTTGATGGTAACTACATTGAGAAGTACGATGAAACGGTAGCAGCGCTCACAGGTTTGGGATCTTATAGTTATGCACCAAAGAAGCTGGACTTAGACCTGAAGAATAGGCAGACACCACCTGCCCTCCCATCCATTGAGGAGCCTCTAGTCTTGGAGCTCAAAGCACTTCTAGCACATCTTTGGTATGTATTCTTGGGAGCAAATCAAACTTTGCCGGTAATCATTGCTGCAGATCTAGGTGAAGCGCAAGTTGAAGCCTTGGTGTCGGTCTTGAGGAAGTTTAAGAGATCCATTGGTTAGACCATCGCAGACATCATTGGTATTCTACCTGGAATCTGTACACATAAAATCTTGATCGAGCCTGATTATGTTCCATCTATTGAGCAGCAACGTAGGTTAAATTATCCTATGTAAGAAGTCGGAGATCATTAAGTGGTTGGATGCAGGTGTGGTTTATCCGATTTCAAACAACAAGTGGGTGTGCTCGGTCCAATGTGTACCAAAGAAAGTGGGGATTACTGTGGTCCCAAATGCAAAGAACGAGTTGATTCCGATGAGGCCAGTCACAGGCTGACGCATATGCATGGACTACAGGAAACTGAATGTGTGGACTGAGAAAGACCATTTCCCAATGTCGTTCATGGATTAGATGCTAGACCGTCTTGCGGGTAAAGGTTGGTACTATTTTCTTGATGGTTATTCGGGGTACAATCATATCTCTATTACCTCCGAAGACTATGAGAAAACCACATTCACTTGTCCGTATGGGACTTTTGCTTTCAAGAGGATGTCGTTTGGTCTGTGCAATGCTCCAGCTACATTCTAGAGGTGTATGATGTCTATTTTATTTGACATGGTGGAGGACACTATAGAGGTATTTATGGATGACTTTTCAGTGGTAGGTGACTCTTTTGAAGATTTTCTGGCTCATCTGGGTTGTGTATTGAAATGTTGTGAAGAGTGCAACCTAGTGCTGAACTGGGAAAAGTGTCACTTCATGGTGAAAGAGGGGATAGTGCTTGGTAATCGAATTTCAAATAAGGGCATAGAGGTTGATAGAGTGAAGATTGAGGTGATTGAAAAATTGCCTCCACGAGTTTCTGTGAAAGGAATTCGGAGTTTCTTGGGGCATGCTGGTTTTTATAGGAGGTTTATCAAGGACTTCTCCAAAATTGTTAATCCATTGTGCATGATATTGGAGAAAGAGGTAAAAATTTGTGTTTGATGATGCATTTCTGAAGGCATTCGAGTGCCTTAAAGAGAAGTTGGTCTCGGCCCCTATTATTATCTCTCCTAAATGGTCTCAACCGTTTGAGGTTATGTGCGATACTAGTGGAGTGGTGCTACGAGCAGTCCTAGGCTAGAGGCATGAAAATATCCTCCATCCTATATACTACACTAGCAAAGCACTTAACCCCTCTCAGAAGAATTATACTGTGACTGAACAGGAGATGCTTGCTGTGGTTTTGCATTTGAAAAGTTCAGATCTTATTTTCTTGGCACCAAGGTGGTGGTGCACACTGACCATGCAGCTCTTCGTTATCTCATGGCGAAGAAGGATGCGAAACCAAGGCTGACTAGATGGGTGTTGCTGCTACAAGAGTTTGATTTTGAAGTCAAAGACCGAAAGAGTATAGAGAATCAAGTGGCAGACCATTTGTCTAGGCTGGAAGAAGAGGCTATGATGAAGCTGAATAATGAGCAAGAGATTGATGAATGGTTTCCAGACGAACAAGTATTGACGGCTTCTCAAGATTTTATCCCATGGTTTGTGGACATTGCCAACTATTTGGCAAGTGATTTAGTGCCTGATGACTTATTTGTTCACCAAAGAAGAAAGTTCATGTCTGATGTGAAGAAGTACTTTTGGGAAGAGCCTTTCTTGTTCCGTGTGTGTGCTGATACTATGATCCGAAGATGTGTGCCTAAAGATGATATGATAGAGATACTGGAAGCGTGCCATTCATCCCCTGTTGGGGGTCATCATAGTGGTATCCAGACGGCACATAAGATCTTGCAATACGACTATTATTGGCCGACTATTCATAAAAACGCCCATGAGTTCGCTAAGGCTTGCAGCAGATGTCATAGGGAAGGCGGTATATCAAGGAGGCATGAGCTTCCTATGAATCCCATCCTTGTGATTGAGCTATTTGATATTTTGGGTATAGACTTCATGGGTTCGTTTGTGCTGTCCGATGGGAACCGGTATATATTGGTGGCTGTGGACTATGTATCTAAGTGAGTGAAGGAGGTTGCGCTTCCCAGTAATGAAGGTAAATGTGTCATAGCGTTCTTGAAAAGGAACATCTTCTCCAGGTTCATTATGCCAAAGGCCATTAATAGTGATGGAGGCTCTCACTTTTGCAACAAGATGTTTTTTTGTTGTGCTTGAGAAATATGGAGTGAAACACAGAGTTGCAACCCCTTATCATCCTCAGACGAGTGGGCAAGTGGAGGTTTCCAATAGAGAGATAAAATCTATCTTGTCCAAGACTGTCAATGCAAATAGAAAGCATTGGTCGCGGAAGCTAGATGATGCTTTGTGGGCATACCTGACTGCATACAAAACTCCAATAGGCATGTCACCATATCAGCTTGTGTTTGGTAAGGCTCCGGTTGAGTTAGAGCATAAGGTCATGTGGGCGTTGAAGAAGCTGAATTTAGATTGGTCTGAGGCATCATTGCAGCGGCTTGGCACTGTACAAAGATAGGATGAAATTGTATCATGACCGGAAGATAGAGAAAAGAGATTTTCAGCCAGGTGACTTGGTCCTGCTCTTCAATTCTAGACTTCGCTTATTTCCTGGCAAGTTGAAGTCTAAGTGGATTGGACCCTTCACGGTGGTACAAGTTTTTCCTCATGGAGCTGTTGAACTTGAAAACCATGAGGGAAAAAGGTTCAAGGCAAATAGGCAGCGGATAAAAGCTTATTTCGGCACAGCAGAGGAGGTCAGAAAGATTAAGGCATGGAGCATTGATGAGTTTGTCCCACCCAAGGAGCTTGATGAAGTCTGAGTAATCAAGCAACCTGCTTCATGCCATGACATTAAATTAGGCACTACATGGGAGGCAACCCATGAAGTTGTAGTGTACTTTGTTTGGTTTTTAGTTTTAGTGGATGTAAGAGTGCTTTGGTGAAGTCTGAGTAACCAAGACACTTGCGTCATACCGCAATATTAAATCAAGCACTGCATGGGAGGCAACCCATGGATTAATATGTGTTCATTTTGCAGAAGGAATGGAGATGAAAACAAGGGCTAAACTTATAGGAAAAAAAGGACCCCACGGGCCAGCCGACGGGACGTCGCAGATGCCACGCCTGTGGGATAGGAGACATCAACTGGAAAATTTTCTAAGTGTTGAAAGGATGGTGGTCTGCCACATTCCTACATCCTGCATGGCAGGTCATCGTGGATCCGACGGGCTTCGGAATGGGCGTGAAGTCCCTCAAGAGGAAGAGAAATAGACAGAGGCCCTGCCTCATTCCCACGCCCCGCATAACGGGCCATCGTGGATCCAAAGGGCGTGGGGTTGGGCGTGGTGCATCCTCCCAGGTAAGTACCTACGATATGGCATCGCACGTTCGATGGTCATTGCATGGCCCATCATCTAGGTCAGTCAAAAAGGGGTCAACTTATTATTAAAATTCTAATATTGACACGACCTGGAATCCATTTTTCCTTTTTCCCCGCGCCTATAATGTTTTGACCTCATTCTTTTGAGGTCAAAGTTATTCGAACTCCTCTCTCTCTCAAACCCTCTCTCATCCACCAACTCACATTCCCAAGATCCCACATCCCACACAATCATTACCACCGATTCCCATTCATCAAGTTTGTTGCAAGAGACTTTTGCTAAACCAACAAAGTACTAAATGGCTCCAAAACCACAACTTAGACGAGGGGGCCCCGAAAGTCTAAAGATGCATCCAGACCATCTTGGCTAAAGGATCAGCTAATTGATTCTGAGGCCGAGAAGAGAGACTCTGACAACACCCCCTCGTCCAGAATATAAGGCGGTAGCTGGTTGTGTCTTCCTCTCACTCTGAAGAGGAGGAAGCCAACCTACCTGCAGACCAACAAGTATCATCCTCCGGCTTATCCAAATCCAGTGCCGAGAGTGAACAGGCACCTACGGGAAAAGAATTGGCTACTTAGGTTTCGAGTGGTACAGCAGATGAGTCTGGAGGTGAGGAAGGCTCGGAGCATAGTTCTGACAAAGATGAAAAAAGAGATCGCGGAGCTGAGGGTTGAAGTCAACAAATTGAACAATCCTCCTCCTACCCAATCCATAGCACCAATAGTCCTGCCACGGATCACACCAGAGCCCACGCTCAACCTATCAGATTTTGTAGATCTCGACCTCCATATGGCACACTTGGACTCGGCTGTGGAAAAGGAGCCTGAAAAAGTTAACGAGCCATTTCATGAGCCTGCTACACATAAGAGAAAAAGAAATATCAAGGAAAAGCAGGTTCAAGAGGGTGATGCTCCTCTTAGCCCAAAGTCTCAAAATAAGAAAGTGGAGAGAGCTGAGAAGAAGGCAAGACGAGAGCTGGACAAAGTGAAAAAAGAGTCATTGGCAGCACATCAGATTGAGGTTGATGGTGTTGGTCGAGGTGGTTCAGCGAGTGGTGTTGCTGAACAAGTTGATGTACCTTCTTTAGACCCTATTGTGGGAGAGAATGTTGTTGGAGCTGCTCAGGAAGCTGTTACTATTGATGAGAGGACTGCAGAGGCAGCCTCGGTTGATGAGAGCACTACGAGCACCAATCTTAAGCGCTCGAAGGATGTGACACCTGGTACTGGCGCTTAGGTGCCACAGGTATGTTCCCGCCCGCGTTTGTTTTTTTATTTTTCGTGCATTGAGGGCAATGCCCATTTCTTTTTGGTGGGGTGGGGGAAGTATTGGGTGAGTATGTTTTGATGGTATCCTTGGCGAAGTCTGAGTAGCCAAGGGACCCGAGTCATGCCGCGACGTTAAATCAGGCGTTGCATGGGAGGCAACTGATGAGGGTACTCACAAGGTACCCGAATCCTGTGCATCAAGTTCATAAAGGCTGCGGGGGCATTAGTCAACCCAAAAGACATCACCAGGAACTCATAATGGCCATAACGAGTCCTGAATGCTGTCTTAGGGATGTCCTCCGCCCTAATCCTCAACTGATGGTAGCCCGACCTCAAATCAATCTTCGAAAACACGACTGAACCCTGAAGCTGGTCAAACAAGTTATCAATCCTCGGCATTAGATACCTATTCTTCACTGTCACCCTATTCAGCTGTCGATAATCAATACACATGCGCATCGACCCATCCTTCTTCTTCACGAAGAGAACTGGAGCACCCCAAGGTGACACACTAGGTCTAATAAACCCCTTAGCTAACAGATCCAGGAGCTGCTCCTTAAGCTCCCTCAACTCAGCAGGAGCCATACGGTAAGGAGAAATAGAAATGGGCCTGGTGCCCGGCTCTAACTCAATAGCGAAATCAATATGTCTCTCAGGTGGAAAGCCTGGCAGGTCGGTAGGAAACATATCGAGGAAGTATCTAACCACAGGAACAGACTCAGGAGAAGTAGGGTCAGCACTAACATCTCGGACATATGCTAGATAAGCTAAACACCCACGGGAAATCAACTTCCTAGCTCGAAGACAAGAGATGATCCCAGATGGTGCATGGCTAATAGAACTCTGCCATACAACCGGGGATACACCGGGCATAGCTATGGTAATGGTCTTGGCATAACCATCCAAAACCATACGGTGAGGGGATAACCAGTCCATGCCCTGTATCACATCAAAATCTAGCATATCAAGAATCATCAAATCACCCCAAGTCTCTGAATCACCAACAGATAACATACAGGATCTCACAATCCGATCCAATACTAAAGAATCTCCTACTGGGGTTGAAACAGAAACAGGAACAGATAATGGCTCACTAGCCAACCCTAAACAAGGCACAAAGTAGGCAGATACATATGAACAAGTGGATCCAGGATCAAATAAAGCCATAGCAGGCTGATGGCACACAGAAATCGTACCTGTAATCACAACATCTGAGGACTCTGCCTCTGGTCTCCTAGGGACCGCGTAAAACTGATGATGACCTCCACCTGCCCGACCGCCATCCCTACCACCTGCTCTGCCGCGCGGAGCACCACCTCTACCCTGATGACCACCCCCTCTAGCCGGAGGCTGAACTGCTCGTAAAGGCTCGGCCAACTGAACTGTACCCTGCTGAGGGCAATCTCTAGCAAAATTACCAATCGCACCACAAGTAAAACAAGCCCCTGACGGCCTAATCAGTCGAGATGAACCAGCAGATCCCATATGACCACCATAACCTGATGCCCCAGAAACTGTACCCCTCGAAGACTGGCCGCCATAGCCCTGATGGCTGCTCTGACCCTGCTCGAACTGGGTACTACCGAAAGTCTGAAGGGAAGCCTGAACCGGTCGGCTGGACTGACCCTGGTAATGCTGTGGCTGATAACTCCGGCTCCACTGGACAGGACCTCTACCACCATATTTGGAACCATTATAGACACCCTGATGTCTAGGACTCTTATCTCTGGACCCCTGATCATGTCGCTGTAAGTCCTCCACAGTGCGGGCATAGTCTATAATAGCCTAGAATGACCGACCACTGCCAATCAATATCTCAGCTGGCTGCCTGATCTCTGGCCTCAAACCCCATACAAATCTGCGAATCCTATCAGCCTTGGTAGGAATGATCATAGCTCCAAACGGTGCTAGCTGATGGAAACGGGTCTCATACTCTGAGATAGTCGTAGATCCCTGCATAAGGTGAGTAAACTGCTCCCTGCGATGCTCACGATCAATCTGTGGTAGGAACTTGGCCATAAAGGCCTCATAAAACTCAGACCAGGTCAAAGGAGGTGACGATGGTGGTCTACAAGCAACCTGGGCCCTCCACCATAACTTCGCTAGGCCCTCCAACTGATAGGTAGTATAACCAACCCTGTGACTTTCCAACAAACCCAAATGATGCAACATCTTCTCACAGGTAGTAATAAAGTCATATGGATCCTGTCCAGAAGTACCAGCAAACCTCGGAGGTGCTAACCTCAAAAACCTACCCAACGCCTTCTGCTCTAACTCTGTCATAACTGGGCGAGGAGCAAGAGGCTGTGCAACAGATGGAACCGAAATGACCTCCGCACGGGGAGCCATAGTAGTCGGCTGCGCTCCTGAGCTCTGTGCACCCAGGTCTGCCCCCTGAGCAGATGTATGTTCTACCTCAGAAGGCCGCTCTCCAATCACACCCAAAAGCTGTAATAGTAATCCCCGAATATCTGGAGACTGAGCTGCGGCTGGAGCTGGCACAGAAGTGGGCACTGGGGCTGGTACTGGAGCTGGTGCTGGAGCTGGTGCTGGAGCTGGTGGTGCCCGGGCTGCCCCCTGATCCACATGCTGCTCGGGCTCTATCTCCACCCTAGCAGCTCTAGCAGGTCCCACTGATCGAGGGCGTCCTCGACCCTTATCTGGACATTGGCTCCTATACCGATGACACCGGTGAACCTAAAGCTCTGATACCAAGTTGTCACGACCCAATTTCTCGGTCATGATGGCACCTACAACCCTCGGTAGGTGAACCAATCCCCATAGCCCAGAACAGTTAGTAATGGGCTACTATCTAACAAATAAGAGAACAAGACGAAGAGAACAGATAAAAGGACTATAAATATATACATATGCGGAAACTAAACCAAATCCCAAGACCTGGTATCATAGTATAGAGCCAAACTACATACATGGAGTGCAAATAAACCAAAACTATATATACAGATGTCTCTGAATGGTAATAGAGTACATGAAGCAAAAGATAAACTAAAGCTAAGCTCTGATTGCCAAGAGCTCACCCTCAGTCTGAAGTAGTCCCCGACAGATCTCCAAGCACGAATCACAGTGATCTAACGGCGATGGCCCACGCTAGGATCTGCACCCAAAGATGCAGGGGTAGGGGTGAGCACCAAATGCGAAGCATAAGGTACCCAGTAGGTATCATAGGCCGACTGGGCACATATAAGATAAAAGCGTAGTAATAGACAGAATAGAAGCAAGCAGTCACAGAAATCAACGAAAGGTACACAGGAACTAGCCCAGAGGGAAATCAATAGAACCACATGTGAGGCCAGTAAGCAGAATATACACACCATAGGCACAGGTGAAAGTAAGAAATAACGCACCTGGGGTCCTTGCAATAACAGTGTATACATAATAAGTTTACGAAATGGACGGTATACCGGTAACCTCAAGTGTAAGAAGAGGGAAAGAGCAATGATAGGCATGCTCAGAGACATGAATCAAACTCAACAAGTCATATCAATCTCAAATCCAGAAACTAACAGTATAGCAGTAACCAATTTCATACTTACCGTAACAGGGAACAATTCTGCAAGTAAATAGCAAAATTCTACCTACAGTTCCCCGGCCGCCCATACAATCGAGGAACACAAACAAGTGAAAACAAACCCTCCGGCATCCCATACTACCGGAGTGTACAATCAACAAACAACAAACAAGGGTGGAGCCTCAAACAATGAATGATATGATGCATGAAGATCTCAAATGAAATGGTATCTCTGTATGTACCTCCTCCGGTGCCGATCCGGCCCAGCTGGTAGGTTCCATGGAAGGACACTGCCCGTATACCTCGACTCCACCGTATACCCCTCCTCCAGCACACGCAGACCGTAGCCCCTGGCCCGTATGGCAAGGTCCATGGAGGTCCCAGACCCCATACTAAAACTTAGTATCAAAACATGTCATCCGGAAGCAAGTCCAGGTTCAAGATAGAGACCCAGTCTCGAATATGCATGCCCAGACCCTGTCCAGGACTAAAGTAGTAGGAAAATAACTCAAAAACCCCTCCAAGGGTGCCCGGGCATAACCGGGTCTAAACAGTAGAAAGTCATCTCAGGTGCTCGGTCCAACCGAGGCTAAAATCATTTCAAGTAGCAGGAAAACTCAACTAGTACCCCGGCCCTGCCGAGTCTAGTGTTAATCGTAAAACTGGTGATTTAAATCATAATTTTACTTTCTTTTATCCAAGAATGTTCACAAGTTAAATCGAACCATTTCCAATTCATTTCCATCAAAAATGGGCCCCCGGGGCCATGCAGGGTTTGGAAAATAGTGCAAGTAGGCCCGAAGCCAAAACCGTAGTAAAACATGAAAAAATCACTTTATATGTATGGAAATGGTATGATCAAGCACAATAGCTGCCCAGCAGCTTACAATCAACCTATCGACCCTGCACAGGCCCACAGCTACTCAGCAAGCATAACCAGCCTAGAAGGATAATTCTATGCCCGGGACTCGCGGACATTCCCAAAATCCCACCTTCTATGTTTCAGAGTCAACAAGGCCTCACAGGACCACAAGGGTAAATAAAATATATCGGCAATTACTACAAGCAACGAAGGAACAAAAGTAGGCGGACATGAATAAAGCGGTCGAGGTCTGTGGTACCAACCTAATAAACCAACCCAAGGATGCCCATTAATACAATTTTATCCTATATATGCGGAGTCTAGGGAAAATAAACCGTAACCTACTTGTCGTCCGATGACAAGCTTGAACCTCCCCGAAAAGAAGCTCCGAAACAAAATCAAACTTGAACTCGGGCTTGAATAACTTGACGTCGATAATTGATTTTCTTTCGATGAAAGAATAAATTATCAAGATATGTTTTTCCTCTAAATTTTATTCATCGCTATATGTGAATAGGTGAATATATGTACGCAACAACTGAAAGCTCCAAAAGTGCTAAAGGAAAAGGATAAGAACAAGGATGTTTGGTCTTTCTGTATGTGTATATGCTGATGATCACTACTAAATATACTAATTGCTGCCTTCATCTTCCACTTACACGTGGGGGTGGTGTGTCAAAAGCACACCCTTCCTTATTCGCCTATTATTGGATGGGGTCCATATTTCTTATATATTCGGATATTGCGTAAGTTCGTGGTAAAATAAATATAACTTTTTAAATATACCATAATTCATAGAAAATTATTTCGAATAAAACCTACTATATTATAATAATAAATTTCAACATAACTAAATTTACTATCTCCGTTAAAATATTACAATGTATAAAAACCTTATAAAATAAATACATATACAATTATGTCGTAACAAAACATTTTTCATAAACCTTTAAAATATTTTTAAAAAGGTAATAATAATGTAACTTTTTACCAAATTCAACTTTCAAATAAAATATTTTCAAATGCACGCGATATTAATAAAATTCTTAAATTTAAGTTCGCAACTCACCATCGCACGATTTTGATACTCAAGAACTCTCTCAGAATCCTCTCTTATGTTTTCTCACTGTTTTGGAACTGAAATGGCATTTTAAAACGTAAAGTTGAGGCTTAAATCGAGTTTGACCCGACCCGGTTCGCGACCCGGTTCGCAATCCGGTTACTGCCAGACAGTCCGCGGTAAAACAGTCATAACCTTTTACTCCGAGATCAGTTGGACGTGAGGTTTTGTGCGTAGGAAACTAGACTCGTAGACTTTCAATTTGGTATTTCGGGGGACTTATAACTCTTTATATATTGAGAGAAAAGCCCTGAGACATTTTACCCAAAGTTCAGAAAGTTTATTAAAGGAACTTACGATCAAACAAATGGACCCGGCACCGAAAATACCGGTCCTGACAAGCCTTAAATGACTTGGGGCCGCTACAAACAAGCTCTAACGGTTCAAGGAAAAATGTATACGTGGAAATAACCGGAAGGGTCATTACACAAAGCAAATTAATACCCCACGATCTAACCTCAAAGGCATCAAACCAACCCACCAAAGATCTGCAATACCTACCATACATAGCCTCGAATAGAGCTATTTGAATGCTAAAATGCTAACTATGATTATATGCAAACTCTACCAAGGTTTAGAACTGGTCCCACTGACCCCTGAAATCAATAACACAGGCCTACAACATATCCTTCAGAGCCTGAATAGTGCACTCTGACTGACCATCCATCTACGGATGAAAAGCAGTGCTAAGCTCAACTTTATTACCCATCTCTCTCTAAATAGACCTCCAGAAGTACAAAGTAAACTGAGTACCATAGTCTAAAATAATAGAAACTTGTAATGACCCTTTCAGTTATTGTTGGTTTTTTGCCTTCTTTGTACTATTAGAGCTTTCCTATAATGGCCTCAAGTCAGTTATAACTTCATAGGATTGATGGTTCGATGCTCGGGCTATTCGTTAGGTCATTATGACCATTTCCCCTATTTTAGAGTGATAACTTACAAAATCATTGACTTCAATCAACATTCTTAGTAAGCATGCTCAAAATCAAATTCCAATAGTTCTGTTAGCTACGGAGCATGGAATTTGGTCTAGTTGGACCCTTGATCGGGGCCTGGGAGCTTTCAAATTGGTTTTATCTCACTTTCTAAGATTTTAGGCCAGTTGGAGTTGGTTGGTTGACTTGGGTCAACAATAGGAGAAGACAACCTCTGATGGGAATTCTGTCAGTATTGTTAGCTCTAGAATGTCGACTTTAGGCTAGAGGGACCTATGGTTTTGGTCCTGATACTTTCGGACTCATTTTAGGGTGTTGGGTTTTATTTTGGAAAAGTTGGCCATTTGGGCGTGGGGACCACTTTTCATTAAATTGACTTTCGTTAGGAATTTTTTCAATTTTGTTGAGTCCAGAATGCCATTTATAATAGGGTATCACCTTTGGTTTGTGTCCATAAGGTTTGGTATATTCCTTGAGTATGCGATCGGGTTAATTTTAAGTTGTGCTTGCAGTTGGTTGTTGCTGCTTTTGGTATGGCGCGATGGAAGTGCTTTGGCCGCTCCTGCGCAGTCATGCCTTCACCCTGAGTGTCGCGCCTATACTACCTAATGGCTTTAGCAGGGGGTGAACCTGCACTCCTTTGACTGCCCAAGTGATGCTGCCCCTATGGCCTTTGGGCACCGCTGCGGTGATGCACCAGGGTCATTAACACCGCAGGTGCGCCAGTCGTTGGCAACTTCTAAGGGTCTTCTCCTTCATTCTCTTCTTCATTCTAAACTCGTTTTACTCCATTTCCCTTTTGAGCTCAAGCTCTTTTCTCCTATGTGAATTGGTCTTAAGCGTTGGGGTGACTATTTCTGTTCCCGTAATCAAGTTTCCATCTCTTTTTGTAAGTTCTAATCCCTTAATCTCCATAATTTCTTCTCTTTAATTCCTTCTTTGTTCTTGAACTCTTAGGGATGTTTTGGGCCCTTCCTTGGTTCAATTTCTGCTCAATTTTTGAGCATGCGCTCATGGTAGCATGGGAGACCTCACAGTAGTTTTCACTTCCAATTTTAGGTAACGAGACCCACGGACCCGCTTTTGACCTAGATTTCGACCCGGCTAAAATTTTGGCATTATGGGTATCGTTAGCTTTATATTGACGAGTAGGGTATTATTTTGATATTTTGCTCACGATTCAGGGCTTTTTAGAGCATTTTGGGCTTGGACAATGTCTTTCCAGCAGCTTGTCATCGGACGTCAAGTAGGTTACGGCTTCCCTACCCTTAACTTTGCATATATTGGCTATAATTATATTATTTAGCATCCTTGGGTTGGGTTTAATAGGTTAGCACCCCAGGCCTTGTTCGTTCCTTCTTCCATTTTATTTCTTATGTTGGTTGTAGTATTCGAACTAATTTTGTAGTATTACCTTGCGGCCCTGTGTGGCCTTTGTATATGCCTTTGGGCCATAAATGGTGGGATATTTATGAAATGTCCATGAGTCCCAGACATCGGATCGAGAAATTAGGCTGGTTATCTATGTTGTAAAGCAGTTTGAGCATGTGCAGGGCTGATAGGTTAATTGTGATCCATTGGGCTATTGTTTGTGTTTTAGGCATATCATTATCATATAAAGACTTTTCTGCAATAATTTACTAACATTACAGCTACAATCCTAACTATCAACGTTTTTCTAAACTTTGCATGGCCTGAAGGCCCGTTTTCAGTATAAAAGGTTCTAAATGGATTCGAAATTGTTTTTTACGGATTTTCATTGGATAAAAGAGATTAAATGATGCTCTTATCACTGGGTTTCACACTGATACTAGACTCTACTGATCTATAGCGCTAGACATATTTACTACTGATTTGAGATAATACTAGACACGGTCGAGCCGAGCGCTAGACTTGTTTTACTATGGATTTAGACCTTGATATACTCTGGGCACCTTTTAGTGGGGTTTTGAGATTTTGATTTACTTATTTAGACCCGGATAGACTTCGGGCACCCACTTTGAGATTTCGATTACTAATTTAGACTCGGATACACTCTGGCCAGTTATATTTGAGATTCTAAGATTTTGTATATGGTCGCATAGACCTCCATGGACCTTGCCGATCTGAACCATAGGCTACGAGCTGCGAGTACTGGAAGAAGGGTATACATTATAGTTGAGGTATACGGGGGAATCCTTCTATGGATCCTACTTACTAGGACTGCAGGCACCGGAGGAGGTACATATGGTACTACTGTCACACCTGGTTGTATCATATCACATCATATCATTCATATTATGTATGGATCCACCCTTGTTTTTTGTTTGCTCAGTGTACACTCTGGTAGTATAGGATGTCGGAAGGTTTATTTTCACTTGTTTGTATTCTCGGTTGTATGGGTATCTATTAGGATTGTAGGTAGATTAGCTTATTCTATCTTATTGTAGTACGTGTTAGCATCCTTTCTGATCATTGGTGGATTAGTACTTGTTAGTGGTGTGGATTAGCCTATTTCTCTCCTAGAAGTACTTGTGAAGTTGCCTTTCCTATTATTCTTATCTTATGAGTTGTATTGTTAGCATGCTTGTATTGGTTGCTTCTCCTTCTTTCCCCTTTTATTTGAGGTTATAGTATACCGCCATGTTCATTAAACTCTCTTTATATATTATTGTTGCAAGGATCCAGGTGTGCTTTTTTCTCCTTCACCTGTGTTATGTGATATATATCTTTTGTGGCTAACATAGGATGTTTGTATTCTCCTTGTCTTCTATATGTTACTAGTTTCCGTGTGCTTCTTTCTGTTTGCTTCTGTGACTACTTCTTTTCTATCTACCTTATACTGCTTTTATATCTTATATGCACTCAGACGGCCTATGATGTCTATTGGGTACCAGTTACTTTGTAATTGGTGCTCATATTACACTTCTATATCTTTCTGGTACAGATCCTAGTGTGAGCTATCATCGTTGATCGCGTGGATACTCATGCAACTTTTGGACATCCAAGACTAGGGTGAGCTCCTAACGACCAGGTCTTGACCATATCTCCTCTTTTGGCACTGTTTACTCTTTTGTTGTCCAGAGACAGTTGAATATTCTATTTTGTACCTTCTAGTACTCTATATTTTTTAGAATGGCTCCTGTACTTTTGATACCAGGTTTTGGGATGGTGTAGTTCCTCTATATGTATATTTAGGTTGTTTTCCTTCTGTGTTGCTTTATTCATCTGCTTCTGCTTAGTTCTTGTTCTTGTGCGTGCTTGCTTAGGTAGTAGCCTATTACTAACCATTCCAGGCTATGAGGGATTGGTTCGCCTACAGAGGGGTTGTAGGTGCCATCATGACCTGAGAAATTGGGTCATGACATCTTGGTATCAAAGCCTTAGGTTCACCGGTGTCGTTGGTACAAGAGCAAGTATATAGTAGAGTCTCGCAGATTGGTACGATAACGTCTGTATCCTATTTGCAAGAGGCTATAGGGCATTGTTAGGAAAAGTTCCCTATTTTTGGCTCCTTATCATGCATTCTCAACTATATTGACTTTTAAACTTCAATGTTCTATTCCTTATCAGATGACTAGAATGAGTACGACAGTGGATAGCGAGGAGACTGTTGTGCCTATTGCTATAGTGCTTCCTCTAGCGCCAGGATTTCAGATTGAGATCTTACCACATCAGCTTGGGGTTTTAGGGCCAGCACAACTTTCGGTGGGATTTACGGCTACCCTAGTTCTTCAGGACACCGTAGCTAGGACTCCGAGTCTTCCAGAGGGTGTATCATAGGTAGGGGCAGTACCTGATTCCTTGAGTGGTGCTACGGCTAGGTTTGAGGTTACAGGTCTCCAGCAAGGTTCTATGTCAGTTTTGGAGTATAAGGCAAGGTTTCACGAGGTGACTAAGCATACTTCTAGGATTGTGCCTATAAAATTTGAGAGTTTTGTTGGAGGATTGATTTCACTGCTCCATTTTGCAACAGAGCACTTGGCGATAGTTGGGACTACCTTTCTTCAGGTGGTCGATCATGCTTGGGCTATAGAGGGGTTATGTCATAAGGCATATGGAGGTAGTGGTAAGAGGCATCATTGTCAGGATAGTTTGCATGGTTCTCAGTCTTGAAGTAGGGGATTCTCAGGTAGAGATCAATTTTACTTCTTTCTATCAGCAGGCCAATTTCGGTGGCTCTACAAGATTTGAAGGGCAGTTGTACAGAGCATGTTGGGCAGAGCAGACATGGTATAGGTCAGGTGTCTTAGGGTTTGCATCCAGGGTGTGTAGGCCATGGTAACCAGTCTGGCTCAGCGAGATCTTCCCCCATGATCACGCTTTCCAGTTAGAAAATTTGGCAGGTTTTATCTCCCAGGGATCTAGTGCCACTAGCTAGAGCTAATGTTCAGGGTAGTAAGGGTGGTCCCCAAATAGTTGGAGGTAGCTTCCAGCCAGGTGGTTCAGGTATCCATCCCGAGTCGATAGGCACCGAGTGTCATAGTAGGACATCTATGAGTTTCTAAGGTTGTGAAGTGATTGGCCACTTTTATTGAGATTATCCCTGACACAAGACGATCGAGCCTTCAGCATTGACTACTCAGTCTAGAGATAGGCACAAACAGTTTGAGGCCCCTCTTGGTAGGCCATAGGTGGAGGTTCCAGATATTATTGCTACAGGTACGGTCTTTGTTATCATCAGCTAGTTAAGGTATTGCTTGCTTTGAGGGTCTACCCTTCTCTTATGTACATATATATATATTTGCCTACATGTTTCTCGGATGGATGTAGTAGTTGGGCTTATAGTGCTTATGCGTGTGATTACTTGGTGGAAGGATTCTTTTAACAGTGGATGGGGTGTGTTAACTTTGGGAGGTGACTACCTAGGGTAATGACTAGTGGGTAGGTCTTGTCAGCTTAGTTTATGGTCTTCGCTGTGATTTGATAGTTGGTTTAAGTATTTAAACTCCTGGTGGTCTCAGGTGGTTATTGCCAAAGTCCATTATCTAGTGTTTGCCTGGATTTTTATGGTGCGGTACCGGTAGTTTTGTGTCAGGGGAAGATTCTTTGTCTTAAAGGGCGTGGTGTTAGGAAAGTAAGTGGGTATCAGGTGGTTTCGCTTTTCTTGAGAGGTTAGAGTCGAGCCTCTTTACTTAATTGGTTTAGGAGGTTAGCAGGTATCCGGGTTGTTTTCTCTATTTTCCCCAGTTTCTAGTCTGGTCGAGTTTTGACTGTAGCATCATAGTTGTATTAGGTACTCAGCCTATTCTTTTACCTGTTGTATCGAGTGATGCCAGCAGAGATGTGGGAGCTAATAGCATGACTCCAAGGTCTTTTGACAGAGAGATTGTCAGGTCCAGTGTATTTTTGGAAAGGGTTTCATTTGGTTTGAAAAAGAAGGGGGATAACTCCTTATATGTATGTGTGGATTACTGTAGCTAGATGAGGGGTCGACTGAGAGTATGCTTTGGTTCTGTATATTGAGGACTCGTTCGACCAACTACAAAGTGCAGTGGTGTTTTCCTACGAAGGATTTTAGGTCAGGTTCCCCCTAGTACAGATCGAGGTGTTGGGCATTCACAGGACAACCTTTGGGGCTTGTTGCATATGTTATGATTGTCTTTGTTGTATACTTTAGTTGACTTAGGCCTTAGCAGAATTTAAGGATTTGGTGAGCCGTGTACCTAGAACCTAGTTGGCTTCAGTTTCTATAGTGTTCATCAGTGACATATGAGTCTACTCGAGGGTTTGACAGAAGCATGATCGCTATTTGGACTTGGATTTCAAAGTCGTGGGCTAGGAGGTTACTTCGGATAGTTTGTGGAAGGTTCTCTTTGGTTGTGGCATCCTTGAGCCAAAGGGCAGTGAGTATAGGCAGCTTGGCCTCTCTTTTAATTTTGGAGCGGTCGTTGGCCTTGGACATCCAGTCCTTGGCTAACCATTTGGTTAGGCTTGGGTTGTCGAATCCCAGTAGAGTTTTTTCCAGTTTTGAGGTCCATTCTACCTTGGTTGATCAGATCCAGTAGTGTCAGTTTGAGTATCAGTGGTTGTGTGATATTTGTGATCAGGTTGTATGGGTTGAGTCCAGCAGGGCTACTTTAGATCCTAATGGTAATTTGAGATTTATGGTCGCCTTGTGTTCCGAGAGTTGGAGGTTTGATTCAGTTGATTCTCCGAGAGGTTGTCCATTTGCAAATAGGATTCCAGCATTGATTAGGCTCTGCCAGTAGTGGGCCAAAAGTTTTAGTATGTTGAATGCTTTCAGAGTTGGTGGTTTGTGTACTGGCATAGTAGAGTGGATGTTTCGAGCCAGAGGGTGGTGAGTTGAGAGATTATGAGATTATGAGATTTTCGATAGCTAGGTGGCGACGATGGACTTCATGCATCTTTTTCCATGCCTACAGGTTAGTTTGATTTGGTATTCACAGCGTGATGGACTTCTTTCTAAGTGGCGAAGCTGGTAGGGCAACCATAAATTCGGAGGATGTTTTGAGGATTTGGAGTAGCAGCGGTATTCCTAGAATATGGAGTTAGTTGATGGCTACGAACATCGTGGTAGGCTTGCCACACTCCTTGAAAAGATTGGGTTTTTTTTGGGTCTCCTTGGGGATTAGTTCATTCACTTTCATCTGATATAGACTTGGCATAGCTCAGCGAGGTTGGTTTTGTTCTACAATTGGGAGATTCTCCTTCGACACAGGGTGTTCATCCACGTCATTCCCGACCCTGGTGTGCAAATTGCAGTTGAGCTCCAATGGTTGGTTTAGTTGGTTTTAGGTATCGAGGTTGATCTTAACAAAGGTATCCGTCTGTTGGTTGATGGTCAGTCGGGGAAGATTACTCCAGCCTTCAAGGGTATTCTACGGGTTGGTATTTTGGGTGTCAGAGGCCCATGGACTATATCTTGGCTTGGATAGATTTTGATTATGAAGGTGACCTCATTTGAGGTTGAGTGTAGCGGGAGCTATATGTCATGCCCCAAACTCAGGGGGTGCAACTGGCACCTAATGCCAAAACTTAGGCTAAAGCCGTGCCGGCTGAACCATTTGCCAATGCCGTATAGCAGCCATACACAATCAAGAAAAAAAACAAGTATATCTCGACTTAAAAATCAACCTCAGCCGGCAAGGCCCCTGTTAACAGCTCTAGAAAGAAAATAGCTACTCCCAACAGTTCATATAAAGCAATAAGCAGGTAGCATATAAGTCCTATTAGGGCCTTCGAGGCTGCCCATGATATCTAGAAAAGCATAAATGCTATATGGGCCATCGAGGCCACCATAATCTCTATAAAGAAACTACAAACATGTATATACAATGTAAAGTAGGCCAATGAGTTGTAAAACTGCCAATACAACAACAACAAGGCCTAACTGGCTAACAAGCTACAACCAATAAACATATAAGGCCAAAATGGCAACCATTGTAGCTATGTGACACAACAGACTAGTCTGCAAGCCTCTATGAATACAATACTTAGTGGGACAAGGCCCCAACCTACCTAAAAACTAAAAATAGCAAAAAAGGTAAACCTCTGATACTCTGGCAACCCCTGGAAGGAAAAGAGTCAACCAACTCGCTGAAAGCTCAGTTATGCTACCCGGTAGGTCTATCAGGTTGTCACTGAGATCTTGCAGGCATGAATACAGCGCCCCCAGGCAATGGGGTGTCAGTTTGAAATAATGTACCGAGCATGTAAGGCAAACTAAAAGCTGAAACTGAAGTGTAGGGACTAAACCAAAGGTCAGGAGTAAAACAGAAGTACAACAACTTACCTTCCTATAATAACATACCATCTAAATCACATATCAAAACAATAACCTTACCTGGCCCCCATAAGCCAGGCAGGTACAAACAGCATACAATCGCCATAAGTCCTAGTAGGCACAAACAGTCGCTAAATAGCCATACTGACCCCCTTACCTGGACCCCAGTTATAATCTAATCTAAATTGTCTGACTATACATGTGTCATGATTCAATACAACTTTGAGGCTTTGTGGTATCATATAAGTGATTCCCCCTTGGTACAGCCTGCCCATCCTGTAGGTACGGTCTACTCGGCCTAAAGGCACGATAATGTAATGTAACTGCTACCCCATAGGTATAGCCTGCCCATCCCGTAGGTATGATCTGCCATGCCTGAAGGCACGGTAATATAATGTAACTGCTGCCCCATAGGTACAGTCTGCCGGTCCCATAGGTACGGTCTGCCCCAAATTACTGAAGCCCCAAATGTGTCTCTAAGAATCTTGACCAACCAAAGGTAAAGCAACAAATGCGAGGATCGATAAGGCTACAAGAATGAGCCAAAGCCAATCAATAAGGAGTTAATGCCACACTCGTGACCATCCAAGTCCAAAGAATAAAATTAGGCCAATAAGAATAATAAACAATAGCTATATCCAATGAAGATATTCCAACAACATCTCGAAGGAGCGACGAGCTCCCGAGGTAATATAACAAGGCGTACTTGACATTGTTCAATCTAATAACTATCATATGTGACTCCAATAAGAATCACCAAACTCCCCAATCCATCCATCACCTTAACACCATCAGTACACAAAAACAATAACCAAACGTAATATGATAAAGGGGCTTTCCAAAGCCATGATTTCCAAAACACCACTTTGTGGCTCGAAAAGCTGTAAAAATGATACTAGGACATGTAAATACCAAGGAGGGTCATAGAGGGAATGTTTACTTGACAAAAGGAACTTAATTCCAATGTTAAACAATCTGCCTCCTTGCAGTAACAACAAAATAAGCAAAAACCAACAAGAAAATACTACAAGTCATCGGCAAGTATGACTTTTCATAACTAGAAGCTTAGAATCTCGTTTTAACAAATAGATAAGCGTACGAGATCCTTACCTTACCAATACAACTCCGTAGATACTTTATAATATCAACAATCTCCTGGAACTCTCGCTTTCCACACCCCAAAAGAGAAGCACCACACAAAACACGGAGAAAACCACGTCAAGACGATAAGCTCAACGTGTAGAACAACTTTTGTGAAGCCCTTAAGATCTAGTTGGCAAACTTTAGGGAGTATTTTGGTCTAGGGATAGCTTCAGCTATTTCTTAAGGCTTAGGACAAAGTTATTTGAAGAGAGTGATTTTTCAAAGCTAAAATCTCAATATGTATCCATTCCACCGACTTGGGCCTACCATGACGTGCCTGCTTGTGCAGTTTTATAAAAATGCAAATATATTCCTATTATGAAGTTGTATGAATGATCGATTTAATGTGTTTCGAAATAGACCCGTAGACCATTGATTTAGTATATTGTGGGCCCACTAACTCTCTATAGGTTGGGAAAAAAACCCCAAGACATTTAACCTAAATTTTAAGAGAATTCCTTAAAGGAATTTACAATAACTTTTTCTGACTTTTGTTTTGCAACTTGTTTGACTTCAAAACATAACATACAACCATTGTATAATTAAAATAACTCATAAGACGTCCTCCCTAACATGTTAAGACCTTAGTCTTATCCCAAAATTATGAGATAATTGAATCGTTCAAACGGGTGGGGTGTTACATCATCCCCCCCCCCCCCCCCGCCTTAGGAACATTCATCCTTGAATGAAGATAATGTACATGGCATCAC
Organism: Jaltomata sinuosa; assembly: GCA_003996215.1. Lineage (NCBI taxonomy): Eukaryota > Viridiplantae > Streptophyta > Magnoliopsida > Solanales > Solanaceae > Jaltomata > Jaltomata sinuosa. Next base: position 72,748 of record QJPP01001912.1, on the reverse strand, counting down.
TAGAACATCACATGAACTTGTAAACTACCAAGGTTACATACCTCATGTAATTAAATGAGGGTCTACTAGCTATCTATTCTGAATATTATCTGAAGGAGTGAACGGGTAGGAATATCTGGACTTCATGTCCTCTTTAGCTTCCCATGCCATCTCCTCGATATTATGGTTTTGCCACAACACTTTCACTGATGCTATGCCCTTATTCTACAATATCCTAAATTGGATGTCTACTATGGCAATAAGGACTTCTTTATATGATAATTCCTCTAAAATCTGAACATCTGTTGTTAGTACTATATATGTTGGATCTCTGTACAGTTCTATAACATAGAAACATGAAAGATTAGATGCATTGCTCTAACTCTAGAGGTAGCTCTAGCTGGTATGCAACTCTGCCTATCCATCGCAAGATATGGTAAGGCCCAACATATCGAGGGCTCAGCTTTCCCTTCCTGCCGAATCGCATAACACCCTTCATAGGAGAAACCTTCAAAAAGACCCAGTCGTCAACATTGAACTCTAGGTCTCATTTCCTAACATCTTAATATGATTTTTGGTGACTTTGAGTTGTCAACAGTCACTCTCTAAGCATATTAACATTTTTCACAGCCTGTTGCACTATGTCAAGTCTAAGTAACCCCGACTCTCCAACCTCAGACCAACCAAGAGGGGATCGACATTTCTGCCTATATAAAGCCTCATATGGTTCCATATCGATGTTAGAAAGATAGTTGTTATTATAAGCATGCTCAATAAGTGACATGTGATCATACTATTTCCCGCCAAAATCTAGCACACATACCCATAACATATTCTTAAGCGTTTGGATTGTGCGTTCTGCTTGGCTATCAATCTAAGGATGAAAAGCCATACTAAGATTAACCTAAGTCCCCAAACCTTTCCAGAAGGATCTTTGTAAATATGATGTAAACTACTCCCTTTTATTTGAAATAATCAATATTGGGACACTATGAAGTGTGACTATCTCTCTATGTACAGACTAGCATAATCTTCAGCTAGAATATAGCCTTGACTGGCATGAAATGGGCCAATTTTGTCAACCTATCAACAATCACCCAAATAGAATCGTGCTTCCAGTGGGAACGAGGCAAACGTGGGACAAAATTCATATTTATATCCTCCCACTTCCAAAGTGGAATATCTATCTCATGAGTTAGCCTACTGGGCTTCTTATGCTCTACCTTTACCTGCTAACAATTTGGATACTACGCCACGAACTCAGCTATGTCCCTCTTTATTCCCAGACACCAATAAATCTCCTTAATATCATGGTACAATTTTGTGGATCTTGGATTAACAGAATAAAGAGAATGGTGTGCCTCTTCCATAATCTACTGCTAAAATTTTGCAACATCCAAAACACATAATCGATCTCTATATCTGAGGACCCTATCTCATTCTACATCAGTTGCTAATGACTCACGCTGTTGAGCCTTTTCTCTAAGCTGCTATAAGCTGGGATCCTTGTATTGTTGTGCCTTAACCTCCAAACTAGAGATGATATGGTTGTTTCCTGATCTTTGACCCCAGCATCATCAAAGTCTAATAATCTAAGCCCCAAACTAGCTAGCTGATGGATCTCTCAAAACATATCTTGCTCTCCGCTCCTAAATACAATAGAATTACGATTAAGGGCCTTGCTACTATATTGGCTTACCCTGGATGGTATAAGATATCCATGTCATAGTCTTTAAATAATTCAAGCTATTGGCGCTATCGCAGGTTCAACTCTTTCTATCTAAAAATATACTAGAGACTCTTATGATCTGTATATATATCAATATTAATGACACACAAGTAATGCCTCAAAATCTTTAGGGCATGAATAAATGTAGCTAACTCTAAATCGTGGGTCAGGTAGTTCTTCTCATTCCTATTTAACTGTCTAGAAGCATAAGAAATTACCTTTTTGTGTTGCATCAAAACACAAACCAGCCTAATGCTTAAAGCATCATAATACATTGCGTAGCCTTCTAGACCATCTTGTATGGTCAGAACTGGTGCTGAAGTCAATCTATCTTTCAGCTCTTGGAAACTCTGCTCGTAGGTTGTGGTCTACTGAAACTTAACTTCTTTCTAAGTCAGCTATATCAAGGGCGCTGAAAGTGAAGAAAATGCTTCCATAAACCTTCTATAATACCCTGTTAACCATAAAAAGCTACAAACTTTTATCGGGATTGTAGGTCTAGGCCAAGTTTTCAAGGACTTAATATTCTTTAAATCAACTTGAATACTAGCGTCTGATACAATATTGCCTAAAAAGGCCATATAATGCAACCAAAACTCGCATTTTAGGATCTTAGCATACAACCTCTGATCTTAGAGTACCTGAAGCACTGCTCAGACGTGGTCTCTATGCTCGGTCTCTGAACAAGATATACCAGAATATCATCAATAAAAACAATGACAAAAAGTCTAAGAATGACCTAAAGATACTATTCATCAGGTCCATAAATACTATTGACACCACTCTCTTAAAGAAGTTCATAGTTGTAACCTAAATGTAAGTCAATCTTTGAGAAGCATCGGGCATCCTGTAGTTAGTAAAAAAGAACCCATCAATCTTTTGTAGTGGATATTTGTCCTTTACAGTCCCCTTATTCAACTTTTGATAATCTATAAACTTTTTCAACAAGCCATCTTTATTCTACTCAAATAATACTAGTGCACCCCATGATGAAGCACTAGGCCTGATGAAGCCTTTATCAAGCAAGTCCTTCAATTTCTCCTTTAACTCCTTCAGCTCAGCTGGAGCCATCCTGTAAGGAGGAATCAAAATCGATTGTATACCTGGCAGCATATCAATAGAAAAGTTGATCTTATGCTCTGGGGGAATACCAGAAAGCTCGTCTAGGAACTCATTAACCACTGGAATAAAGTAAAGAGTAGGTGGTTCAGCATCAATATCTTAAACTTGAATAATATGGTAAATACAGCCTTTGGCGATCAATTTCATTGCCTGAAGATAGGAAATAAACCTACCTTTTAGCATTGATACATTACCCTTCCACTCCGGAACTACTTCCCCTGGAAAGTGGAATCTAATATTTTTTTCCCGGAAGTCGACATTTGCATAACAAAATGCAAGCCAATCCATGTCCATAATAATATCAAAGTCAAACATCTCTAGCTCTATCAGGTCTACAAAGGTTTGACGGCCAACTATCTCTACCTTACAACCTCGATAAACCCTCCTAGCAATAATACAGTATCCAACAGAGGTAGACACAGCAAAAGGTTACTGCAATAACTCTGGTACAATACACAACTTTTCACCAATAAATGGGGTAACATACGATAATGTGGAGCTTGGATCTATCAAAGCATAAACAAGGTGTGAGCAAACACTCAATGTACCTGTCACAACATCTGGTGATGACTCTGAATCCTGATGACCTATAATGTATATATGAAATTCTAGCCACTGCCAAAACTAGATGCTCCCTCTTAGCATAGAACTCTACCTGATAAAATCTGGGAACCACACTTTACAGGATATACTAAGGAAGATGATCATGTTTCTAATCTGTTTGTCTTTGTTGAACCTTGTTGGTTCCTAAATGGACAATATCTTTTTATATGACCCTCTTGGACATAAAAATACATGTTGTGGAGCCATGATGGCATCTCCTAGCATATATTTATTGCATGTATCATAATATGGTACAAACTGATCTAAACTACTCTGGGACCCTGTACTGCTGCGAGCCTGATACTCGTGAGCTCTAACCCAGACTTAACCACCCTTGGTAATCAAACCTACTACCTTGGGAATGTTGTAGTGGGGTCTTAGGTGGTCTCCTAGAATATCAAGGTCTGGAGCCACCCTGGGCCTCTGTTTAAAACACATAGGCCTAGATCTTTTCTACTGCCCTCTCTCGACTCCTTAATCATATACTGTTGATGTCAAAGTATCTCTATGTTATATGCAGCGGCATGCATTCGCATGATGTTCATATTGTAATTATGTATTGCTTGGGTACAAACCCAATAAAATTGTAAGCCGAAGAACTCAACCCTTATGACTCAGCTCTATAGCATGATTTGAGCAAGAAAAAGGGTAACTTTCCTGAACAATGTCTGTAGATTTTTGATTATAGAATGTGATGCACAACACATTTATAAACAAGACTCTACTAAACACGGCTTGCATACTCCCTTGGATAAGATGTTGCTCAGATACCAAGTTTATCACACCCCAAACCCGGGGAGTGCGACTGGCACCTAATGCTAAAACTTAGGCCAAAGCCGACCCTGCTGAACCATTTGCTAATGGCGCATAGAAACCACACACAATCAAGATAATAAACAAGTATATCTCACCTTAAAAATTAACCTCGGCCGGTAAGGCCCCTGTCAAAAGCTCTAGAAATAAAATAGCTACTCCCAATAGTTCATATAAATCAATAAGCAGGTAGCATATAAGTCTTGTTTGGGCCGTCGAGGCCGCCATGATATCTAGAAAAGCATAAATTCTATATGGGCCATTAAGGCCACCATGATCTCTATAAAAAAACTTAAAACATATATATACAATGTAAACTAGGCCAACAAGCCACAAAACTGCCACTACAATAACAACAAGGCCTAATTGGCTAACAAGCTACAACTAATAAACATATAAGGCCAAAATGGCCACCATCGTAGCTATGTAACCCAACATACTAGTCTGCAAGCCTCTATGAATATAATACTTGGTGGTACAAGGCCCCAACCTACCCAAAAACTAAAAAAGACAAAAAAGGCAAACCTCTGATACTCTGGCAACCCCTGGAAAGAAAAGAGTCAACCAACTCACTGAAAGCTCAGCTGTGCTACCTGACAGGTCTGTCTGGTCACCGCTGCGATCCTGCAGGCATGAATGCAGTGCCTCTAGGCAATGGGGCATCAATATAAAATAATGTATCTAGTATATAAGGCAAACTGAAAGCTGAAACTGAAGTGTAGGGACTGAACAAAAGGTCAGAAGTAAAATAAAAGTACAATAACGTACCTTCCTGCAATAAGATACCATCTAAATCACAAAGCAAACAATAACCGTACCTAGCCCCATAAGCTCGGTAGGTACAAATAACATACAATCACTATAAGTCCTTGTAGGCACAAACAGTCGCCAAATACCCATACTGACCCCCTTACCTGCACCACAATAATAATCTGATCTGAATTATTTGACTGTACATATGTCATGATTCAATACAACTCTGAGGCTCAGTGGTATCATATAAGTGTTGTCCAATAGGTACAGCTTGCATATCCCGTAGGTACGATCTTCTCGGCCTGAAGGTGTGGTTATGTAATGTAACTGCAGCCCCCTAGGTATAGCCTTCCTGTCCCATAGGTATGGTCTACCTATCCCAAAGGCACGATAATATAATGTAACTACTGCCTTGTAGGTACAGTCTTCTTGTTCAATAGGTATGATATGCCTGGCCTTAAGGCATGGTAATAGTAACTAGAATGTAGGCTCTAAAACCCTGCAGTGTCAGTGTCTGTTGAGGATAAAACAAGCTCATAGGCTGCAACAAGATGATAAAAACAACACAATAATATCATGTAATCATAGGTGACCTCAATACAATCATAACATGCATTTTCTAGGATGCTAGGTAAGGAATAGATTGCTGCTGATTGTCGCTATATCATCCTATGGAGAAGAGTTCAATACAATAAGGCCACAAGTCGAATAACGATGCTATAAAGGCTATAAAAGTTTTAGCCTTAAAAGGTCATTCCAGAAAGTGAAAAGGAAGCCTTAACATACCTTTTAACCGAAGCCCCAAATGTGTCTCTAAGAATCTTGACCAACCAAAGGTAAAGTACCAAGTGCGAGGATCAATAAGGCTGCAAGAATGAGCCAAAGCCAATTGATAAGGAGTTAATTCCACACTCGTGACCAGCCAAGTCCAAAGCATAAAATTAGGCCAATAAGAATAATAAACAATAGCTATATCCAATGAAGATATTCCAACAACATCTCGAAGGAGCGACGAGCTCCCGAGGCAATATAACAAGGCGTACTTGACATTGTTCAATCTAATAACTATCATATGCGACTCCAATAAGAATCACCAAAATCCCCAATCCATCCATCACCTTAACACCATCAGTACAGAACAACAATAACCAAACGTAATATGATAAAGGGGCTTTCCAAAGCCATGGTTTCCAAAACACCACTTTGTGGCTCGAAAAGCTGTAAAAATGATACTAGGACATGTAAATACCAAGGAGGGTCATAGAGGGAATGTTTACTTTACAAAAGGAACTTAATTCCAATGTTAAACAATCTGCGTCCTTGCAGTAACAACAAAATAAGCAAAAACCAACAAGAAAATACTACAAGTCATCGGCAAGTATGACTTTTCATAACTAGAAGCTTAGAATCTCGTTTTAACAAATAGATAAGCGTACGAGATCCTTTCCTTACCAATACAACTTCGTAGATACAACATCTCGAAGGAGCGACGAGCTCCCGAGGCAATATAACAAGGCATACTTGACATTGTTCAATCCAATAACTATCGTACGCGACTCCAATAAGAATCACCAAAATATCCAATCCCTCCAGCACCTTAACACGATTAGTACACAACAACAATAACCAAAAGTAATATGATAAGGAGTTGTCCAAATCCATGGTTTCCAAAACACAACTTTGTGGCTCGGAAAGATATAAAAATTATACTAGCACATGTAATTACGAAGGAGGGTCATAGGGGGAACATTTACTTGAAAAAAGGAACTTAATTCCAATGCTAAACAATCTGCCTCCTTGCAGTAACAACAAACGAATCAAAAACCAATAAGAAAATACTACAAGTCATCGGCAAGTATGACTTTTCATAACTAGAAGCTTAGAATCTCGTTTTAACAAATAGATAAGAGTAAGGGATCCTTAAATTACCAATACAACTCTGTAGGTACTTCTCAATATCAATAATCTCCTATAACTCTCGTTGTTCACACCCCAAAACAGAAGCACCACACAAAACACGGAGAAAACTATGTCAAGACAATGAGCTCAACGTGTAGAACAACTTTTGTGAAGCCCTTAAGCTCTAGTTGGCAAACTTTAGGGAGTATTTTGGTCTATGGAGAGATTTCATCTATATATTAACGCTTAGGATGAATTTATTTGAAGAGAAAGTGATTTTTCAAAGCTAAAATCTCAATATATATCCATTCCACCGACTTCGGCCCACGTTGACATGCCTGCTTGTGCAGTCTTACGAAAATGCAAATATCTTCCTATTTTGAAGTTATATGAACAACAGGTTTGATGCGTTGGAAACTAAACTCATAGACCTTCGATTTGGTATATCGGGGGCCCACTAATTCCTTACATATTTGGAGAAACACCCCAAGACATTTACCCAAATTTTAAATGAATTCCTTAATGGAATTTACAATAACTTTTTTCGACTTGGTTTTGCATATTGCTTGAATTCAAAACTTAATATAAAGCTATTTTATAATTAAAATAACTCATAAAACATCCTCTCACACATGTTAAGACCTTAGTCTTATCCCAAAAGTATGACATAATTGAATTGTTCAAACGGGTAGGGTGTTACATTATAGATCTCCGGTGGGTTAGTTAATGTTTCGAGGGTGGCTTGAGTGCATGACCTATGTGAGGCTTCATGGTTAAGTTGTGGATGATTCAGTATAGACAGAAGGGTTTTGAATATCAAATGATTCCTGAGTTAAAGGTTGGGTAATGGCTTTCTGAGTGAACCTGTTTGTGGTATCGATGTTTCTATTTCTGTGTGTTGATTGCCTTGGTTCTTTTGGTATCTGTGTTGTGTCGGTGCATTCTGGTTGAGTTCCTTGAGGTTCAGTTCAATTGGTCGGCCTTTTGAGATCTTGAGTTGGAGGTTGTTGTCTAGTTTGGCTAGTAAGGAGTTAAGGTTTTTTGTAGTTTTCCTTGGGTATAGCTTTGTAGGGTGCCATCCGGTCAAGGAGGCTAGTTAGGAAACTAAGAGAGGGATACAGGCTTAGTATCCGCAGTTGTTAAACCTTCAGGTGTTCCCTTTTCTTGACTTTTACAGATGAAAGTCCTTTTTATTAGTGGATGTTGTAATGACCCTTTCGGTCATTTTGGCATTTTTGCTTTCTTTGTACTATTATAGCTTTCCTGTAGTGTCCTCAAGTCATTTATAACTTGCTGGGATCAGTAGTTCAGTGCTCGGGCTGTTCGTTAGGTCGTTACGACTATTTCCCCTATTTTAGATCTTTAACTTAGGAAATCAAGTCAACATTCTTAGCAAGTGTACTCGGAATTAAATTTTGAAAAATCATGTTAGCTCCAGAGAGTGGACTTTAGTCTAGTTGGACCCTTGGTTGGGTCTTGGGAGCTTTCAGAATGGTTTTATCACACTTTCTGAGATTTTAGGCCAGTTGGAGTTGGTTGGTTGACTTGGGTCAATATTCAGAGAAGACGGCCTCGGATGGAAATTTCATGAGTTCGGTTAGATCCATAATATCGACTTTAGGCTAGAAAGACCTTTAGTTTAGGTCCCGAGGCTCCTGGAGTTATTTTGGGGTGTTCAGTTTCATTTTGGAAAAGTTGGCCATTTAGGTGTGGGGCGTACTTTTCATTAAATAGACTTCCATTGGGAATTGCATTGATTTTTTGGAGTCTAGAATGCTATTTTGGGTAGGGTAGCACCTTCGGTTTGTGTCCGCGAGGTTTGGGATGTTCCCTGAGTGTGCGATCGGGTTAGTTTTGAGTTGTGCTTGTTGTTGGTTGTTGCTGCTTCTGGTATGGTGCGACGGCGGTGCTTTGACAGCACATGTGCAGCCGGGCCTACGCCCAAGGTGCCGCACCTGCGGTGCCTGGTGGCTTCAGCAGGGGGCACACCTATGCTCCTTTGCCCGCCCCGGCGATGCCACCCTTGTGTCCTTTGGGCATTGCTATGGCGATGCACCTGCGTCATTAAGACCGCAGGTGCGCCAGTTGCTGGAAGCTTATAAGGGTCTTCTCCTTCATTCTAAACTCGTTTTACTCCATTTCCCACTTGAGCTCAAGCTCCTTTCTCCTGTGTGAATTGGTCTTAAGCATTGGGGTGACTATTTTCATTCTCGTGATCAAGTTTCCATCTCCTATTGTAAGTTCTAATCCCTTAATTTCCATAATTTCTTCTCTTTAATTCCTTCTTTGTTCTTGAAGTCTTAGGGATGTTTTGGGATCTTTCTTGGCTTGATTTCTGCTTAATTTTTGAGCATGCGCTCCTGGTCGTGTGGGAGACCTCGTAGTAGTTTTCATTTTCAATTTTGGATTATGGGGCCCACGGGCTTTCTTTTGACCCAGATTTTGACCCAACTAAACTATTAGCATTATGGGGTTTGTTAGCTTTGTATTTACGAGTAGAGTATCATTTTGATAGTTTGTTCACTTTTCATAGCTTCTCAGAGCAGTTCAGGCTTGGACGATGACTTTTCAGCATCTTGTCATCTGACGTCAGGTAGGTTACGGCTTTCCTACCTTAGACTTTGTGTATATAAGCTATAATTGTTTTATTTAGCATTCTTGGGTTGGGTTTACTAGGTTGGCACCCCAGGCCTTGTCCGTTCCTTCCGTCCATCTTATTTCTTACGTTGGTTGTAGTATTCGAACTAGTTTTGTTGTATTACCTTGTGGACCTGTGTGGCCTTTGGATATGCCTTTGGACCATAGATAGTGGGATATTTAGGAAATATTTGTTAGTCATGGATATCGGATTGTGATATTAGGCTGGTTATCTATGTTGTAGAGCAGTTTGAGCCTGTGCAGGGTCAATAGGTTGATTGTGAGTCGTTGGGCTATTGATTGTGAGTCGTTGGGCTATTGATTGTGTTTTTGGCATATCATTATCATATAAAGAGTTTTCTGCATTTATTTTCTACTATTACGGCTGCGAGCCTAACTATCACCATTTTTCTAAACTTTGCATGGCTCGAGGGCCCATTTTCAGTATAAAAGGTTCTAAATGGATTTGAAACTAGTTTCTTTATGGATTTTCTTGGGATAAAAGAGATTAGATAATGATTTTATCACTGGGTTTTACACAGATACTAGACTCGGCTGAGTCGTAGAACTAGACATATTTACTACTGATTTGAGATGATACTAGACTCAACCGAGCCAAGTGCGAGACTTGTTTTTCTATGGTTTTAGAACTGGATATACTCCACGCACCCTTTATTGGGGTTTTGAGATTTTGATTTACTGATTTAGACCCGGATAGACTTTGAGCACCCACTTTGAGATTTTGATTACTGATTTAGACCCGGATACACTCTGGGCAGTTATATTTGAGATTTTGAGATTTCGTATGTGGTCGCATAGACCTCCATGGACCTTTTTGATCTGAACTAAGGGCTACAAGCTGCGAGTTCTAGAGAAGGGGTATACGTTGTAGTTGAGGTATATGGGGGACTCCTTTCATGGATCCTACCTACCGGGCCTGTGAGCACCGGAAGAGGTACATGCGGTACTACTGTCACACCTGGTTGTATCATATCACATTATATCATTCATAATGTACGAATCCACCCTTGTTTGCTATTTTCTCAGTGTACGCTCCAGTAGTATGGGATACCGGAGATTTTTTTTCACCTGTTTGTGTTCCTCGGGTCTATGAGAGCCCTTTGAGACAGTAGGTAGATTAGCATATTATATCTTATTGTAGTACTTGTTAGCGGCCCTTCCAATCATTGGTGGATTAGTACTTGTTAGTGGTGTGGATTAGCTTATTTCTCTCCTAGAAGTACTTGCGAGGTGCCTTTCATATGATTCTTATCTTATGAATTGTATTGTTAGCATGATTACATTGGTTGCTTCTCCCTTTTTCCCCTTTTATTTGAGGTTACTGATATACCGCCATGTTCGTTAAACTCTTTTTATATATTGTTGTTACAAAGATCCAGGTGCGCCTTCTTTTCCTTCACCTGTGTTCTGTGATATATATCTTCTGTGACAAGCATAGTATGCTTTTATTCTCCTTGTCTTCTATCTGTTGCTAGTTTTCATGTTCTTCCCTCTGTTTTATTATATGACTACTTCTTTCCTATCTGCTTTATACTGCTTTTATATCTTATATGCACTCATTCGGCCTATGATGCCTACTGGGTACCAGTTACTTTGCAATTGGTGCTCATACTACACTTCTGCATCTTCCTGGTGCATATCCTAGTCTGAGTTATTTCCATTGATCGCGTGGATACTCGTGCAGCTTTTGGAAATCCGAGACTAGGGTGAGCTCCTGACGATCGGGGCTTGATCATATCTCCTCTTTTGGCACTGTTTACTCTTTTGTTATCCACAGACAGTTGTATATTCTATTTTGTACCTTTAAGTACTCTGTATATTTTAGAATGGCTCTTGTACTTTTGATACCAGGTCTTTGGATGGTGTAGTTCCTTTATATGTATATTTAGGGGTTTTTTCCTTTCGTGTTGCTTTATTTATCTGCTTCCACTTAGTTCTTGTTCTTGTGCGTGCTTGCTTAGGTAGTAGCCCATTACTAACCATTCAGGACTACAGGGGATTGGTTCTCCTATAGGGACATTGTAGGTGTCATCATGACCTGAGAAATCCGGTCGTGAAAAAACTGTCACCCCATGCAAACGAATAATCTCACAGATGTAGATCTGAGCCAACCTCTCAGAACTGTAGGAAGTTTGAACCTGGCCGAAAGTGAGCAGACTTTGTAAACTTATCCATGATCACCCAAATAGCATCAAATCTCCGCAAAGTATGTGGAAAACAAACTACGAAGTCCATAGCTATTTTCTCCCACTACCACTCCAGAAAGGGTAGCCTCTGAATTAAACCACCTGGCCTCTGGTGCTCAAACTTCACCTACTGATAGTTCAAGCACCTAGACACGAAATCTGAAATATCCCTTTTCATCCTACACCACCAGTATACTACTCAAGTCACGATACATCTTAGCATTCCTGGGGTGAATGGAAAACCTAGAATAATGATCCTCCTCCAAGATCAACCTAACCAAGTCACCAACTCTAGGAATGCATAGAAGACCCTTAACCTCAGAACACCCTCTGAATCTAAGGTCTTCTTCCTAGCCTCACCGCTCAACACCTTATCATGAATGATCCTCAACCTCGCATCATCAAACTGTTGTGCTCAAATCTGCTTTAACAAGGAAGATCTAGACTCAACACAAGCAAGAATACAGCTCAGCTCAAAAATATCAAGTCTAACCAACCTGTTATCCAAGGACTGGATGTCCAAAGCTAAAGGTCTCTCCTCTGCTGCTAAGAAAGACAAGCTACACATACTCACTGCCTTCCGACTCAAGGCATCCGCTATCATATTTCCCTTGCCTGGATGATAAAGAATAGAGATGGCATAGTCCTTTAGTAACTCCAACCACCTGCACTGCCTCAAATTTAGATCCTTCTGGCTAAATATGTACTGAGGACTATGATGGTCAGTGAAGATCTCACAATGCATGCCATACAGATAATGCCTCCAAATCTTCAACGCGAAGACCACCACTGCTAACTCCAAGTCATGAGCGGGGTAGTTCCTTTCATGAACTCTCTACTATCTAGAAACATAAGCAATAACTCAGCCCTGTTGAATCAACACACAACCCAAACCAACACCAGAAGCATCACAATACACTGTAAACCCCTGGCCCTCAACCGAAAGAGTAAAAATTAGAGTTGAAGTCAATAAGGCCTTGAGCGTCAGAATGTTTGCCTCACACTCGTCTGACAACTTGAAGTGTACGTTCTTTTGAGTAAATCTAGTCAATAAAGCTGCTATTGAAGAAAACCCCTCCACAAACCATTTGTAGTAACCTGCCTAACGAAACTGCGAACCTCGGTAAGAGAAGTAGGCCTAGCTTAATCATGAATAGTCGTAATCTTTGCTGGATCCACCACAATCCCATCCTTGGACATCACGTGCCCCAAGATTGCCACAGACTCAAGCCAAAACTCACACTTAGTGAATTTGGCATATAACTGATGGTCTCCCAAGGTCCAAAGTATAACTTTCATATGCTGCTCATGCTTCTCTCTACTTCTCGAATATATCAAAATGTCATCGATGAATATAATCACAAAGGAATCCAGGTAGGCTCTGAACACACGGTTCATCAACTCCATAAAAAGTTTTGGGGCATTAGTCAACCTAAAAGACATGACTAGTAACTCATAATGGTCGTATCGAGTCCTAAATGCAGTTTTTCAGATGCCTGCAGCCCTAATCCTCAACTGGTGATACCCGAACCTCAATTCTATCTTAGAGAACACCGCTGCACCCTGTAGATGGTCAAATAGATCATCAATATGCAGTATCGGATACCTGTTCTTAACTGTCACCTCATTCAACTACATGTAGTCAATACACATATGCATAGACCCATTTTTCTTCTTCACAAACATAACCAGATCACCCCACAAAAACACAATATGCCTGATAAACTCTCTACTCAACAGATCGTGGAGCTGATCCTTAAGCTCCCTCAACTCAACTGGTGCCATCCAATATGGAGGAATACAAATGGGTTGAGTGCTCAGCTCAACATCGATGGAAAAGTCAATTTCATGATCAGGAGGAAGACCTGGTAGATCAAAAAGAAACACATTTGAATACTTGCAAACCACAGGAACTGACTCAAGTGAAGGTGTGGTGGCACTAGTATCACAGACGTAGGCAAGATAAGCCAAGCACCCCTTCGCAACCAACTATTAGGCGCTTAATAAAGATATAACTTCCCTTGGCATATGGCTATTGGCAGCCTTCCATACTATAGGAGGGATATCGGGCATCCGTAAAGTAACAGTCTTGGTGAAGCAATCCAAGAACTCATAGTAGGGAGACAGCCAATACATGCCTAAAATCATGTCAAAATCAACCATGTCTAGCAAAATTAGGTCTACCCACATGTCATATCCCATGATAGACACCACACAAGCATGGTATACATGATCCACTACTAAGGAATCTCCCACTGGGGTAGCTACACGCAAAGTCACAGGCTATAATTCACAAGTATACTCCAGATGAGTAGCATAATAAGCAGATATATAGGAGAATGTAGACCCAGATCAAACAAAGCTAAAGTTGATTGATGACAAATAGAGATCATACCTGTGATGACAACATCTTAAAACTCAGCCTCTAGATGACCAAGAAATGTATACATGTGGCTCTGACGGCCACAACCACCTGATCTACCAAACTAAGGACCACCTCTAATACTCTGAGGACAACCCCTACTACCCTGTGCACCACCTCTGGTCGGTGATGCTGTTGCTTTAGGGTCCTGAACCATCTGATCATTCAACCTACAGTGTTGTGCTGAATGACACTCCCTAGTAAAGTGGCCTAACTCGCCACACTCATAACAAGCTCAGCCAACCATACCCTGCTGTGAATACCTGGCTGAATCACTGTGAATACCTGGCTGAATCAGACTGACTACCATAGCTTGTGGACCCAGAATAAGCACCTCATGAAGACTGAATCATACCTTGACTACTCTAACCTTTAGCAATATGTAATGCCTCCTGAACAAGCTATCTCAGTTGGAAAAGCTACTGATGTTGACCCATACCAAAGTAGCTTGTGACACATATTTGTGAACCACTGTAACTGCCCTAATGGTGGGGCCTCTTATCGCTTCCTCCTTGGGCCTCATAAAGTATACCCTCAATAGTGTGGGCATGGTCTACTACCTCTAGGAAGGACTAGCCTGATGCTACCATACACTATGTAGCCAAGTAGAGCTATAAAGTCAATCCTCGAACAAAGCGATGCACCCTCTCATGCTCGGTGGGCAGAATTATGATGGCATGCTAGCCAACTCATGGAAGCAAACCTCATACTCTGAAACATACATAGAGCCCTACTCCAACCTGGAGAACTGATCTATCAACTGCTCTCTCAAGCTGCACGGTACATACTTCTTCAGAAAAGTTGTGGAGAACTGTGCCCAAGTAAGCGGAGGTGACCCGGCTGGCCTGTAAGCTATATACGACCTCCACCACTATTTTGTTGGACCATCCAGCTGAAACATAGTGTAATATGCTCTGTTCAACTCAACCAACCCAAGATTATGCAATCTCTCCTGGAAACTAATCAGAAACTCGTGCACATCCTTCCTAGGAGCACCTGAAAACCTCGGGGGACCTAACTTCACAAATCTACCAAGCATCTTCTGCTCCTCAGAAGACATAACAGGACCAGCTGGAATAGATGGGATAATAGTAGGAACTAGAAACACCTCTAATCGGGGAGCCGTAGTAGAAGGCTTCTCTTCTGAACCCTGTGCCACTACCTGGGCTAAAGTCTGAGCCTCGTCTGTGACCTGAGAACCAATTGGAGTATCGGGAAAAGCTACTGATTGTGACATACCCTCAAGAAACCCAAGAAAATAAACCAATCTATCTTGTAGCACTGGAGTAGCCACGAAACCTGCTGGATGTTGGGCTGGCCCCATGCCCTCAGCTCATACTGTACCTCTTCAATCCCAATATCCGGCTCTGGTGATGGCAATCTAGTTTGGGCCTGAGCTAGTGCCGCAGCCCATCCCCTACCTCGACCTCTGGGTTGACCTCTACCCCATCCCCTAGCTAGGGCTTTAATAGTAGGTGTAGGGGCCTCGTCCTCACCCGCTTTTGATCTCGTTCAAACCATCTAAGAAAGAGTGAAATAAAAGATTCTTAGAAGTTGATAAGGTTAAGGACGCACGAGAAGTAATCAAACAAGATGGAATCTTTACTAGGAATGCCCTATTTTCTCTCGCAGATATCTTATGAATGTCGTCGTACCAATCCATAAGACTCTACTAGAAACTTTACTCTTGTACTGGCAAGATCTGTGAACTTAGAGCTCTGATACCACTCTATCACGATCAAAAATTAGGCCGTGATGGTGCCTACATAACCCCCCAGTAGGCAAGCCAACCCAAGGATGCAGAAGTAAAATACAAAGTTCAAATAAAGAAAGCGGAAGAGAAATATAAGGAAATAGGGGCCAATGGTATAGATACATACCAACTATAATAAATATACAAAAATGGCCCTAAAGTGACCGAGAAGACAAAATATACACAAGAACCAACTCCGGACTTGGTGTCACCGGTACAAGAGCGTCTAAAGTATAGAGTATCTGTACAACAAGTATTGTCTATCCAAAATACAAAATATAGATAGAAAGATAGATGGAAAGTAGTAAAAGTCTCCAAAATGCTGGGAGCTCACCACGATCTGAAGAGCAGCTAGCCACGAATGATATGAGGATCAACGAGGGTGACTCATACTAGGTGATACATCAGAAAAAGATGCAGAGTGTAGTATGAGTACCAAAATAACGGGTACCCAGTAGGCATCATAGGCTGACCGAGCTCAAAAAGATAATATATAATATAAACTAAGGAAAGTAAGTTAACTACGGGGATCCACCTAAATCTAGTTATCAACAGAAAAACTAAACTATTTAATCGATGGTGAAGATAATAATGAGAGACAGGTAAAGCACTCCAAGTACACATAGATAATGCAATGTAATGCATTATGAGATTATATGATGTGGAGTATGGACAATGCATAAAAGTAAAACCTAGTATCTGGTACCCCGGGCTCCTGGAATGAACCTCATACTCATCAACATATGCATAAAAATAATACTCGGATATGTGCTCCTTAAGCCTCCCTCATCAATAAGAAACTAAAATTAGATAAAGGGTCCGAAAATGTCCTTCTGACCTTCATAACAGTAGTACTTCCCTTTCTTTTTGAAAACCAATGGGTAAAATTTCGAGTTTGAACCAAAAATTCCGTGTTTCTTTCTATTCCAAAACCAATAGCAATGTAGCACAATAATGAGATATGATGCCATGTGCAAAGAATATAGATTCAACCAGGGTAAAGCACCTTCTAAACAAGAAACTAACCTGGCACCCCGTCTGGTCTACGCTATGGCCTCGGGCCCACAGATACACAAATATAGTAAATAAAATGGATAGAACGGAAAATAACCACGAAAATAACTAAAAGCACCTACCTGCCTCTAAAACCTCCTAAAAGCATTCTAAGGATTCTAGGCTAGTCACAGAAATTCTACAAGCTCCTAAACTAAGGATAAACAGTATAATTCTACTCTACGGTCCTGAAATGGCAAATTTATACAATCACATGATATAAGCCTATTTCTACTCTGCGATACTACCTAACATTCCAATAATTTATAAAATATACATTCTAACTAAGCCAAGTCTAAGGAAAATAAATTATAACCTACCTCGGGGTCGAACTGCAAGCACGGATGATCACTCGTGTGCCTTCCCCTTCCGAACAACCTGAGAATACTGCCATGGTATCAAGAATATAATCTAGGTGTCAAGATGAGAATAATGCCACCCATATTGCTATACGGAGATTCGGGCTGGAAGTCAGATTGGAAAATGACCCTCGGGGCCCACACAATAAAATGAAAAACAAAATTCACAATTATGTTTGCAACGAATTTAGAAACACATGCCCAAAATTTGAGAGCAAACAGGACTCATTTTGGGGCCCAAAACAGCTCTGGAGTTCACTTGATCAAGAAGAATTAAACAAGAGAATTTTACGAAATGAAGAACAAAATTCGTGAATGAAATGACGAGAAAAGAGCGAAGGAACATAACAAACTTACTGGAAATGTTTCAGATGAATAATGCTCTAATACCAACTCTTTAAGCTCAATAATAATGGAGGATTCAGTTATAATGGAGAAGAAACTAAAGTTGGCAGCTTAAATAGTTGCCACGGGTCCTTCAACGTGGTCATGAAGGACCCCACATGGTCACAAAGATGAGCTGGCCAGACTATCGTGATCGCAATAGTCCAGCCATACGATCACGAAGAATAAGCTGAAATGGGTCCCAGCCGGGCTTCATCGTGATCACGAAGAGCCACCATCACAATTGCGATGGTAAAAAAGCTAGACCATCATAAACGCAATGGTCACCTCACGATCGCTATGACTAAAATGGTCTGCAATATACAGCAGCAACCAGCAAAACCCTAAGGCTAAAAAGTCACCGGATGGACTCCCGAGATTCATTCAGAACCTTGTCAACACAAACCAATCATGCTACCCTACCAGAAATAACATTTCAGACTCAATGTAATCGACGAAACTCCCAACGGAGATCATTTTAATGAAAAGTGAGCCTCATGCCCAAAAATCAACTTTTACCAAAATAAAACCCAATAACCTAAAATGAGTCTGGAAGCCTCGGAACCTAAACCAAAGGTCCCTCTAGCCCAATGTCGACATTTTGGAGCTAACAGCATTGACAGAATTTCCATTCGAGGTGAATGTTGACCAAAGTCAACTCTACCAGGCTTAAGAGTTGCAAAGCAGGGAAATGAGCTTAAAACATAAATGAACAGCCCGAGAATCAAAACATCAGCTTTGGCAAGTCATAAATGACCTATAGCCACTTTGGAAAAGCTTAAAACACAGAAAAAACATGAAAATTAAGAAAATTTCCTAGAGGGTCATTACAATAGAAGAAGAATAGGAGGACTTAAGCAGTTAAAAAATGTAGCAACTAGCACACCTGAGCATTCGGGTTGTAAATTTTATACCCCTCTAAATTTTTGCATGTACTTTATTGTTTTGATATGTTGACCTGTATGGCTTAGTTTTTGAATTATGTATATTGGTGGGATGATTGTTGCTTAAGCTAGTATACTAACTGATTAATTGGTAGTTTACATTGAAACCATGTGCCATATTTGTGTGAGGTATTTGTTGTGTTCTCATGTTGTGTGTACAATCTAGAACTTGTCTAGTTAGTCTTTCTACCGTTGGAGGATCGGTTCAATTAAGAAAGGATCATAGGCCTTCTTTGCTATAACCCACTCAGACCTAAAAACATCTACCAAATGATGTATATAATTCCTACATGCCTATTTTGATCCTTGAACTATTTTTTTATTAGTTGAAAATGACCATCTCTTATTTTTCAAAGTAATCCCTGCTTGGCCCCTGTCGCTTCTTGGACACTGGGATTTAACTTAGGCAAAAAGCCTAAGTTAAGGATGGCTGATGTTGAGGAAAGCAAAGCAAAAGGTTAGGAGTGGAAGAAAAGGTACTAGTCAAAGGAAAAAGGGTGTGGTGTGTATGAAAGAAAAAAAAGAAAAGAAAAAGAAAAAATCCACAGAATCGCGATAAAAAAGAAAGTTAGTGAAAGGTTAGAAATAAAACCACACTCGAGCCATGAAGATATAAAGAGGGAAAGAAAAGAGAAGGGTTGAAAAAAGATTGAAAAGATAGTGCAGTGTTCAAAGAGGGTTCATTCACTTATCCATATCTACCATAGTCATTCCTAAGCCTACATTACAAGCCGAACAAAGACCTATATTGATCCTAGTCTGATCATTCGATGACAGAAGCATAGAAAATAAGGTCAAGCCTACAGTATGTGTACATGCACCATTTGATTTCTTTGTGAGTGTGAGTGTGAGCGCACTTATTTCTATCATCCCTGTGTGTTACTTGATTAAATGTTTCTGGGATGCACTTTGATTTGTGTGAGGGCACAAGGGTGACACTGTCTAATTTCTCGTTGAAAAGGTTGTGTATCACTGGTGTATGCATAATCATCTACCAAAAACATAATGTCATTCTTTGATCATTTAGTGTCAGCTTGAGATGCTTTGAGTTATGCACATCAGGTTTAAAAAAAGGGAGGGGTAAACATTTAGAATGTGTGTTGTTAAGTGTTCATAAAACTATCATAGAATTCCTAGTCTTCTGATGCCTAAGTGGTGTGTTAGTAGAGTCTTATTTTATTTTTTTAAGGACAAGCAAATATTCTATGTTCAGGATGTTTATGTGCCGGGATTTCATGGCACATTCGATGCTTTTTAACAAGTAATTTTGTGGTTCTTAAGTACTTTTTGAGTTATTTGATTGCATTTTTGTGTATGTTGAAGGAAACAAGGCATGTGCATGAGAGTTAGAGTTATTGAGATTGAAACTGAGAATTATGAGTCGTGGACCAAAATGACAGACCGTGGAAGTGAAGGATGAACCGTCCTGTCACTCGTGGAAAAGGATATAAGAGATACAAGTTGAACTTTAGTTGACAGCTCATTTGACGTCCCATAAAACCAATGATAGACCGTCATGTCAGTCATGTAAAATGATCAAAGGAGCTACAAATTAGTTTTCATTCTATGGGCCTTTTGATGATCTGTGAAACCAGTTCATGGACCGTCCTGCCACTCATCGACCAAGGTTTTGAGAAGAGGTATATTTTGGTCTCAAACCAGTGTCCAAGTTGATAAACCATCAAAGCTGTCCACAAACCATGGAATGGGCCATAGATGCCTACAAATCCAAAACTGTAAAGTCCAAATGATGGTTGATATCCCAGCTTTCACGGACTGTGGATCAGAATGATGGTTTGTGAAGTATGACAAGGCTAAGTTTTCTGGTTTGTTTAGGATCAGTTTTTATTTGTCTATAAATACTTTCGTTAGGGTTTCTTTTTTAATGTTACGCATGTTTTGGGACAGAAGTACGTTCTTGTTGAGAGACAACATTGTTTTTGAAGTTTTGCTACGTGACTTTGATCTCGATTTGCTAATATAATTTTGATTTCTTTATTCTTCTTTTGTAAGTTCATTATAATGGTTTCTTTTACAACTTTTGATATTGTTCTTGTAAGTATGAGTAGTTAAACACTATAACTAGAATTGCACGAATCATGATGGAATAACGGAAGTAGGTCTTATATAATAGTGAATTTGAATGGTGATTGCACATGAATTATTAATTCCTTCATATTGAATGATTTTTAACGATTTCAATTGTTAGAACTTGTCATAAGTCTATACTTGTTTGGTAAAAGAGGTAGAGATTAGGAAAAGAAATTAACAACAGAGATTTGAGACTTCCAACCCTTATCTAATGACTTGAGCTGTTACTAAGATAGTCAATCTGAAACTCATGACGAAGTTTAATTAATAAAAACTCAAAGGCCGGAAGAATTTAGCGTGACATTTATCTACTTGGGTCAAAAGACTTAAGATAAATCGAAGATTAGTTAGTATTGAATGTGTAACACTGGAACAATTCACTACTACACTAGATTTAAAGTTATGAAATAATAGGGAACACAGTCCTAGTCCTTTCTCACATATTGAATTCAAAAAACAATTCTCAAATATTAGTGCACTAATAACAACAATCTTGAAATATTTTAATTTCTTATGTCCAACCCCCCTTGAAATATCAACTACCGGCTGAATAACCACTATTGATGACTTTCTCACTGTATTCTCGGTTAGATTCGATCCCAACTTTGTTTGGGTTCTACATTTAAACAACGACTACTTTATATCTTTTCGTAGATGTAATTTGGGTGTTATCACATTGTATGATCCAAATACATCATAATAAGAACTCCTATAACATCTTCGATTCGCTTAACCTCCAGCCCTCACGATACTTTCTTAACCTATTTGGCTCATAGTGATTTACTTACCACACATTCTTACGTGAAAGTATTTCAAACACTTTCCTTCATTAGTCCCTCGATACAACAACCCATTTGTAACCTTATTCTCCTGACATATTATCAATGGGTGATGTAAAGCGATAGGATTAGACTCGTAAGTCCTTGACATGTTAATTTAACACTTCGAATGTGTGGGGGGTGTTACAGACCCATAAGCAATTGAACTAATCACATATCTTATTTTACTTTGATATCTTTTCCTGCTGCTCCATAGATACGGGTGTAATAAATGTCTAGAGAATTTGAAGGTGAAATGAATTAATCGTGAGAAATATTCACAATATCAGTTGCTACCATCTGCCCAATTGTTTTTGCAATATAAGAAATATCAACCATGTTAGTTGATGAATATAAGACTAAGACAACAATTAAAAAAAGGAAAAAAGAAGACAAAAAATGAGAAAGAAAAGGATTTCAATAATCCTACTTTGATAACATGTAAAAATTGAAGAAACTTGTATTAAATTTTCCTTATAAACTTCACTCTATGTATGTATATTGTACATTCTACAATTTATATGAAAGAAATTATAACTATAGATACACTTATCTCCTAATTACTGGTAATTTTCTAACAAACTATAACTACACAAAAAGGAATAAAAATTTTACAAGGAAAAAGAATATTCAGAAGAGGATATAAATCTTCTATCTATATATAATAGGAGAGGCAAAAGTCTAATGTGCTGCCAAGTGTAAGCACCACAAAAAAAAGCAGTATTTATAATTAAAAATTATCTAAAATCTATCTATAAATAAAAAGAATATTTGTACTTGATCCATAATAATTTTTAAATATTTTTTTTGATAAATTTAAAATCAACTTAAACATTTAATTTTGTAACATTATATATAATATATGCTTAAACTTTAATTTTAAATAATACCGACTTTTTATCTGCACTTGAACTTGATTTGAAAATAAAACATTGATTATAAAATAAAATATTTTCTTAAAAAAATCAGTGTAAACTCAAATAGTTTATTTACTTTATTAACTTATACACTTTGTACACTTTATTTATAAAAATGTTTTTAAAAACCGAAGTTCATATATTATAAAAGTTTCAAAAAATAGGAAAGGAATTAAATCTATATATTATAGGAGAGGCAAAAGCCTCATGTGCTGCCAAGTGTAAGCACCACAAAAAAGTAGTATTTATAATTAAAAATTAAAAATATATTTAAAAATTATCTAAAATCTATCTATAAATAAAAAGAATATTTCTACTTGATCCATAATAATTTTTAAATATTTTTTTTGATAAATTTAAAATCAACTTAAACATTTAATTTTGTAACATTATATATAATATATGCTTAAACTTTAATTTTAAATAATACCGACTTTTTATCTGCACTTGAACTTGATTTGAAAATAAAACATTGATTATAAAATAAAATATTTTCTTAAAAAAATCAGTGTAAACTCAAATAGTTTATTTACTTTATTAACTTATACACTTTGTACACTTTATTTATAAAAATGTTTTTAAAAACCGAAGTTCATATATTATAAAAGTTTCAAAAAATAGGAAAGGAATTAAATTCAAATTCAAATGTAAGCTTTTTCCAAAAAAAGGATAACTACCAAAATCCTTAATTGCCATTTACCCATGTTTTCTTAATACTAGTTTAGTGTACGTGCGTTGCACGTATGTGCCGTGAATATGTAACTAAATTCAATATCTTTTTTGACATTCAAATATATGATTGTAGTTAGATTATGTAAAAGAAATATATAAATTACAATAATTGAAAGGTTAAATTATTTAATCAAAAAGCAAATGCCAACAATATAATCAATATATGATTATAAATAATACTATTTCTATATAATTACACACTCAATAACAAACAAAGAGGAACATATCATAGATCATGAGAAGATAATTTCAAAAAAAAATTACATATTGCATAACCTACCTCTACATATTAGACAATAAGTTAATAATATAAAGTGAATTTGATTAGAGCTACACAATGGTTTCTTGTTCACCTTCTCTTCTTTTTCAATACAATCTTGTTCATCTCTTTTGAATCCCAAAAAGAAGCATATGGGAATTGCATCATCCAGTGAGTCCAAACTCTTGATGTAACCTTAGAATACGATTGAACTTAAATTATGAGTATGTTCTTGGGATCGAAACAGAGCGTCGTTTGAAAGCTAATAAAGAAACCTTGAACGGGGATAATAAAGAGAAATTATAAAAAGACTTATAATATATTAAATTGATTTGGTCAATTGACCTACGTATAATTGATACAAAAAATAAAATTAAAAATAAAACTATTGGGAGAATAATCTCCTCCTAAACATAACTTCATTTGAGGACTACATTGTGATGTTATTGTATTGTTGTAGAAAGAAATTATTCTCAATTTATAGAAGTTCAAAATCTTTTCCTCCAAGAAAGAGTTACCTAAATATGAAATATTTTTATTTTTTTCATGAACTATTTACCAAAGCAATAAAATAACATGGTTTCAAAATAAACTAAATTCATACCCAAAATTCCTAAATATTAGGACATACCTACAAAACTTATATTTTTTTCATAATTTTTTCCCTAAGTTTTCATGTGATAATCTAATAATTTTTTGTTGTTTTATCCAAAAAGTTATAGACATGAATTCAAGTAAATTTAAACCACAAGAAAGAAATCTGAATTTTCAAAAGATGAGAAATTAATGATTTTCGACATAAACCTAACGCTTTGAACAGAAAAATAATTATAGCGTAGCTTTTAAACTTTGAAAAAATATGCCTTCAAATTTGCTCTTAATCGGTGCAAAATCTTAATTACACGCTTCACATAAATCTTTCTTCTCCTACACAAGAATACTAAAAAATCAATAAATAATAAGTTGTATAGATTTATTCATATACGGATTAAAAATAAGGTAAAAAGGTAATAACTTTGCAAAGACAATAAACATATTGAGAAGAATACAATTTGTGTGTCCATGATAATTAACTCAGCCATCCATATAAATTATCTAATCTGGAAAGAACCCTTCATATGACTTCGTTTCATTGTCGTGAATAAATGATTTAGAGGGTTTTTTATAATAACAATTAAGTAGGTCTAGTTGTTGTTTAGAGGTTTATAACCTATTGGGAAAACTGGTACAACAAAAATTTCACAGGAAAAAATTAAATTATATTTTCCCAATACAACAAAAATTTCACAGGAAAATTAAATTATATTAATAATGAAATTAAATAATAATTGGAGAAAATAGTGAAAAGACGATATTATCTAGAAAGAAATCAATAAAATTATATATGAAAGAGCAAAATTATTAGAAAGTAGCAATTGACGTTAGAATAAAGTTTATATCTATTTAGATGATATATCTTGTACCCAATAAAAAAAGACAAGCATTAGAGCTATTATTAAAAATAATGATGATATGCCAGATCTCATAGTTTATTCACAATTAAAACAATTGCATATAATTAAATTTTAAAAGAGAATTCATATAGAATTAGAATGACTAACCAATTTCTTGTGACGGAATGTAACGATCTAAAGAATTTGGTCAAAATTGTAATAAGTTAATTTTAAATTACTAATTGTATACGAGTCTTTATAAACAAAAATCACAAAAAAACCTTCTCAATTAGCAATAATCTATCAACAATACATGATAATTTATTATTTTAAACTTCAAGAAGATACTAAAATCACAAAAGAAAAACTTCTCAATTAGCAATTGTCTATCAAAAATACATGATAATTTATTTTTGTACACATAAAAAATATATTAAAATTGTATAAAACTTACTTCAAATCACAATCAAATTTCTCTTCAATCATAGATACTATTAATATTTCAAAAAAAAAAATCTCAATTAGCAATTGTCTATCAAGAATACATAATAATTGATTATTGCAAACTTTCAAGAACATACTAAAATTTAAAAAAAAAACTTACCTTAAATCACAAGTAAATTTATCTCTTTAATCATAGATACTATCAAGATTGTAAACATCAAGAATATACTAAAATTTTAGAAAACTTACCTCAAATCACAAGCAAATTTGTCTCAAATCATAAGATATATCAAGATTTCACAAAAGAACTCTATCAAGAACACATGATAATTTATTTATTGTAAACTTCAAAAACATACTAGAATTTTAAAAAACTTACCTCAAATCACAAATAAATTTATCTCTTTAATCATAGATATTATTAACAAAAAATTTATTTAAACAGAAAATAAAAAGAAAAGAGATAATTAACCTTTGATTTTTCGGCTACTTCATTAGACGGCAATATGCATGTC
This sequence comes from Jaltomata sinuosa, assembly GCA_003996215.1. Classification (NCBI taxonomy): domain Eukaryota; kingdom Viridiplantae; phylum Streptophyta; class Magnoliopsida; order Solanales; family Solanaceae; genus Jaltomata; species Jaltomata sinuosa. Next base: position 46,882 of record QJPP01001912.1, on the reverse strand, counting down.
GTTTAATTTTTTGATCATAAATTTTTAACTGAAAGAGAAACACAAGAAATTATCAAAAGAGGAGAATATGTTATTAATTTTTGATTATGTATATTAACTAAAGAAATAAAAAAAGACAGAAAGCATCATGACAATGAATGTAAGGAGATTGACGAAAAATTAAACCCTAGTATCCTATTTATTCCTAAGCCAATTTAAACTTCTTTTTATTTTATTTTTCCCCTTTTTATAGAAAACATACGATTAAGACTACTTATTAGCTTATTCTCCTATCATTGTTTTCCCCCTTTTTTCTAACCCACGACTATTTATTTCCTTATCAACTTATTTGTTTTTCTTTTTTAATTTTTTTGTTGTGGTGCAATTGTAGTAAGACCTTTTTTGTAATTAAAAAATATTATGATTTTTTACCTAGATCAAATTTTAATTGATTTAAAAGTGTTAAATATTATAATTTCTTATCTAGATCAAATAAGGACTTTAATTAATTTTAAAATTCTAAATATTAGGAGAATAATTAAATGACAATTATTTGAGAAAAATAGTAAAAAGATGATTTTATCTATTGCGGAGTCGTTTAATGAAGGGTAAAAAGTTCAAATCCCATTATAAGGTCCTTCACACTTTTAATATAATATAGATAGATATAGATTTGTCGTTCTCATCGTACACAACTATTCACTTTTAAATATTTTATTAATAATTATTCAAATGTCTTTTATATAACTATTTAAAAATAAAAATTAATTCGGATAAGTTAAAATTCGTCAGTTAATTTTTCCGGTTTCCAGAATAATTACTCACGTCTTTAAACTATTTTTATAACGACCGGATCTGTCGTTACGGGTAGTCCAATCATGCCAAGTTTTAGAGTTAGAAAACTCCGGTTTTGGGGGTTTGAAATTCTGGGCTAGGCTAGTCTCGGCCGGTTTTGGGACGAGGTGGAGTCTAGGGAAATCCGGATAAGGATTGGGTTAGATGTCTTTTGTTGAGATAGTTTTCGTCGTAGCTAACACATAGAGGAGTCTGGGGGACTTTTCGGAATTGAATTCGGGTAAGTAGAACTCCCGGAATCGTGATTGGCATGAAGGGGTTATTTCTGATTGTTGGGGGAAGCAAGTGTGTTGTAAAATGAGAAAATTTTGGATATTTTTGAACTTTCTGTCCATGATGAGCGCAACGGCTCCGCTGTAGCGGAGAAATTACCGCTACAGCGGAAGTCAACATTGGTTAGCTTCCGCCATAGCGGACGACTCTGCTACGGCGGTACCGCTATAGCGCAGCGGACCGCTATAGCAGAGCATGACGGGATTTAATGCAGAAACTTCCCCAAAATAGTTCAGTTTTTCTTGAAACGTTTGGGGAGAAGAAGGGGGCGATTTTGGGCAATTTCTACCAGTTTTCTACTATTTTCTGACCTAAAGGTAAGGTTTCTACTCCCCAATCTTCGTACTACTTTTTCTTCGCGGTAGAATTGCTAGGAGGGAACGTGGGGAAAGGTTGGAATAACCTAGGTATGGTAGAATCCGGGGAAGAAGGAGGATTCTAGGCATGAAAGTTCTTGGGTATTATTAAAAGTAAGGTTTTATGATCACGTATTGCTAAATTTTCTATTTTTATCTATGAAAATGATAGAACTAGGGAAATAAATGGCGGGAAGCCTGGGAAATAAGGTAGGATGATCATGGGTGGCCTGAGGGTCTGGGATTTGGTGTAATCCGGGTAATGTGTAGGCTTTATTTGTTAATTTGAGTACTTGTATATTATTTTAGACCAAGAACGAGAGAGGAATCCGGAACACGGGAAAGCTCGGGTTGAGTAGAGCTTGGATCATTTCGAGGTAGGTGATGGCTTATGATTCCTGTGAATGTTGTATGTTTTTGTACTCTTATCTAAGTGTTTGTATGAATTACATTGCTTAAAGGAATTGTTTAGAATGTCTCTGGGTCTTTTTTATAGTATGTGGATTGAACGGTGTGTTGCTTACTGGTTTTACAAGATGTTTGTTCATTATTTTGACTGTGGATTATTGACATTTGGTTGGCTCGGGTACCACGCTTGGTACGAAATACTAACGGTTGGCTCGAGTACCATGCGTGGTATGGGTATAACAAATGGTTCGCTCGGGTACAACGCCTGGTATGAATTACTAATGGTTGATTCGGGTACCACGCCTGGTACAGATTTATTTTACTGCATCATTGCATTGATATTGTTGCATTGCATTGACTGTTATTGGTTCTGTGAGTGGACCGAGCTGTTCTATTGAACCGTGATATTCATTGGTGGTCCTTGAGTGACCGGGAATCCTTTTATATCTGTGTAGTTGGTCTTGGTTTAGGCCGGGTTGTCTGTTTAACATTTAGGTATTGTTTAGAAGGGATCCCAGGGTGGGTCCGGACTAGGCGAAAAAGGATGATTTATTGAGTTCTGTGATTGTGGTTTAGAGTTGTATGTGGTGCAGTTCAGGTGGGAACAAGCTAGGTAGAGACTTGTAGGCTAGGGGAGCCTATTGACTTGTTGCATGTTTTTCGTAATTATACTTGATTTGTTGTACTGTTTACTTAGGACTGGCTGATGATCCTACCAGTACACAGTGGTGGTGTGCTGATACTGCACTTGCTTTTCTTTCTTGTGAGTACAGACAATCTTCCAGTGGCTGAGACGCGACCTCATCTGTAGTACCAGCATTTCCAGACTTCAAGGGTGAGCTGCTTCAATCGAGCCGCCTTGAACCTATCATTAGAGTTGTAGCCCATTTGTTTCGGGCTTAGACCATTTCTGTCATTTTGGGGTTGCATCCCCGTACGCTAGATATTGGTAGAATTATTTGGTACTGCGAATTTCAAATTCTAGGGGGTAATTTCCGCAAGTTAATTTAATGAAGTTTTACCATTATTATCATTGAATTGTTAGTTTACTTTGATGCACTGGTTTTGAGTTGTTAGAACAATTAATTTCGGGGAAGTGATGGTTCGCTCACCCGGGGGTTGGGTGAGTTTCACTCACGGCGGTCTGGTTCATGACAAAGATGGTATAATAGCCCTAGGTTCGTTGATCTCATCGTACCAAACAGGTCTAGTAGAGTCTTGCGAAACAGTGCGGAGACGTCCTACTTTTCTTCAGGAGGCTATGGGGCTTTAAGAAAAGTATCTCTTCCTTCTTTCCTTCGTGCTATAACTCGATTCCAATTGGTATCTGGTGATACAAATCTGTATCTAATCTCATTCAATATTCTGTCCGCAGATGGTTAACACAAGGAGCAATGGAGCTAGAGCAGTGGTCCCAGCAGCGGGCTCGGTTGTCCGTGGTAGAAGCAGGGGAAGAGGCAGAGGACGAGGTAAAGCCACACCCGCCAGGAGTGGGGCTCGAGCTGTTGCTGATGCACGTGAGGCAACCCCTCCCACACTCAGGAACATGTTGCTGAAGATGTAAAAGTTGTGGTGGAAGATGGTGAGGCGCAGGAGGAGGCGGCACCGATTGGGGGTGCAGGCCTTCCTAATATGATACCAGAAGCCTTTGAACATGCTTGGAATATTTTGAGTGGTTTGGTTGGTACTGGAGCCATACCCGCGGCTTTTGCAAACCAGTCCCTGGATACTCAACCAGCGGCTATTACAACGCCTAGGATAGATGCAGCCTCATGTACGAATGACTTCTTCAGGCCAATGCTAGGCCCAGTAATGACAGGGAATGAGCATGAGATGCTGACCAAGTTTCTCAAGCTGAAACCTCCTACATTTCAAGGTACTGATAGGGAGGTTGCTTATGAGTTCATCTTGGATTGCTATGAGAGGTTGCATAAGTTGGGTATTGTACGTCAGCATGGGGTTGAGTTTGTCACATTTCAGTTGCAGGGTGATGCCAAGCAGTGGTGGAGGTCTCGTGTGGAGTGTCGGTCTTCTGTTCTACCCCCATTGACTTGGGAACAATTCCACGCTTTGTTCTTAGAGAAGTACGTACCCCGTACTTTGAGAGACCGGAAGAAAGATAAGTTCTTGAACTTGGAGCAGGGTGGCATGTCAGTCTCTGCTTATGAGGCAAAATTCTATGCCTTGTCTCATTTTGCCACACAGTTGTTGGGTTTCGAGGAGGAACGGGTCCGATTGTTTGTGAAGGGTTTGAACACTGAGCTAAAGGTACTTTCAGTGCATATGACCTCTTCAGGAAAGGGCTTTAATGATGTGGTGGATTATGTGAAGCAACTTGAGGGAGTCAGGCAGATGGGGCAGCCTAAAGCATTGGCCAAGAAGACCCGGAATTGGGGAAATTATGGTGGCTCACATTCCAGGGGTCATAATCAGCAGGTATACTCAGCCTGTCCTATCTAGTCAGCTCTGCCAGCTGCTACAGGTGGTCGTCAGGGAGCTCATAATCAGTCTTCAGCTCCTAGAGGCCAGGGAGCGTCTTATACATCAGCTAGCAGGCCTACACTTGACCGTGGTTGCTTCCATTGTGGTGATCTGGACCACTTTAAGAGGGAGTGACCGCTCAGGCAGGCAGGAAATCAAGGTCAGCAGCAGCCTAGAATGGTGGTCCCGACAGGTAGAGGCGGTAATGCTAGAGGTCGTCCACAGGGTGGGCGAGGTAACTTTTAGGGAGGCCGAGGTGACAGAGGGAATGGCGGTGCGGGCAGGGGTGTAGCGCAGCCAGTCCGGGAAGTTGCCCGAATTGATGATCGGGCTCATTGCTATGCTTTTCCAGTGAGGACCGAGGTGGACGCATCAGATGCGGTGATCACAAGTACCATTCTTGTCTGCGATAAAATGGCTTTGGTATTATTTGACCCAGGTTCTACATATTCTTATGTATCTGTGAGTTTTGTGTTGGGTCTGGAATTAGCTTGTGATATCCTTGATTCCCTTATTCATGTTTCTACCCCGGTTGGAGAGTCGGTGATTATGACTCATATTTATCGTGACTATTCTGTTGTGTTTGTAGGGTTGCATACTTGGGTAAACTTGGTAATTCTGGATATGGCTGATTTTGATATTATCTTGGGCATAACCTGGCTGTCCCCTTATCATGATGTGTTGAACTGTAACACCAAGACTGTGGCTCTAGAGATTCCGGGTAAGAATAAACTAGAGTGGGAAGGTATGTACAGGACTAAGCCAGTTAAGGTCATATCATTTTTTTTGGGCTAGAAAGCTAGTGGGAAGGGGTGTCTAGCCTTCTTGGCTCATCTCCGGGATGATTGATGTGCCGCCATTTTACGGCACTTTCGACTCCTTTTAACTAAGAACAATCGTACGTTTTCAAGCAACCGTCGTCATTTTTGATGTTTTTATGTTATATTTGTAGGAAATGGAGACAAACACGGAAACGGAAGGAAATACGAGCAAAAAGACATTCTGCCTAAGAGTGACGGCCTGAGTGACGGTCCGTCAAACATGTGACGGTCCGTCATATGTGACCGTCAAGTAGAGGAAGTGTACTGCCTAGGAGTGACGGCCGCTGTGATGGTCCGTCAAGGCGATGACGGTCCGTCACAGTGACCGTCAGGTTGAGCTACACCACTGCCTTGTGGTGACGGCCAAGGCGACGGTCCGTCAAGGTGGTGACGGTCCGTCACCCCAAGCCGTCAAGTTGAGACAGTCGGCGACACGGAATCCGAGCGTTTTTGGGTTTACTTCCTGGACTCCTATAAATACCCTATGTTAGGTTTATTTTAATTATGATTGATATTATTCATTCAATATACAATAGTTCTCCCAATAGTTTTAGGAGTTTTCGAGCGAGTTTTGAGAGAGGAAACGCCCTGCACACGGTTTCCTTCTCCTAAATCTTGTTCTTGATTCGTTCTTGGGATCTTTGGTTTCTTGTTCTTGGAATAATTAAAGATTTTTCTCAATACATTGTAAGGATTTCTTTTCTTTATTATGCATATGACTTTCTTTTATTCTTCTACTAGCATGAGTAACTAAACCTCCCACAACTAGGGTTGTGGGAGCCATGGCTAAGGTATCGAGATAGATTCCGGGTAGCGACGGGTTCAATATGTATGTTGTCATGTTGTTAATCATTCGTTATTTAACGTTTTCTAGTGGTTGCAAACATTAGAACATGCCTAGGTTTAATTTGCTTGAGTAAAGAGATTAAAACCGGGAAACTTGATTAACAACAAGGATTCGAGACTACTAACTCTCGTCTAATGATTAATGCTGTAACTAGATTAATCTACTTGATGTTTAGGATTGAAATCTAAAAAGCACATCTTTTCGAGGTCGAGAGAATAGAAAAGGAAATTTGTTTATTTGGTCGAAGACGTTTAGACGATACCATTAATTCAATCACATCGTGACACACATATAGAAAGAACCCGGTTAAGCCTAGAATCGACATTGTTACCAACGCCATGGTAAACACTTCCCTAGTTCATTCTCCTACTATTATTTCTCATACATTATTGCTGCGTTTTGTTTACAAGTTGATTACACAAAACCCCTTTTTACCAGAAATTATTTACCAGTAGTCACATACTTCACTAAAAGGCTTAATCTTCACCATATTCTCTGTGGGATTCGACCCCAACCTTTGTTGGGTTCTATATTTGACTACGACCGCTTACGCTTCTTTAATTAGAGGTGTAGTTTGGGCGTTATCAAAAAGTGGCGCCGTTGCCGGGGAATACGGTTGTTAATTAAGTCTGGTGTGTTTATTTGACTCTTAGTCATAATTTCCTGCTTTACGTTTATTTGTTGTTTTTGTCTTTGACAGGGTACACAGTTGTGCATGCCAAGTACCCAAAGTTCGGGGGAACAAATTTTACCTTACGACCCCGAGCTTGCTAGAACATTGAGGCGGAATATGGCCGCACAACTAGAGGCAGCGAGGATCGCTGCAGAACTGCATGCCCAACAAAATCTGAATGCTGGTGGTCTGCAGGATGAGATCGCAAGGAATGATGAGGATCTCGACTTAGATGGAGCTGGCGCTACGGGCGCCATTGTCGTTCCACCGCTACCGTCCGGAGCCAAGTTCAACATCACTAGCACGATGATCCAGCTGTTGAACTTAAGAGGAGTGTTCCGAGGTGTCGCTGGGGAGGATCCAAACCAGCACCTAATGAATTTCGTGGGCATATGCAAGTCGTTTGAACTACCGGGCGTGAGTCAGACAGCGATCAGGCTCAGGTTGTTTCCGTTATCTCTGTCTGATGAGGCAGCATTGTGGTTGACAGAGCTGACCCCCGACTCTATCGCAACGTGTGGAGAGTTGAGAGGAGCTTTCCTAGAAAGGTTCTTTCCTCCCTCTCGGATGATACAGTTGAGGGACGAGATTAGCAACTTTAGGCAGCAACCGCACGAAGCACTGCACGAGACTTGGTTGCGATTCAAAAAGAAGATAACACAATGCCCGAACCATCAGTTGACCGATAACTTTTTGATGCAGACGTTCTACCGGGCACTGAATTCGGCTACCAAGCCGACGTTAGACAACGCAGCAGGTAGTGCATTCATGGGTCTTAACTTTGTTAAGGCCACAACTACTTTGGACAGACTCACCAAAACCAACAGGGCCTGGCACACACGAGATTCAGAGGTAGCAGCTAGTACGTATGTAGTTGGTGTGTCAGCTGAGCAGCGCAGAAAAGAGGAGGAGCGCGACCAAGACATGGCGCATCTGAAAATGCAGTTGGACCTACTGACCAAGCACTTGTTCTCAGGAGGTATGGAGAAGGTAAAAGCTGTGGGTTCCTAAGGTAGAGCAGCAGAGTTGGAAACTGAGGAAGCGAATTACTTGGGGGGTTTCCAGGCCAATGGCCAAGGAAACCAAGGTCGGAACTATCAGAGAGACAACCACTATGAGAAAACTGACTACAGAGATCGCGACCAAGGAAACTGGAGGAACCACACTGATAAAGGTGGGTTGTATGTTCCACCTGGTAATCGGGATAGAGCTAGCACTGAGACAGGGATGTCGAAATTGGAGAGCATGATGGCAAAGATGCTGCTGAAGGTGGAATCGACTGACTCTGGGGTAAAGGAGATGAGGATTGAGTTATCAACGTTGAGTCAGGTAGTAGAGTCACATTCCACCGCGATCAAGCAGCTGGAGCAGCAAGTAGGGAAAATCTCGGCATCTCTGAACCAAAGGAAGACAGGTACCTTGCCGAGTGACACAACTCATCCAAGGAATGACGCTAGCTGTATGGCGATTACCACAAGAAGCGGCAACATATTACCGGAATCACATCCGGTAATTCAGACTCAAGGTGATGTCGCGGATGATGAAGAGGCGGTAGAGGAGGAAACTCCAAAGCCCGCGGAGAAAAGCAAGGAAGCTGAAAAGCCTCCAACTATGATGCCTCGGCCACCACCTCCGTTCCCACAGCGTTTGAAGAAGAAAGCTGACGATGGTAAGTTCCTGAACTTCATGACCATGCTGAAGCAGATTTCAATAAACATACCATTGGTGGAAGCGCTGGAACAAATGCTCGGTTATGCCAAGTTCATGAAGGACTTGATTACAAAGAAGAGGTTGGTAAGTTTTGAACCGGAAGACAACCTCCACCACTGCAGTGCTATTTCCTCTAGATCGTTAGTAGAAAAAAAGGAAGACCCAGGTGCGTTTACTGTTCCCTGCACTGTTGGGAAGCTCAACTTTGGGAAAGCCTTGTGCGATCTGGGTGCTAGCATCAACTTGATGCCGCTAGCCGTCTATAAACAACTGGGTTTGGGAGCTCCTAAACCAACGTCCATAAGAGTGATGATGGCTGACCGTTCAGTGAAGAGACCTGTGGGAATATTGTCTGATGTGCTAGTAAAGATCGGTAAGCTTATATTCCCGGCCGACTTTGTGATCTTGGATTGCGAAGTGGATTTTGAAGTTCCCATAATCTTGGGACGACCATTGCTAGCCACAGCAAGAGCATTGGTTGACATGGAGAAAAACGAACTGACCTTCCGATTAAATAATGAAGTGGTCAAGTTCGATGTGTCCAAATTGATGAAGCAACCAAGTGACATGAGGGTGGTCGCGGTCATCAATGCTATTGAGGAAGGCCCTGCAGACGCGTATCTTGAGGAGAAGCAGGTAAAGGAAAGCGGTGAAAGGTCAAGAAAAAGAAAACACCGCAAGAGAATCTGCAAAGAAAGAGCGAAAAAGTTGTCGCGACTAGCGATGGAGCCCAAAAAGGAAGCCGGAACGCCACACTCCATCGAGTTCTCTTGTTTTGGAGACCCTGGCGGTCTCCAACATCATTCCAGAATCTTAGTCATATCGACTTCACAGGTATTCCTTTCTCTCACAGATTTTAGCTTTCATATGGATGCATTGGGGACAATGCATGAGTCTAAGTTGAGGGTGTGGGGAAACCTATGAGTCACCACCGAGGGTTTTTGTTGCCGTGTTTCTTTTCCCTCCGGTGTGCTATCTAGTAGAACCGGCATGTTTAGGTTGTTAGTTTAAATTTTTTTTAGTGTCTATAGTGATAAATGGCGTTTTTGTGGACTAAAAGGAGCCCCTTCTGAAAAATTTTCTGGTTTTGTACTTATGTTGAAACAATTGACTATCTGGATCCTTGAATGTCATTGTGTGATTATGATTAGAATGAGTATGCTTAAGAGCGGTTGTTTGATAGTTGGTAGCGATATAGTTTCTTGGTGCCAAGTGAGTGTGAGATTATTGTTATAAATTCTTACTCTGTGCATGCATCTAGAACTTGCCCGGTCTATTTTGTTAAGTTTGAAGTTTGGTTGCTTAGGAAAGGATCACAGGCCCTTTTTGTGTTCAGTCCACTTAACCTAAAAGACCGTCCAAATATAAATAACCCCTTTGATCCCTGTTTGAGCCATAATTGACCTTGTTCTTTCAATAACCTGTCACCATTCCTGTTTAACTTTGAATCCCTATTTTGGCCCTGGTCCTTCCTTGGACATCGTGCACCTCAACTCAGGCAATCAGCCTAAGTTAAGGGTGGCTACTATAGAGATAAACCCTGTTTTAGCCCTGGTCCTTCCATGGACATCGTGCACCTCAACACAGGCAATCAGCCCAAGTTGAGGGTGGCTAATACAGAGGTGAATGATAAGAAAAAGAGGATGAAGAAGATTGGTTGGGAATAGAATGAAAATTCGGGTGTGTGCCTAAGAAAAGAAAAGAAAAATAAAAAGAAATGAAAAAGATCGAAAAAGTAATAAAAAGAATTGTCAAGATAAAGAGGTCGCACCCGTAGCTAGAAAGAAGGAAATAAAAAGGTGAATAAGGATGGACAAAGTAAAGTTATGTGGTAATAAGACGTCGGTGGTTCCAAGGAGGGCTTAGTCACTAACCCCTAAATGTATCCTACCTGCACCTGAAGCCTCATTACAAGCCAAAACAAGTCCTGTAGTGATCCTGAGCGGCTTTCTGAAGAACTGAAATAGAATAGTAAGGGAAAGCCTATTGTATCGCATGTGCATTGTTTGAAATTGTTTGTGAGTGTGAGCGCTTACCTAGTCCCAAATCTTGTGTGTGGGATTTCTTTGTGGTGAGGGCACCAAGATTTCTGTATTGTCTATTGATTGTTAGGATGGCTGCGCGTGTGTATGTAGAATGTTCTATCATATCGGAATGACATGTTTGGATCCTTGCAAGTTAGTGGTTCATACATTCGTGTGCGACGACGGAGCTTGATTTAATTGAATAAGTTTCGAATGACCATGAGTTGCTAGAGACATGAGTTTGTGTTCTTAGTTGAGTCGTCTTATTGTTTTTTTTTTATGTCATGTTGCTTGAGGACAAGCGAACGTTTTAAGTTGAGGGTGTTGATGTGCCGCCATTTTACGGCACTTTCGACTCCTTTTAACTAAGAACAATCGTACGTTTTTAAGCAACCGTCATCGTTTTTGATGTTTTTATGTTATATTTGTAGGAAATGGAGACAAACACGGAAACGGAAGGAAATACGAGCAAAAAGACATTCTGCCTAAGAGTGACGGCCTGAGTGACGGTCCGTCAAACATGTGACGGTCCGTCATATGTGACCGTCAAGTAGAGGAAGTGTACTGCCTAGGAGTGACGGCCGCCGTGATGGTCCGTCAAGGCAATGACGGTCCGTCACAGTGACCGTCAGGTTGAGCTACACCACTGCCTTGTGGTGACGGCCAAGGCGACGGTCCGTCAAGGTGGTGACGGTCCGTCACCCCAAGCCGTCAAGTTGAGACAGTCGGCGACACGGAATCCAAGCGTTTTTGGGTTTACTTCCTCGACTCCTATAAATACCCTATGTTAGGTTTATTTTAATTATGATTGATATTATTCATTCAATATACAATAGTTCTCCTAATAGTTTTAGGAGTTTTCGAGCGAGTTTTGAGAGAGGAAACGCGCTACACACGGTTTCCTTCTCCTAAATCTTGTTCTTGATTCGTTCTTGGGATCTTTGGTTTCTTGTTCTTGGAATAATTAAAGATTGTTCTCAATACATTGTAAGGATTTCTTTTCTTTATTATGCATATGACTTTCTTTTATTCTTCTACTAGCATGAGTAACTAAACCTCCCGCAACTAGGGTTGTGGGAGCCATGGCTAAGGTATCGAGATAGATTCCGGGTAGCGACGGGTTCAATATGTATGTTGTCTTGTTGTTAATCATCGTTATTTAACGTTTTCTAGTGGTTGCAAATATTAGAACATTCCTAGGTTTAATTTGCTTGAGTAAAGAGATTAAAACCGGGAAACTTGATTAACAACAAGGATTCGAGACTACTAACTCTCGTCTAATGATTAATGCTGTAACTAGATTAATCTACTTGATGTTTAGGATTGAAATCTAAAAAGCACATCTTTTCGAGGTCGAGAGAATAGAAAAGGAAATTTGTTTATTTGGTCGAGAGACGTTTAGACGATACCATTAATTCAATCACATCGTGACACACATATAGAAAGACCCCGGTTAAGCCTAGAATCGACATTGTTACCAACGCCATGGTAAACACTTCCCTAGTTCATTCTTCTACTATTATTTCTCATACATTATTAATGCGTTTTGTTTACAAGTTGATTACACAAAACCCCCCTTTTTACCGGAAATTATTGACCAGTAGTCACATACTTCACTAAAGGCTTAATCTTCACCATATTGTCTGTGGGATTCGACCCCAACCTTTGTTGGGTTCTATATTTGACTACGACCGCTTACGCTTCTTTAATTAGAGGTGTAGTTTGGGCGTTATCAATGATAGTGTGGAGTCCACATCTATTGAGTCAGTTTCGGTGATTTCTGAGTTTCTAGACGTGTTTCCAGCGGAGTTGCCTGGTATGCCTCTGGACAGGGATATAGACTTTTGTATTGATTTGGAGCCAGGCACTCGTCCCATTTCTGTTCCTCCGTAATGTATGGCTCTGATAGAGTTAAGGGAACTTAAGACTCAACTGCAGGAACTCCTAGATAAGGGATTTATCCATCCCAGTGCTTTGCCTTGGGGTGCTCCTGTATTATTTGTAAAGAAAAAGGATGGTAATATGCGGATGTGCATAAACTATAAGCAGTTGAACAAGGTGACCATCCGGAATAAGTACCCTCTATCCCGCATTGATGATTTGTTTGACCAACTTCAGGGAGCTTCGGTGTTTTTGAAAATTTACTTGAGGTCGGGGTATTATCAGTTGAGGTCAAAGCCACCTTCATAGAGGAAATAAAGGCTAAATAATTTCAGGATCCAAAACTGAGTAAGATTCTAGGTAAGGTAATATCCGGGGAATCTAGGGACGTCACGTTAGACTCTGGTGGAGTACTAAATTTTAGAGGAAGGATTTGTATTCCTCGGGTTGATGATATGATTTAGAAAATCTTAGTAGAAGCTCATGGTTCACGGTACTCAATTCATCCGGGTGTGACTAAAATGTACAGGAACATGAGGCAGCGTTACTGGTGGCCCGGAATGAAAAGGGACATAGTTGATTTTGTGTCCAAGTGTCAGAATTGCCAACAGGTAAAGTATGAGCACCAGAGACCTGCAGGACTACTTCAGAGGATGCCCATTCCAGAGTGAAAGTGGGAAAGGATAGCCATGGACTTTGTGGTGGGTATTCCCAAGACATTGGAGAAGTATGATTCCATTTGGGTCATTGTTGACAGGCTGACCAAGTCCGCTCAATTCATTCTGGTCAGGGTAGATTACAATTTGCAGCAATTGGCTAAGATCTACATGAAGAAGATTGTGAGATTGCATGGGGTGCCACTGTCCATCATTTCAGACAGGGGTATGCAGTTCACTTCTAAATTTTGGAGCAAGCTACATGAAGAGTTGGGTACACAACTCACTTTTTGCACCGCCTTCCACCCTTAGACTGATGGTCAGTCAGATAGGACGATCCAGGTATTAGAGGACATGCTGAGAGCATGTGTGATGGACTTTGGGGGTCATTGGGACCCGTTTCTATCATTGTGCGAGTTCTCATACAATAATAGCTATCACTCAAGCATTTACATGACACTATTTGAAGCATTGTATGGGAGGAGCTGCAGATCACCGATTGGGTGGTTTGAGAAAAGCGATGTACAACCTTTGGGAGTGGAATTGGTAAAGGAAGCACATGAAAAGGTAAGGGGCATTCAGGCCAAGTTGCTGGCTGCCCAAAGCAGGCAGAAAGAGTATGCAGATCGCAAGGTCCAGGACATGGAATTTCAGGTTGGTGAACAGGTATTGTTGAAAGTGTCACCAATGAAGGGAGTTATGCGGTTTGGTAAGAAGGGCAAGCTTATCCCTAGGTTCATCAGTCCGTTTGAGGTTCTTGAGATAGTGGAGCCAGTGGCTTACAAGTTAGCACTGTCTCCCAGTTTGTCAGGTGTCCATCCGGTATTCCATGTATCCATGCTTAAGCGATACCATGGGGATGGAGACTACATCATCAAGTGAGATAAGGTGTTTTTCGATAAGGATCTTCGTTATAAAGAGGAACCAGTCTTGATTCTTGCTCGGAATGTCCGGAGGTTGAGTACAAAGGTGATTGATATGGTAAAGGTTCAGTGGAAGCATCGTTCGGTTTAAGAAGCCACTTGGGAAACTGAGAAGGACATGCAGGACAAGTACCCTCAATTGTTTGAGAATTCTGGTACTACACTTTCTTCCCTTTATTTTTCCATAATTTTGGGTTTGATTATTCGAGGATGAACGATGGGTAAATCGGTATCTATTGTAACGACCAGGTCTGTCATTACGGGTAGTCTAATCATGCCATGTTTTAAAGTTAGAAAACTCCGGTTTTGGGGATTTGAAATTCTGGACTAGGCTAGTCTCGACCAGTTTTGGGGCGAGGTGGAGTCTAGGGAAATCCGGGTAAGGATTGGGTTAGATGTCTTATGTTGAGCTAGTTTTTCTCGTAGCTAACACATAGAGGAGTCCGGGGGACTTTTCAGAATCAAATTTGGGTAAGTAGAACTCCTGAAATCGTGATTGACGTGAAGGGGCTATTTCTGATCATCGAGGGAAGCAAGTGTGTTGTAAAATGGGAAAATTTTGGAGATTTTCGAACTTTCTATCCATAACGAGCGCAACAGTTCTACCATAGCGACCTCTGCTGTAGCAGAGAAATTACCGCTACAGCGGAAGTCAATGTCGGTCAGCTTCCACCATAGTGGACGACTCCGCTACGGCGGTACCGCTATAGCAGAGCAGACCGCTATAGCGGAGCGTGATGGGATTTAATGCAGAAACTTCCTCAAAACAGTTCAGTTTTTCTTGAAATGTTTTGGGAGAAAAGGGGGAGATTTTGAGTGATTTCTACCAGTTTTTCACTATTTTTTGACCTAAAGGTAAGGTTTCTACTCCCCAATCTTCGTAATACTTTTCCTACGTGGTAGAATTTCTAGGCGGAAACTTGGGAAAAGATTGGAATAACCTAGGGATGGTAGAATCTGGGGAAAAAGGGAGATTCTAGGCATGAAAGTTCTTGGGTATTGTTAAACGTAAGGTTTTATGATCACGTATTGCTAAATTCTCTATTTTTATCCATGAAAATGATAGAACTAGGGAAATTAATGGCGGAAAGCCCGAGAAAAAGGGTAGGATGATCATGGGTGGCCTGGGGGTCTGGGATTTGGTGCAATCCAGGTAATGTGCAGACCTTGTTTGTTAATTTGAGTACTTGTATATTGTTTTAGACCAAGAACGAGAGAGGAATCTGGAACACGGGAAAGCTCGGGTTGAGTAGAGCTTGGATCATTTTGAGGTAGGTGATGGCTTACGATTCCTATGAATGTTGTATATTTTTTTACTCTTATCTAAGTGTTTGTATGAATTACATTGCTTAGAGGAATTGTTTAGAATGTCTCGGGGTCCTTTTTATAGTCTGTGGATTGAACGGTGTGTTGCTTGTTGGTTTTACAAGATGTTTGTTCATTATTTTGACTGTGGATTATTAACATTCGGTTGGCTCGGGTACCATGCCTGGTACGAAAATACTAACAGTTGGCTCGGGTACCACGCCTGGTATGGGTATAACAAATGGTTGACTCGAGTACCACGCCTGGTATGAATTACTAATGGTTGGCTCGGGTACCACGCCTGGTATGGGTTTATTTTACTGCATCATTGCATTGACTGTTATTGGTTCCGTGAGTGGACCAGGCTGTTCTATTGAACTGTGATATTCGTTGGTGGTCCTTGAGTGATCGGGAATCCTGTTATATCTGTGTAGTTGGTCTTGGTTTAGAACAGGTTGTCTGTTTAACATTTAGGTGTTGTTTAGAAGGGATCCCAGGGTGGGTCCAGACTAGGCGAAAAAGGATGATTTACTGAGTTCTGTGATTGTGGTTTAGAGTTGTATGTGGTGTAGTTCAGGTGGGAACAAGCTAGGTAGAGACTTGTAGTCTAGGGGAGCCTATTGACTTGTTGCATATTTTTCGTACTTATACTTGATTTGTTGTACTGTTTATACACTGTTTATTTGGAACTGGCTGATGATCCTACCAGTACACAGTGGTGGTGTACTGATACTGCACTTGCTTTTCTTTCTTGTGAGTACAGGCAATCTTCCAGCGGCTGATACGCGACCTCATCTGTAGTACCAGCGTTTCCAGACTTCAAGGGTGAGCTGCTTCGATCGAGCTGCCTTAAACCTATCATTAGAGTTGTAGCCCATTTGTTTCGGGCTTAGACCATTTCTGTTATTTTGGGGTTGCATCCCCGTACTCTAGATATTGGTAGAATTATTTGGTACTGCGACTTTCAGATTCTAGGGGATAATTTTCGCAGGTTAATTTAGTGAAGTTTTACCATTATTATCATTGAATTGCTAGTTTACTTTGATGCACTGGTTTTGAACTGTTAGAACGATTAAGTTCGGGGAAGTGATGGTTCGCTCACCCGGGGGTTGGGTGAGTGCAACTCACGGCGGTCTGGGTCGTGACAGTTTTAAGTGTGTTAAACTTCTCAGCTTTTGAATTCGAATTACAACCAATTACAACACTTTATCAAAAACTTGATACTTGCTTTCATCATTTACTTTGATATTCGTTTTTGTTTGTAGGCTTTATGAATAACAATTTTCTTTGATGTTGAATTTTAAAGACAATGATGAAGTGAAGTTTGGCATATCGGGCATCACAGGCAAGTTTTAAAAATATATAGCAAATTTTTGCATAATGAGTAGTAGAGAATTCCACCCCTATTCAAATTAAGGTAATTTCGTCATTGCTCTTCTTTGAAGCCATTTGTTTTCTTATTTTGTTTTGGGCTAACTTCACTTCTCAAAAGAACTGTTCAAATTTCTAGAGGAGTGCAATTATAGTTGACTGTTGTAGTGAAACAATACTCTCCAGTTACTGCTCTTAGATTTCTCAAAACTTGAGTTAAATGGTGAAATATTGCAGACAATATACAAGAATGACTACATTTCAACCTGTAAATAAAAATCATAGTTTGATATGTATGCTCATTAAGAAATGAGTGGTTATGAAATCATCAAATAGTCGATAGTGTAGAGTAAATTTTGAACGGCGTAAGGAGTCTTCGATTTTATAGACCAACGGTTACTTATATATCCTGTTATATGGATGATAAGAAAACGAGTATGACACTATATTTTCTGGTGAATTGTATCTATATTTTTAAATGTATTCTATTTAAATTGGAAAGTAACTCTTCTTTTCCAGTTTTTTAAACATGTTGCTTTAATTTTTTTAATAGTTTCTTAAAATTTAAATTTTTATAGTAATTTATCCATGTTATACTCTTCTTAAAATGATGCTCCTAAATCATAGGCACAGACTACTCCATTTTTCTCCACTCAAAATAATAAACATAGGAAATTAGAATTCATTATTTTATCTTATATAAGTAAAAAAATAAAGATGGATTTTTTCTTTAAAAGAATATAAAACGTGCAACATACAAGTTGAGTTATTCAATTATGAATACGAATAATTCATATATTAATAGATAGACATATGCTAAATATATATATATATAAACCACATAAAGAACCACCAATTTATTTTAAACACATGTTTGGATAGAGAAAAAAAGTTCTTATTTGGTACCACCATGTTATTTGAAAAAAAAAAACTGTTTTACATGTGAATAAAATCACTATTTTACGCCTTTTTTTTCTAATTAGTAATCCTGTAATTATTTAAAAACTTCATTAACCAATTTCAATTTATTTGAAAAAAATAATAATTGTACATTAGAATCACAAAGGCTAAAAAAATAGGAACCGTCAAGTTATTTGTTAAAAAAATAGGAACGATCAAGTTATTTGTTAAAACACTATTATCTTATCATGAATTCAATTTCAAGTTATTTGAAAAGAATAAAATTCTACAACACAACATAATCACAATTGCCAAAAATATAGGAACCATATAATTTATGGGAAAAAACTGATCTGCTTATTAAATTAAAAACGTGTTCAATATTATTTTTTTTTAAATAATTGAAATATCTATGATCAATTAATTGATAAGATTTTCTTAAAAAAATAATAATTACACACTTCCTTGACAACGTGGTGGTTACATGCACGTTGTCAACTTCTCATATAAGATGGAATCCTTCTAACTATATAATTACTTTATTTATGTTTTTTAAAAGTATAGAATTATTAAAAAATATATGAGAGTGATTAATTAGTTTTAAAAGATAAAAAAATTAAATTTGAATTTAATATTTACAATTTTGGAGATTGTTACAACTTTTTCACTTTATCCTACTTTGTTGTAATTATAACAACAACAACAACAACAACATACCCAGTATATTCCCACAAAGTGGGGTCTGGGGAGGGTAGAATGTACGCAGACCATACCTTTACCCCAGGGTGAAGTAAAGAGGCTGTTTCCGATAGACCCTCGGCTCAAAACAGTCCAAAATATAAAACCAATAAACAAAACAACAGATAATCACAAAACTATACTACAACAAAATAGTATAATAATCTAACTACACAAGGCACTAGCAAGTAGCCGGCGCAAATGAAACAAAAGCTACAAACGTAGCCTTACAACTACTAAAAAAGCAACAAAACACCGCACTCCTCCCTACAAAGAAGCCAACCAACCTACTAACCTTCTACCCTAATCTGAGCCCTTCACACCTTCCTATCTAAGGTCATGTCCTCAGTAAACTGCAAATGCACCAAATCCCGCCTAATCACCTCTCTCCAATATTTCTTCGGTCTACCACGACCTCTCTTAAACCCATCCAATATTTCGTCTGTTACTCTTATAGCGGCTCAAGAAGCCGAAAAAAAAATTATAATCAATTTTATCGATTACATCTTTGTGAATTACTTTTCCTTAACAGACTCTGTGCTATCTGCATTAATGCTTATTCTATATTTAACTTTTGTTAATTTTCTTTCAGGCATCATGAAGAAGTATAACAAATTTTCAGGTATGAATTTAACATAATTGCTAATAAGACTTACAGTTGATTAATGAATTTTGATAAAGGTTAAAGTACCAAGTGCTTGGAGCATCACTTGCACCAAATTTTAATATTGGATGTGTCATATTTTTTGCGGTTCTAATTTCTTTCATGTTGTTATGTTATTGTGTTAGTATAATTTCTTAGTCTGTTATCACTATTTAAGATGATTAGAATTTAAAATTACGATTGTTACAATTATCTCTTTCCATTTTTTTTAAATAAACTGCGCATCGCACGAATACGTATACTAATACCAAGTTAAAGCACGTTTCTTATCCCATTTCTCCACCGTTTTACACAAAAAGAAAAAGAACTTGGCTCCTTATTTGTAGCAATTGAATACAAGTTTTTATCTCTTTTTTTCAATTACTTCTAGAAATTGTATTTATCCAAAAATTAATATTCTAAGTATTTTAAATTTATTTAATTTTACTTATAACTGTTCTTTATAGTTAAAATTTATTATTGTCTTAAGCATGTTGCTTAGACTTTTTTTTTTTACATTTTTTTAAAATTTCAAACTTTTACAATAGTTTATTCATGTTATAATTTTCCTAAAAACTTTCTCCTAAATCATAGGCACACACTAATTCATTTCTCTCCACTCAAATAATCAAACACCAGAAATTAAAACTCATTCTTTTATCTTAAAAAATTAAGATGAATATTTTCTTTAAAAGAAAATAAACGTTAAACAAAATAAAACATGCACCATATAAGTTGGGCTATTTAATTTTGAATATAAATAACACATATTCTAGTAGATATATTAATTATGAAAAGAATTAATTAAAATTCCAATTTAAGTTTTTTTAAAAAAATGGATAGCATATAGGAGTTATTAGTAAGAAAGAGCATATAGGAGGTATTAGTAAGAAAGAGCATGTAGGAGTTATTAGTAAGAAGATAAGAAAATTGAGAAGAAAATTAAAAAGCTTATACCCGGAATATAAACAACTCAGTATTAAAAAAACTGATAATGACAAATTAAATAAATTAATTAATACCATATCTAAAACAGAATATAAGTACATTAAATACTTAAAGAAACAATGACTAATAACAATAATAAACACAGACAAAAGCTTAATGAAATGATTATAGTAAAAAGACAAGAATTAAAACATAGACAAAATAGACTAAATACTAATATATTTGCAGGAGTTTGCCATAAATCCCTATTAGCACAAAGAAGAGTTATATTAGAATTACAATTACAAATAGACAGTCTAGAATATAAATACCAACATAATTTATAAATGAATAAAGAAGAATTCGCATTAGAAGAAAAAACATATGTAAATCCGGAAGGATTAAAGATAACAATAGTATTTTCTAATTTAGGAAGAAGATATAAAAAAATAGGAGATAATCTAAATTTAATGTTAGAAAAAGAAACGGTAAAATTAGAAGATAAATTAACCGCAATGGTTAGAATAACAAAAGAAAATGAAGAAATAGATAGGAAACGAGAAATTGAAAAAATACAACAACAAACAAAAGAAAAAATACAACGAATAGAAGAAGTAAAAAACACTAAAATAATAGAACTAGAAAAAGAATTAGAAGTGCTAAAACAATTATATGCAAGTAAGCAAAAAGAAAAAGAAAAACGTAGAGAAGAGGAACAAGAGTTAAAACTGACAAATGAAATAGAAAAATTTAAATTACAATTAGAAGAAGAACAAGACAATCTACCAAAAATAAGCATAGACGAAATAAGTGAAGAAAGTGATAATGATAATGATCTAGGAGAAAACTATTCGGAAACAAGTGAAACATATACCGAACTAATAGAAAAAATGAAAAAAGCAAAAATAAATCCAGAAATAAATACAGGAGATATGAGCACTGATGATAAACCAAGTATATCAGGAGTAAAGAATCCAAAGCAATTAAATCCAAGCTACTATAGGACAGACTATAATTCATATGATAAAAATAAAACGTTATGGGAAAAAAGGCCAAATAGAAATGGACACCAAGGCAGATAACTGAACAAAATAATTTTTTAGATCTAGATTGTGTAGCAGATATAAATAAAACAATTCAATTATGGATAGGATATATTTCAAAACAATTAATAGACAATAAAATATCGATAGCTGAAACACCAGGATATATAGAAAGAACACTCATAGGAACGGTAAAATTATGGTTACAAAATTTAACAAATGAAAGTCTAGAAACATTAAGAAGTGATAAAAAATACGATGGAACAGATGCCACAACAGCTACGGAAATATTATTTAAATATGAAATAGCAATAAGAAATGAATTTGGTAGTATGACGACGGAAATAGAAGAACAAAATAAAGAAAAAATTATAAACAGAAATTTAATGTCAAAATTAGCAATATGTAATATGTGCTATCTAGATGAATATACTTGTGCATTTAAAAACTATTATTACAAAGGAACATATAATCCAGATGAAAGTAAAGAAATAAGAAAATTATATTTTACTAAATTACCAGAACCTTTTAGTTCAAAAATAATAAAAAATTGGAATGAAGCAGAATTAGTAGATACTCTAGGAGCTCGAATAAAATTTTTACAAAATTGGTTTATGAATTATGTGAAAAATACAAAGAAAATATTAAAATGGATAAAATATTAGTAAGAAATTTAGCATGTTGTAAAGATAGAACAGCACCCCAATTCGGATGCACAGATAAATATTATAAAAAACATAAGAAAATAAAAAGATATAGTAGTAAATATAAACCATATAAATCAAAATATAAGTATAAAAAACCAAGAAGAAGATATTATGTAAAAAATTACAAATATAAAAAACCATATAAAACAAAGAAAAAATTAACGGAATGTACTTGTTATATTGTGGAAAACTAGGACACTTAGCTAGAGATTGCAAATTACCAAAAAATCCAAAGAAAAAACAAATTACCGAAATAATAATAGGAGATGATAAATATACACAAATGGAATATATAGATTATGAATTAGAAAGTGAAGACAGTATATATGAATTGTCAGAAAATGAATTATCAGAAAACGAAAGCGAAAGCGATATAAATAATAATATAGAAGAATCGGAAGAAGAAAATTATGACTGAGAAAGATGTAAGGATAATACAACAAGAAGAACACCAAGATGAACAATCCTCAGAACAAAAAATAATATTTGACACCAATATATTTGAACAAATAAAGGGAAAAGAATTAGATCTAAGCATAGATAAAATATTAGAGGTACCAACAATAAAAAATTGGTTTAAAAGACAAAAAGAAGAATATTATGTAATAAGCCAAAGAGAACATATAATAGATTGTAAATACATTAAAGGTAAAGCTAGAATACCAATCTTAAATAAAAAAGTACTAAATAAAGAAATACAAGATATAAAAGCAAAAAATCCAATAAAATACGTACATTTAGGAGGAACAGAAATACTAATAAAAGCATGTTTTAGAGAAGGAATAGATACCCCTATAGAAATATATTTAGCGGATGATAGAATTATACAACCTATAGAAAAAAGTGTAATAAGTGCAGTGAAAGGTAATCTAATATACCAAAAATTTAAATTCATAATAAGTGCAAATTATTCAGTAGCAATAGATGATAAAAATATAGATAGATCATTAGTTTTATACTGGAAAATGTCGGGAATAGAACTAGCACCAGGAAGTAAGATATTTACGGCAAGATGTAAAAACTTATACATCCTTACAACAAAACATAAAATAACAGCTAGAAATAAAATAAATAGAATTAAAATAGAAAATCCGTTTGAAAGAATAGTATCAGTTATAGATAATAATGATTATAGTTATGCAGAAATGGACATCGAAGAAGACTTAGAAATAGTAAAGGAAAGAATAGAAACGTCAAAACGAACAGGTAATGAAATACCAGAAACATCATCAAGAATGAGTACATCAAGAAGGATAAGTTATGTAACTCCATCAAAATTAATAGAAGAAATAAAACCATATCATTACTACATAACAGGATTAATGGACCAAAGGAAATATTTAATATTAATAAATACAGGACAACAAGAAAATTATATTGCAAGAGAATTAATACCAGAAAAAGAAATAATAACAAATGAACAACAAAATTCGGAATTACCAAAAGCATTAAGAAAAATTGAAGAAACAACCGAAAAAGAATTAATTATTGGAGGAATACCAATATTAATAAATTTCAAAATATATCAAGGAGATAAAAATATCACGCTAGGAGCAAAGTGGTTAGAAAAAGTTAAACCATATAACCTAGAAGATAAGCAATTAACAATAAGTTATGAAAATAAGAAGATAGTAATCAAGAGAACCTTAATATGATAAAATAATAAGTTAACATAATAAATGACAAAAATATATATACTTGCCAAAATAATAGTAGAAGGATACTATAATAGATATTATACACCTATGATGGATACAGGAGCAGAAGCTAACATGTGTAAACATAATTGTCTACCAGAAGATAAATGGGAAGAATTGAAAACACCCTTAGTAGTAACGGGATTTAACAATGAAGGAAGTATGATAACACACAAAGCAAGGAATCTAAAAATACAAATATGGGATAAAATACTAACCATAGGAGAAATATATAGTTATGAATTTACAAATAAAGATATATTGCTAGGAATGCCATTCTTAGATAAATTATTCCCACATACTATAACAAAGACACATTGGTGGTTTACTACCCCATGTGGACAAAGAGTAGGAGCAAAAAGAGTAAATAATAAATTAAGAAAAACAACACCATGGATCAAAGGAAGTGAGAAAATTACCCAAAAACTAGAAAATATAACACCAAGCAACCATAAAATAGAAATAATCATATTTTCTATAAATAAGATAAAACTACTCCAAGATAAATTAGAACTACTATATAATGATAATCCCTTACAAGGATGGGAAAAACATAAAACAAAAATAAAAATTGAACTAATAGATGAAAATAGTATAATAATGCAAAAACCTTTAAAATATAATTTTACGGACCTAACAGAATTTAAAATGCATATACAAGAATTATTAGACAATAAATATATACAAGAAAGTAACAGCAAACACACTAGTCCAGCATTTATAGTGAATAAACATAGTGAACAAAAACGAGGAAAAAGCAGAATGGTTATAGATTATAGAAATTTAAATGCAAAAACAAAAACATATAATTATCCAATACCAAATAAAATACTAAAAATCAGACAAATACAAGGATATAACTATTTTAGTAAATTTGACTGCAAATCAGGATTTTACCATTTAAAATTAGAAGATGAATCTAAGCAACTAACAGCATTTACGGTACCACAAGGATTTTACGAATGGAATGTACTACCCTTTGGATATAAAAACGCACCAGGTAGATACCAACATTTTATGGACAGCTACTTCAACCAATTAGAAAATTGCATAATATATATAGATGATATACTATTATATTCTAGGACAGAGGAAGAACATATAAAATTATTAGAAAAATTTATACACATCATAGAAATATCAGGAATTAGTTTAAGTAAAAAGAAGGCAGAAATAATGAAAAATCAAATAGAATTTTTAGGTATACAAATAGATAAAAATGGAATAAAAATGCAAACGCATATAGTACAAAAATAATTAATTTAAATGAGACACTTGACACAAAAAAGAAGCTACAATCATTTTTAGGATTAGTTAACCAAGTAAGAGAATATATCCCTAAATTAGCAGAAAACTTAAAACCACTGCAGAAAAAATTAAAGAAAGATGTAGAATACCATTTTGACGAAAAAGATAAAATGCATATAAAAAAGATTAAAAATTTGTGTAAAGAACTACCAAAACTATATTTTCCAAATGAAAAAAGGCAATTCACATACATAGTAGAAACTGATTCTAGTGATCACAGTTATGGAGGAATTCTCAAATATAGATATGATAATGAAGAAATTGAACATCATTGTAGATATTATTCGGGATCATACACGGAACCACAATTAAAATGGGAAATAAATAGAAAAGAACTATTTGGGTTATATAAATGTTTGTTAGCATTTGAGCCATATATTGTTTATAATAAATTTATTGTAAGAACAGATAATACACAAGTAAAGTGGTGGATAACGCGAAAAATACCAGACTCGGTGACAACGAAGGAAATAAGAAGGCTTGTATTAAATATACAAAATTTTACATTTACAATTGAGGTAATAAGGACTGACAAAAATGTTATTGCAGACTACCTATCAAGACAAAGGTACCCAAACTGAGCCAGAAGATAATACAATGAATAAGATACTCGAAGCCATTACTACACTTTGTACTAAAGTGGATAGTATGGATGAAGAGATAAAAAAGCTAAAGACTAATGAAGTTAATCTGAAGTCTAAGGCTAAAGATAGCAGTCCCCAGGAAGACTATAAACGTCCGGAGCTAGAAGGAGACGTTGGGAAACTCCGAAAAACCCAAAACAATTTATTTGCTAATAATGCAGGTACAAGTGCAGGTACAAGCGGACAACCTACAAAACCACAATACAAAAATACCAATTTAAATACAATGTTCACAAACCCATTTACTCAAAAAATACAAAGACCAGTCATGGCACCACCCCAAATAAATACATACGCAGCAAGTTTACACCAAGAGAAAAAGATATACAACCATTTGTCCCAAAGCTACATA
Organism: Jaltomata sinuosa; assembly: GCA_003996215.1. Classification (NCBI taxonomy): domain Eukaryota; kingdom Viridiplantae; phylum Streptophyta; class Magnoliopsida; order Solanales; family Solanaceae; genus Jaltomata; species Jaltomata sinuosa. The sequence continues at coordinate 21,360 of QJPP01001912.1, read as the reverse complement.
CAAAACATATATAGAATCCAGACATATTTAAACCTAAACCCAAGATCAGTTACAACTACAGACCCAACCCAAGACTACATAACCCAAAAATTACAAGGATATAACAGACTCATTGCACAGCCAAAGACAAGTTCGAACCTAGTCAAAACATGTTACCATTATGGACTACTTAGTACAGTATATACATATGACGGAGAAGAGCTACAAGGAATACCAGAGATATACCAAGCATTTCTAACCTACAAAAGAGTTACGAAAGGAAATTTATTCTATGTGAAATTTTATACAGCACCAGCAGAGATATTATATGACGAGATAAAACCAGTGATCCAAGTTGTAAAGCTAGGATTGACAAAAAACATGATATTACCAGACGATATAATAACACAACCAGAAATACCTATGATCGAAATACCCAATTTCTATGCAAATAAACGAATTATTAGAATTTCAACTATTATTCAAGAGCTAGCAGATAATTATTTAAATGGAAACGCAATATGGAGCTACTACGCCAGAGACCAATTAATGATTTATTCAAATTCAAGAAGTGTAAGAGAAGCAGATATGGAAGAAGTCCAGCAATGGATATTATCATTACTTAGACCAGAAGAAAAACCGACGACAAGAGCATTGAAGAATGAATTTATTTCTCAAAATCTATTAACAAGATACTGCAAGATAATTAGTCATAAATATCCAGATCATCGTTGTTCAAAATGCAATGGAGGAGATATGACAGAGATACCAGATGTACAGCTGGAATAAAAATATGGTGAAAAGAGAAGATACGTAGAAGAGACAAAAAGGAAGATACGTGAAAAAGACGAAAAGCAAGAAGATACGTGGAAAGCAGGAAAAGAAAAAATGTAGAGTTTTTCTTTCATAAGTAGGTAGATGTCATTGTCAAGTAGATAAATGTCCCTGTCAGCTATTTAAGTTTTTGTACCGTATTGTAAAAAAAGTAATAAAATAAGGGACAGATGTAAAAATAGGAATAGTATAATTTTTGTTTTATTATAAAAAGTCGTAAAGTAAATAGTAAGAGTCATTCATGAATAGTAAAGGTCGTTCATGAAAGGTCATTTGTAAATAGTAAGAGTCGTTTTTTCCTTCTATATAAGGAGGTAAGAGGATGAAGGGAAGGATCATCAGAGAAGATCAGATCAAGCATCGAGCATCAGCGAAAAAATCCCTCACCTCTCAATCCTCACTTGTAAAATCTTCCATATACATAAATAAAATATATCTTTTAAGTAAGCTATGGAGCATCTAGACGAGCTAAAAAATCAGGTATACTTATTCATAGTCATGTATAGCTAAACTTTTATATTCCTTATAATCTCTTTTATATCATAATTGTTTATCATGTTTTAGTACTGTTATAAAGAACATCTTAAGAAGGCTTGCCATGGCTAAATATTGCTGAGAGTAGTTAAGCCCAGACTATGCCATCCTAAGGTCGAAACCGGTAGGCAAGGAGGCCGTTTAGGGGAGTAGACAAAGTTGAGGCGATGTTAGGGTAAACGATTGAAGTAAGAAAAGCATGGTAGTGGCTAGAAGAGATTGTTCAAAATAACTTATTAAAAGATGATGAACTTTATGATAAACAAAGAGATTAGAGGGAATATGTTTAGTAAAAAACATGACAAGAATAAATATCGATTTAATGAGCAATAATACGTACCTAATAAATGATGATAATAATTATAAAATACTCATATTATATATCCTTAAACAACTTAATAACGATATTAGGAGAAAAATCTACGATATTTTAGTTACTTTTGAGATAATAGAAATAATGGAACAAAGATGGATAGAACTAATTATACAAGATAACATAGATAATTTAGATTTATACGAACTAGATTTATATTCGGATCAATAAAAGCATTTAATCAAAATATGAATACAGAATCATTTGAAAAATGGAGACACACCAAAGAACTAATAGATTTCCAAATATACCTAATAAAACATAATTTAGATATTTATTTAGAAACAGGAGATACTAAATTTTTAAAATATATGAAAAATAATATAATAAACCTTCAAAAATCACATATAAGAGAAAAACAATTATATGAAGCAACTTTTTCACATATAAATAAAAATAACAGTAAATAATGGACTCAACTACAAAAATGGATGAATCTACTCACGACTTAAAAATAATAAGTAACCCCTCAAAATACCAAATATTCTTTAAAGATAAAATATTAATCACTATCATTAAAACAGTTAATCTTAACAGAGATTTACAACAAATTATACTTGATAAAATTATTAATTCTACAGAAGATTTTTGGCCATACGAATCAGATATATATTCAGATATAGACTCAATTAAAAATAATGAATAAAAATACTTCCGCACACATACCGCGCACAGGGACTCCAAAAATGGTGCATATAGGAGTTATTAGTAAGAAAGAGCATATAGGAGTTATTAGTAAGAAAGAGCATATAGGAGTTATTAGTAAGAAAGAGCATATAGGAGTTATTAGTAAGAAAGAGCATATAGAAGGTATTAGAAAGAAAGAGCATGTAGGAGGTATTAGTAAGAAAGAGCATGTAGGAGTTATTAGTAAGAAGATAAGAAAATTGAGAAGAAAATTAAAAAGCTTATACCCAGAATATAAACAACTCAGTATTACAAAAATTGATAATGACAAATTAAATAAATTAATTAATACCATATCTAAAACAGAATATAAGTACATTAAATACTTAAAGAAACAATGACTAATAACAATAACAAACACAGACAAAAGCTTAATGAAATGATTATAGTAAAAAGACAAGAATTAAAACATAGACAAAATAGACTAAATACTAATATATTTGCAGGAGTTTGCCATAAATCCCTATTAGCACAAAGAAGAGTTATATTAGAATTATAATTACAAATAGACAGTCTAGAATATAAATACCAATATAATTTATAAATGAATAAAGAAGAATTCGCATTAGAAGAAAAAACATATGTAAATCCGGAAGGATTAAAGATAACAATAGTATTTTCTAATTTAGGAAGAAGATATAAAAAAATAGGAGATAATCTAAATTTAATGCTAGAAAAAGAAACGGTAAAATTAGAAGATAAATTAACCGCAATGGTTAGAATAACAAAAGAAAATGAAGAAATAGATAGGAAACGAGAAATTGAAAAAATACAACAACAAACTAAAGAAAAAATACAACGAATAGAAGAAGTAAAAAACACTAAAATAATAGAACTAGAAAAAGAATTAGAAGTACTAAAACAATTATATGCAAGTAAGCAAAAAGAAAAAGAAAAACGTAGAGAAGAGGAACAAGTGTTAAAACTGACAAATGAAATAGAAAAATTTAAATTACAATTAGAAGAAGAACAAGATAATCTACCAAAAATAAGCGTAGACGAAATAAGTGAAGAAAGTGATAATGATAATGATCTAGGAGAAAACTGTTCGGAAACAAGTGAAACATATACCGAACTAATAGAAAAAATGGAAAAAGCAAAAATAAATCCAGAAATAAATACAGGAGATATGAGCACTGATGATAAACCAAGTATATCAGGAATAAAGAATCCAAAACAATTAAATCCAAGCTACTATAGGACAGACTATAATTCATATGATAAAAATAAAACGTTATGGGAAAAAAGGCCAAATAGGAAATGGACACCAAGGCAGATAACTGAACAAAATAATTTTTTAGATCTAGATTGTGTAGCAGATATAAATAAAACAATTCAATTATGGATAGGATATATTTCAAAACAATTAATAGACAATAAAATATCGATAGCTGAAACACCAGGATATATAGAAAGAACACTCATAGGAACGGTAAAATTATGGTTACAAAATTTAACAAATGAAAGTCTAGAAACATTAAGAAGTGATAAAAAATACGATGGAACAGATGCCACAACAGCTACGGAAATATTATTTAAATATGAAATAGCAATAAGAAATGAATTTGGTAGTATGACGACGGAAATAGAAGAACAAAATAAAGAAAAAATTATAAACAGAAATTTAATGTCAAAATTAGCAATATGTAATATGTGCTATCTAGATGAATATACTTGTGCATTTAAAAACTATTATTACAAAGGAACATATAATCCAGATGAAAGTAAAGAAATAAGAAAATTATATTTTACTAAATTACCAGAACCTTTTAGTTCAAAAATAATAAAAAATTGGAATGAAGCAGAATTAGTAGATACTCTAGGAGCTCGAATAAAATTTTTACAAAATTGGTTTATGGAATTATGTGAAAAATACAAAGAAAATATTAAAATGGATAAAATATTAGTAAGAAATTTAGCATGTTGTAAAGATAGAACAGCACCCCAATTCGGATGCACAGATAAATATTATAAAAAACATAAGAAAATAAAAAGATATAGTAGTAAATATAAACCATATAAATCAAAATATAAGTATAAAAAACCAAGAAGAAGATATTATGTAAAAAATTACAAATATAAAAAACCATATAAAACAAAGAAAAAATTAACGGAATGTACTTGTTATAATTGTGGAAAACTAGGACACTTAGCTAGAGATTGCAAATTACCAAAAAATCCAAAGAAAAAACAAATTACTGAAATAATAATAGGAGATGATAAATATACACAAATGGAATATATAGATTATGAATTAGGAGTGAAGACAGTATATATGAATTATCAGAAAATGAATTATCAGAAAACGAAAACGAAAACGATATAAATAATAATATAGAAGAATCGGAAGAAGAAAATTATGACTGAGAAAGATGTACGGATAATACAACAAGAAGAACACCAAGATGAACAATCCTCAGAACAAAAAATAATATTTGACACCAATATATTTGAACAAATAAAGGGAAAAGAATTAGATCTAAGCATAGATAAAATATTAGAGGTACCAACAGTAAAAAATTGGTTTAAAAGACAAAAAGAAGAATATTATGTAATAAGCCAAAGAGAACATATAATAGATTGTAAATACATTAAAGGTAAAGCTAGAATACCAATCTTAAATAAAAAAGTACTAAATAAAGAAATACAAGATATAAAAGCAAAAAATCCAATAAAATACGTACATTTAGGAGGAACAGAAATACTAATAAAAGCATGTTTTAGAGAAGGAATAGATACCCCTATAGAAATATACTTAGCGGATGATAGAATTATACAACCTATAGAAAAAAGTGTAATAAGTGCAGTAAAAGGTAATCTAATATACCAAAAATTTAAATTCATAATAAGTGCAAATTATTCAGTAGCAATAGATGATAAAAATATAGATAGATCATTAGTTTTATACTGGAAAATGTCGGGAATAGAACTAGCACCAGGAAGTAAGATATTTACGGCAAGATGTAAAAACTTATACATCCTTACAACAAAACATAAAATAACAGCTAGAAATAAAATAAATAGAATTAAAATAGAAAACCCGTTTGAAAGAATAGTATCAGTTATAGATAATAATGATTATAGTTATGCAGAAATGGACATCGAAGAAGACTTAGAAATAGTAAAGGAAAGAATAGAAACGTCAAAACGAACAGGTAATGAAATACCAGAAACATCATCAAGAATGAGTACATCAAGAAGGATAAGTTATGTAACTCCACCAAAATTAATAGAAGAAATAAAACCATATCATTACTACATAACAGGATTAATGGACCAAAGGAAATATTTAATATTAATAAATACAGGACAACAAGAAAATTATATTGCAAGAGAATTAATATCAGAAAAAGAAATAATAACAAATGAACAACAAAATTCGGAATTACCAAAAGCATTAAGAAAAATTGAAGAAACAACCGAAAAAGAATTAATTATTGGAGGAATACCAATATTAATAAATTTCAAAATATATCAAGGAGATAAAAATATCACGTTAGGAGCAAAGTGGTTAGAAAAAGTTAAACCATATAACCTAGAAGATAAGCAATTAACAATAAGTTATGAAAATAAGAAGATAGTAATCAAGAGAACCTTAATATGATAAAATAATAAGTTAACATAATAAATGACAAAAATATATATACTTGCCAAAATAATAGTAGAAGGATACTATAATAGATATTATACACCTATGATGGATACAGGAGCAGAAGCTAACATGTGTAAACATAATTGTCTACCAGAAGATAAATGGGAAGAATTGAAAACACCCTTAGTAGTAACGGGATTTAACAATGAAGGAAGTATGATAACACACAAAGCAAGGAATCTAAAAATACAAATATGGGATAAAATACTAACCATAGGAGAAATATATAGTTATGAATTTACAAATAAAGATATATTGCTAGGAATGCCATTCTTAGATAAATTATTCCCACATACTATAACAAAGACACATTGGTGGTTTACTACCCCATGTGGACAAAGAGTAGGAGCAAAAAGAGTAAATAATAAATTAAGAAAAACAACACCATGGATCAAAGGAAGTGAGAAAATTACCCAAAAACTAGAAAATATAATACCAAGCAACCATAAAATAGAAATAATCATATTTTCTATAAATAAGATAAAACTACTCCAAGATAAATTAGAATTACTATATAATGATAATCCCTTACAAGGATGGAAAAAACATGAAACAAAGATAAAAATTGAACTAATAGATGAAAATAGTATAATAACGCAAAAACCTTTAAAATATAATTTTACGGACCTAACAGAATTTAAAATGCATATACAAGAATTATTAGACAATAAATATATAAAAGAAAGTAACAACAAACATACTAGTCCAGCATTTATAGTGAATAAACATAGTGAACAAAAACGAGGAAAAAGCAAAATGGTTATAGATTATAGAAATTTAAATGCAAAAAAAAAAAACATATAATTATCCAATACCAAATAAAATACTAAAAATCAGACAAATACAAGGATATAACTATTTTAGTAAATTTGACTGCAAATCAGAATTTTACCATTTAAAATTAGAAGATGAATCTAAGCAACTAACAACATTTACGGTACCACAAGGATTTTACGAATGGAATGTACTACCCTTTGGATATAAAAACGCACCAGGTAGATACCAATATTTTATGGACAGCTACTTCAACCAATTAGAAAATTTTATGCCATCCTAAGGTCAAAACCGGTAGGCAAGGAGGCCGTTTAGGGGAGTAGACAAAGTTGAGGCGCTGTTAGGGTAAACGATTGAAGCAAGAAAAGCATGGTAGTGGCTAGAAGAGATTGTTCAAAATAACTTATTAAAAGATGATAAACTTTATGATAAACAAAGAGATTAGAGGGAATATGTTTAGTAAAAAACATGACAAGAATAAATATCGATTTAATGAGCAATAATACGTACCTAATAAATGATGATAATAATTATAAAATACTCATATTATATATCCTTAAACAACTTAATAACGATATTAGGAGAAAAATCTACGATATTTTAGTTACTTTTGAGATAATAGAAATAATGGAACAAAGATGGATAGAACTAATTATACCAGATAACATAGATAATTTAGATTTATACGAACTAGATTTATATTTGGATCAATAAAAGCATTTAATCAAAATATGACTACAAAATCATTTGAAAAATGGAGACACACCAAAGAACTAATAGATTTCCAAATATACCTAATAAAACAAAATTTAGATATTTATTTAGAAACAGGAGATACTAAATTTTTAAAATATATGAAAAATAATATAATAAACCTTCAAAAATCACATATAAGAGAAAAACAATTATATGAAGCAACTTTCTCACATAAAAATAAAAATAACAGTAAATAATGGACTCAACTACAAAAATGGATGAATCTACTCACGACTTAAAAATAATAAGTAACCCCTCAAAATACCAAATATTCTTTAAAGATAAAATATTAATCACTATCATTAAAACAGTTAATCTTAACAGAGATTTACAACAAATTATATTGATAAAATTATTAATTCTACAGAAGATTTTTGGCCATACGAATCAGATATATATTCAGATATAGACTCAATTAAAAATAATGAATAAAAATACTTCCGCACACATACCGCGCACAGGGACTCCAAAAATGGTATCAGAGCATATAGGAGTTATTAGTAAGAAAGAGCATATAGAGTTATTAGTAAGAAAGAGCATATAGGAGTTATTAGTAAGAAGATAAGAAAATTGAGAAGAAAATTAAAAAGACTATACCCGGAATATAAACAACTCAGTATTACAAAAACTGATAATGACAAATTAAATAAATTAATTAATACCATATCTAAAACAGAATATAAGTACATTAAATACTTAAAGAAACAATGACTAATAACAATAACAAACACAGACAAAAGCTTAATGAAATGATTATAGTAAAAGACAAGAATTAAAACATAGACAAAATAGACTAAATACTAATATATTTGCAGGAGTTTGCCATAAATCCCTATTAGCACAAAGAAGAGTTATATTAGAATTACAATTACAAATAGACAGTCTAGAATATAAATACCAATATAATTTATAAATGAATAAAGAAGAATTCGCATTAGAAGAAAAAACATATGTAAATCCGGAAGGATTAAAGATAACAATAGTATTTTCTAATTTAGGAAGAAGATATAAAAAAATAGGAGATAATCTAAATTTAATGCTAGAAAAAGAAACGGTAAAATTAGAAGATAAATTAACCGCAATGGTTAGAATAACAAAAGAAAATGAAGAAATAGATAGGAAACGAGAAATTGAAAAAATACAACAACAAACTAAAGAAAAAATACAACGAATAGAAGAAGTAAAAAACACTAAAATAATAGAACTAGAAAAAGAATTAGAAGTGCTAAAACAATTATATGCAAGTAAGCAAAAAGAAAAAGAAAAACGTAGAGAAGAGGAACAAGAGTTAAAACTGACAAATGAAATAGAAAAATTTAAATTACAATTAGAAGAAGAACAAGACAATCTACCAAAAATAAGCGTAGACGAAATAAGTGAAGAAAGTGATAATGATAATAATCTAGGAGAAAACTATTCGGAAACAAGTGAAACATATACCGAACTAATAGAAAAAATGAAAAAAGCAAAAATAAATCCAGAAATAAATACAGGAGATATGAGCACTGATGATAAACCAAGTATATCAGGAGTAAAGAATCCAAAGCAATTAAATCCAAGCTACTATAGGACAGACTATAATTCATATGATAAAAATAAAACGTTATGGGAAAAAAGGCCAAATAGGAAATGGACACCAAGGCAGATAACTGAACAAAATAATTTTTTAGATCTAGATTGTGTAGCAGATATAAATAAAACAATTCAATTATGGATAGGATATATTTCAAAATAATTAATAGACAATAAAATATCGATAGCTGAAACACCAGGATATATAGAAAGAACACTCATAGGAACGGTAAAATTATGGTTACAAAATTTAACAAACGAAAGTCTAGAAACATTAAGAAGTGATAAAAAAATACGATGGAACAGATGCCACAACAGCTACAGAAATATTATTTAAATATGAAATAGCAATAAGAAATGAATTTGGTAGTATGACGACGGAAATAGAAGAACAAAATAAAGAAAAAATTATAAACAAAAATTTAATGTCAAAATTAGCAATATGTAATATGTGCTATCTAGATGAATATACTTTTTGGAGTCCCTGTGCGCGGTATGTGTGCGGAAGTATTTTTATTCATTATTTTTAATTGAGTCTATATCTGAATATATATCTGATTCGTATGGCCAAAAATATTCTGTAGAATTAATAATTTTATCAAGTATAATTTGTTGTAAATCTCTGTTAAGATTAACTGTTTTAATGATAGTGATTAATATTTTATCTTTAAAGAATATTTGGTATTTTGAGGGGTTACTTATTATTTTTAAGTCATGAGTAGATTCATCCATTTTTGTAGTTGAGTCCATTATTTACTGTTATTTTTATTTTTATGTGAGAAAGTTGCTTCATATAATTGTTTTTCTCTTATATGTGATTTTTGAAGGTTTATTATATTATTTTTCATATATTTTAAAAATTTAGTATCTCCTGTTTCTAAATAAATATCTAAATTTTGTTTTATTAGGTATATTTGGAAATCTATTAGTTCTTTGGTGTGTCTCCATTTTTCAAATGATTCTGTATTCATATTTTGATTAAATGCTTTTATTGATCCGAATATAAATCTAGTTCGTATAAATCTAAATTATCTATGTTATCTGGTATAATTAGTTCTATCCATCTTTGTTCCATTATTTCTATTATCTCAAAAGTAACTAAAATATCGTAGATTTTTCTCCTAATATCGTTATTAAGTTGTTTAAGGATATATAATATGAGTATTTTATAATTATTATCATCATTTATTAGGTACGTATTATTGCTCATTAAATCGATATTTATTCTTGTCATATTTTTTACTAAACATATTCCCTCTAATCTCTTTGTTTATCATAAAGTTCATCATCTTTTAATAAGTTATTTTGAACAATCTCTTCTAGCCACTACCATGCTTTTCTTGCTTCAATCGTTTACCCTAACAGCGCCTCAACTTTGTCTACTCCCCTAAATGGCCTCCTTGCCTACCGGTTTTGACCTTAGGATGGCATAGTCTGGGCTTCAATGTAATGACCCTTCCGGTCATTTCCACGTTTAAGTTTTGAAGTCAAGCAAATCGACAAAAGATATCGTAAGACCTTTAACAAATTTTCTGAACTTTGGGTCAAATGTATCAGGGCTTTTCTCTCAATATATAAAGAGTTAGAAGTCCACCGAAATACCAAATCGAAGGTCTACGAGTCTAGTTTCCAACGCACAAAACCTCGCGTCCAACTGATCTCGGAGTAAAGAGTTATGACTGTTTTACCGCGGACTGTCGGGCAGAAAACGGGTTCCGAACCGGGTCGGGTTAAACTCGATTTAAGCCTCGACTTCACATTTTAAGACGCCATTTCAGTTCCGAAACAGTTATAAAAAATAAGGGAGGATCCCGAGAGAATTCTTGAGTATTGAAATCGTGCGTATTTGAAAATATTTTATTTAAAAGTTGAATTTGGTAAAAATTATAGTAGTATTGCCTTTTCAAAATATTTTAAAGGTTTATGAAAAATATTTTGTTACGATATAATTGTATATGTATTTATTTTATAAAGTTTTTATACATTGTAATATTTTAACGGTGATAGTAAATTTAGCTATGTTGAAAATTATTATTATAATATAGTAGGTTTTATTGAAAATGATTTTCTATTCATTATGGTATATTTAAAATATTATATTTATTTTACCACGAATTTATGCAATACCCGAATATTTACATAACGGGATAAAATTGACTTATGAGTTGGCACCTCCACTTCCACGTGGAAGCGTGGAAGTGGAGGAAGAGGGCCACCTAGTAAATCACTAAGTGGTGGCATTTGGTGCTGGCAGCATCTTTAACAAATTGCTGCCTAACTTATATTGATTGATATTGTGTAAGTAATTAGTGAATATATTCACTAAGCATTTACATTCCTCTCAACAACTTATTAAGCTACATAGCTGCTACAACACTGTTGTTATATATTGTGTAAGAGAGAATTTGTGGGTTATCCAAGCGGGGTGGTACGGGAACATCGAAAAGAAAATCAATTATCTACGTCAAGTTGTTCCAGCCCAAATCCGATTCCAATTCCGATTTAGTTTTGGATTTTCTCGGAGTGGTTCGAGCTTGGACATCGTTGTTCCAGCAGCTTGTCGTCGGACGACAGGTAGGTTACGGTTTATTTTTCCTAGACTCCGTATATATAAAATAAAATTGTATTAATGGGCATCCTTGGGTTGGTTTATTAGGTTGGTACCACAAACCTTGACCGCTTTATTCATGTCCGCCTATTTTTATTCCTCCGTTGCTTGTAGTATTTGCGGATATATTTTATTTACCCTTGTGGTCCTGTGAGGCCTTATTGACTCTGGAACATAGAAGGTGGGAATTTGGGAATGTCCGCGAGTCCCGGGCATAGAATTATCCTTCTAGGCTGGTTATGCTTGCTGAGTAGCTGTGGGCCTGTGCAGGGTCGATAGGTTGATTGTGAGCTGCGGGGCAGCTATTGTGTGTGATCATACCATTTCCATGCATATAAAGAGGTTTTATCCATGTTTTACTGTGGTTTTGGCTTCGGGCCTACTGGCACTGTTTTCTAAACCTTGCATGGCCCGGGGGGCCCGTTTTTTATGGAAATGATTTGGAAATGGTTGATTTCACTTGTGGAGATTTTTGGGCAAGAAAGTAAAATTATGTTTAAAATCATCAGTTTTATGATTATCGCTAGACTCGGTAGGGCCGGGGTGCTAGTTGAGTTTTCTTGTTACTTGAGATGATTTTTAGCCTCGGTCGGACCGAGCACCTGAGATGACTTTTTACTGTTTAGACCCGGCTACGCCCGGGCACCCTTGGAGGGGTTTCTGAGATATTTTCCTACTATTTTTAGTCCTGGACAGGGTCTGGGCATGCATATTCGAGACTGGGTCTCTATCTTGATATCGAGACTGGGTCTCTATCTTGATACATGTTCTGATACTGAGATTTAGTATGGGGTCTGGGACCTCCATGGACCTTGCCATCCGGGCCAGGGGCTACGGGCTGCGTGTGCCGGAGGAGGGGTATACGGTGGAGTAGAGGTATACGGGCAGTGTCCTTCCATGGAACCTACCTGCTGGGCCGGATCGGCGCCGGAGGAGGTACATACAGAGATACCATTTCACTTGAGATCTTCATGCATCATATCATTCATTGTTTGAGGCTCCACCCTTGTTTGTTGTTTGTTGATTGTACGCTCCGGTAGTATGGGATGCCGGAGGGTTTGTTTTCACTTGTTTGTGTTCCTCGGTTGTATGGGCGGCCGGGGGACTGTAGGTAGACTTTTGCTATTTACTTATAGAATTGTTCTCTATTATGGATAAGTATGAGATTGGTATGATTAGTTGAGTTTGATTCATGTCTCTGAGCATGCCTATTATTACTCTTTCTCTCTTCTTCTTACACTTGAGGTTACCGGTATACCGTCATTTCGTAAACTTATTTTGTATACACTGTTGTTGCAAGGACCCCAGGTGCGTTGTTTCTTACTTTCACCTGTGCCTTTGGTGTGTATATTCTGCTTACTAGCCTCATATGTGGTTCTGTTGATTTCCCTCTGGGCTAGTTCCTGTGTACCTTTCATTGATTTCTGTGACTACTTGCTTCTATTCTGTCTATTACTGCGCTTTTATCTTATATGTGCCCAGTCGGCCTATGATACCTACTGGGTACCTTATGCTTTGCATTTGGTGCTCACCCCTACCCCCTGCATCTTTGGGTGCAGATCCTAGCATGGGCCATCGCCGTTAGATCGCTGTGATTCGTGCTTGGAGTTCTGTTGGGGACTACTTCAGACTGAGGGTGAGCTCTTGGCGATCGGGGCTTAGCTTTAGTTTATCTGTTGCTTCATGTACTCTATTACCATTCAGAGACATCTGTATATATTCTTTTGGGTTTATTTGCACTCCATGTATGTAGTTTGGCTCTGTACTATGATACCAGGTCTTGAGTTTGGTTTAGTTTCAGCATATGTATATATTTATATCCCTGTTATCTATTTTATTCGTCTTGTTCCCTTATCTGCTAGATAGTAGCCCATTACTAACTGTTCTGGGCTACGGGGATTGGTTCACCTACCGGGGGTTGTAGGTGCCATCATGACCGAGAAATTGGGTCGTGGCAACTTGGTATCAGAGCTTTAGGTTCACCGGTGTCATCGGTATAGGAGCCAATGTCTAGTAGAGTCCTGCGGATCGGGGCGGAGACGTCCGTACTCAATCTTTGGGAGGCTACAATGGCATTTTAGGAAATCTGACTCTTTCATTGCTTCTGTGTCGTGCGTAGAACCCTTGAAGTTTCTGGAAATCTCATTTATTCTACTTCATTCCTCCGCAGATGGTTCGTACGAGATCATCGGCAGCACGCGAGGATGAGCCTCCCACTCCAGCTAGGGGTCGAGGACGCCCTAGATCAGTGGCACCTGCTAGAGCTGCTAGCATGGAGATAGAGCCCGAGCAGCATGTGGTTCAGGGGGCAGCCCAGGTACCACCAGCTCCAGTGCCAGCTCCAGCGCCAACTCCAGTACCAGCTCCAGTGCACACTTCTGTGCCAGCTTCAGCCGCAGCTCAGTCTCCAGATATTCGGGGATTGCTATTACAGCTTTTGGGTGTGAATGGAGAGCGGCCTTCTGAGGTAGCGCAGGCATCCGCTCAGGGGGCAGCCCTGGGTGCACAGAGCTCAGGAGCGCAGCCGGCAACTATGGCTCCCCGTGCGGAGGTCATTCCGGTCCCATCTGTTGCACAGCCTCTTGCTCCTCGCCCAGCTATGACAGAGTCAGAGCAGAAGGCATTGGGTAGGTTTTTGAGGTTAGCACCTCCGAGATTTGCTGGTACTTCTGGACAAGATCCACATGACTTTATTACTACCTGTGAGGAGATGTTGCATCATTTGGGTTTGTTGGAGACTCACGGAGTTGGCTATACTACCTATCAGTTGGAGGGCCCAATGAAGTTATGGTGGAGGGCCCAGGTTGCTTGTAGACCACCAGACCACGTGCGTACCTCTTTGACCTGGTCTGAGGTTTTATGTAGGCCTTTATGGCCAAGTTCCTACCCCAGAGTGATCGGGAGCGTCGCAGGGAGCAGTTTACTCACCTTGTACAGGGGTCTACGACTATCTCGGAGTATGAGACCCGTTTTCATCAGCTAGCACCATTCGGAGCTATGATCATTCCCTACCGAGGCAGATAGGATTTGCAGATTTGTATGGGGGTTGAGGCCAGAGATCAGGCAGCCAGCTGAGATATTGATTGCCAGTGGTCGGTCATTCCAGGCTATTGTAGACTATGCCCGCACTGTAGAGGACTTACATCGACATGATCAGGGGCCCAGAGATAAGAGGCCTCGACATCAGGGTGTCTATAGTGGTTCCAGATATGGCGGTAGAGGTCCTGGACACTGGAGTCGGAGCTATCAGCCACAGCAGTACCAGGGTCAGTCCAGCCGACCGGTTCAGGCTTCCCTTCAGACTTTCGGTAGTACCCAGTTCGAGCAGGGACAGAGCAGCCATCAGGGCTATGGCGACCAGTCTTTGAGGGGTACAGTTTCTGGGGCATCAGGACGTGGTGGTTATGCGAGATCTGCTGGTTCATTTCGACCGAGTAGGCCGCCAGGGGCTTGTTTTACTTGTGGTGTGATCGGTCATTTTGCTAGAGATTGCCTTCAACAGGGTACAGTTCAGTTGGCCAAGCCTTTACGAGTAGTTCATCCACCAGCTCGAGGGGGTGGTCGTCAGAGTAGAGGTGGTGCTCCACACGGCAGAGCAGGTGGTAGGGATGGCGGTCGAGCAGGTGGAGGTCATCGTCAGTTTTACGCGGTCCCTAGGAGACCAGAGGCAGAGGCCTCAGATGCTGTGATTACAGGTACGATTTCTGTGTGCCATCAGTCTGCCATGGCTTTATTTGATCCTGGATCCACTTGTTCATATGTATCTTCCTACTTTGTGCCTTGTTTAGGGTTGGCTAGTGAGCCATTATCTGTTCCTGTTTCTGTTTCGACCCCAGTAGAAGATTCTTTAGTAGTGGATCGGATTGTGAGATCTTGTATGCTATCTATTGGTGATTCAGAGACTTGGAGTGATTTGATGATTCTTGATATGCTAGATTTTGATGTGATACTGGGCATGGACTGGTTATCCCCTCACCGTGTGGTTTTGGATTGTTATGCCAAGACCATTACCATAGCTGTGCCCGGTGTATCCCCGGTAGTGTGGCAGGGTTCTGTTAGCCATGCACCATCTGGGATCATCATCTTGTCTTGCGAGCTAGGAAAGTTGATTTCCCGTGGGTGTTCTATGCTTATCTAGGGGCATAATGTCGAGATTTAGCCCTGCTACCCTACTTATGCTGAACCAGTCTGTTCCTATGGTTAGAGACTTCCTCGATGTGTTTCCTACCGACCTGCCAGGCCTTCCACCTGAGAGAGATATTGATTTTGCTATTGAGTTAGAGCCAGGCACTAGGCCCATTTCTATTTCTCCTTACTGTATGGCTCCTGCTGAGTTGAGGGAGCTTAAGGAGCAGCTCCAGGATCTGTTAGCTAAGGGGTTTATTAGACCTAGTGTGTCACCGTGGGGTGCTCCTGTTCTCTTCGTGAAAAAGAAGGATGGGTCGATGCGCATGTGTATTGATTATCGGCAGCTGAATAGGGTGACAATGAAGAATAGGTATCCGATGCCGAGGATTGATGATTTGTTTGACCAGCTTCAGGGTTCAGTCATGTTTTCGAAGATTGATTTGAGGTCTGGCTACCATCAGTTGAGGATTAGGGCGGAGGACATCCCTAAGACAACATTCAGGACACGTTATGGCCATTATGCGTTCCTAGTAATGTCTTTTGGGTTGACTAATGCCCCGGCCCGCAGCCTTTATGAATTTGATGCAGCAGGAGTTCTTTGGCCCGTATTTGGCACTCATTTGTGATAAGTTTTTATAGAGCGCACATCTGGTATACACGGGCGTAGTAGAGATGAGGCATAGGAGGCAGCACTTGAGGGTTATACTCCAGACTTTGGAGATCATCCGGGCTCTATGCCAAGTTCTCAAGTGTGAGTTTTGGCTTGAGTCAGTTGCATTCCTTAGGCGCACGTGTGTCTAGGATGGGATTAGGGTTGATCGCGGGAAGATTTAGGCGTTTGGTGAGTGGCCTAGACCTACTACTGTTACTGGGAGGTTCGGCACCACGCTTTATGGGTAGGCAGGTTACTACAGACGGTTCGTTGAGGGATTTGTTCTTCCATAAGCAGTTCCCTTGCAACTATCTGACTTAAAAGGAAGGATAATCGGCATTTCAGTGGTCGGATGCAGTGTGAGGATAGCTTCTAGAGTATTAGGGCCTTATTGACTTCAAGCTCGCAGTTTTGACTTTGAGGCCGGTTGAGGGTAAAGAGCTTCTGCCGTGTATTGTGATGGCTTCTGGGGTTGGTCTTGGTTGTTGTGTTGATGTAGGGCGGGTCGAGTAATAGCATAATGCGTCGAGGCAAGGCTTAGGTTCACTGAAGCGGCAACACGCCTACTCGATGACTTAGAGTTGGCGGCGGTTAGTTTTCGGCGCTCAACAGATCTTGAGGCATTACCTATATGGAGTTCACTGTGAGATCTTCACCGATCACCGTAGTCTTCAGTATATCACGAGTCAGCGGGAGTTGAACTCGAGACAGAGGAGATGGGTCGAGTTACTGAAGGACTATGACTTCACTATTCTGTATCATCCGGGCAACACAAACGTGGTAGAGGATGCCTTGAGCCGGAAGGCAGTGAGTATGGGTAGCCTAGCTTCTCTTTGAGTTTCAGAGTGACCATTGGCCTGGGACATCCAGTCCTTGGCTAACCGTTTGGTTAGGCTTGACTTGTCGTATCCTAGCAGAGTTCTCGCCAGTGTTGAGGTTCGTTCTACTTTGATTGATCAGATTCATAGCAGTCAGTTTGAGGATCAGCAGTTGTGTGACCTTCGTGATCGGGTTGTTCAGGGTGAGACCAGTCGGGTTACTCTAGATTCAGATGGGGTTCTGAGGTTTGATAGTCGTTTTTGTGTTCCGAGGATTAGTGATTTGATTCAGTTGATACTTCATGAGGCACATTGTACTAGATACTCCATTCACCCTGGCACATCAAAGATGTATAGGGACTTGAGACAACTTTACTGGTGGAGTGGTATGAAGCAGGATATAGCGGAGTTTGTATCTCAGTGCTTGAACTGTCAGCAGGTTAAGTTCGAGCACATGAGACCTGGTGGTTTGATGCAGCGACTTCCCATTCCTGAGTGGAAGTGGGAAGGGATTACTATGGACTTTGTTGTTGGGTTGCCTCGTACTTCTCATGGGTTTGATTCCATATGGGTGATTGTTGATAGGCTGACTAAGTCAGCACATTTCTTGCTGGTTCAGACTTTTTATGGCGCAGAGAGGTTAGCTCAGATCTACCTTCGTGAGATTGTTCGGTTGAACGGGGTCCCAACTTCTATCATTTCAGACCGTGGCACTCAGTTCACATCTCAGTTCTGGAGGGATATTCAGCGAGATTTGGGTACAGAGGTTCATCTTAGTACTGCTTTCCACCCTCAGACAGATGGCCAGTCCGAGAGGACCATTCAGATTCTGGAGGACATGCTTCGGGCTTGTGTTCTTGACTTTGGAGGTTCATGGGATCAGTTTTTTCCCTTGGCAGAGTTTTCTTATAATAACAACTTCCATTCGAGTATCGGCATGGCACCTTTTGAGGCTTTGTATGGCAGGCGTTGCAGATCACCGGTAGGTTGGTTTGATGGTTTTAGTTCTGGGCCACAGAGCACTGATTTGCTTTGAGATTCCTTAGACCGAGTCCAAGTGATTCAGGACAGACTTCGGGCAGCTCAGAGCAGGCAGAAGAGTTATGCTGATCATCGGCTTCGTGCCTTGGAGTTTAGTGTCGGTGACTTGGTGTTTCTCCGTGTATCGCCCATGAAGGGCGTGATGAGATTTGATAGGCGGGGCAAGCTTAGCCCCAGGTACATTGGGCCGTTTGAGATTCTTCAGAGGGTTGGTAGCGTTGCCTATCAGCTAGCCTTGCCTCCGATGTTTTCAGCTATACATCTTGTATTCCATGTTTCGATGTTGCGTCAGTATGTCTCAGACGAGTCTCATGTGTTGCAGTGGGATTCAGTTCTGTTGGATGAGGGTTTAGCCTTTGTTGAGGAGCCGGCAGCTATTTTGGCCAGAGATGTCAGGAGATTGAGGTCTCGAGAGATCCCGGTTGTTAAGGTTCAGTGGAGGCACCGTCCAGTCGAGGAGGCTACCTGGGAGACCGAGAGAGATATGCGGGATCAGTATCCGCAACTATTTTAGCCTTCAGGTACCCCCCTTGACCTTGACTTTCGAGGACGAAAGTCCTTTTGAGTAGTGGATGATGTAATGACCCTTCCGGTTATTTTCACGTATACGTTTTCCTTGAACCGTTAAAGCTTGTTTGTAGCGGCCCCAAGTCACTTAAGGCTCGTCGGGACCGGTATTTTGGTGTTGGGTCCATTTGTTTGGTCGCATAATAAGTTTTGAAGTCAAGCAAGTCGGCAAAAGTTATCGTAAGTTCTTTAATGAATTTTCTGAACTTTGGGTAAAATGTCTCGGAGCTTTTCTCTCAATATATAAAGAGTTAGAAGTCCTCCAAAATACCAAATCGAAGGTCTACGAGTCTAGTTTCCAATGCACAAAACCTCACATCCAACTGATCTCGGAGTAAAAAGTTATGACTGTTTTACCGCGGACTATCTTGCAGAAAACGGGTTGCGAACCGGGTCGCGAACCGGGTCGGGTTGAACTCGATTTAAGCCTCAACTTCACGTTTTAAAATGCCATTTCAGTTCCGAAACAGTGAGAAAACATAAGGGAGGGCTCCAAGAGAGTTCTTTAGTATCTAAATCGTGCGATGGTGAGTTGCAAACTTAATTTAAGAATTTTATTAACATCTCGTGTATTTGAAAATATTTTATTTAAAAGTTGAATTTGGTAAAAATTATATTATTATTACCTTTTTAAAATATTTTAAAGGTTTATGAAAAATATTTTTATTGCAATATAATTGTATATGTATTTATTTTATAAGGTTTTTATACATTGTAATATTTTAACAGAGATAGTAAATTTAGTTATGTTGAAATTTATTATTATAATATAGTAGGTTTTATTCAAAATAATTTTCTATGAATTATGGTATATTTAAAAAGTTATATTTATTATACCACGAATTTATGCAATACCCAAATATTTATACAACGGGGTAAGTGATGAGGTGTTAAACAACCCCACTTCCACGTGGAAGTGGGGGGGGGGGGAGGGACACACCATAGTCCATACGTGGTAGCCTGCCAAATGTCCCCTTCACTTTAATTGATTTCAACAAACAAATGCTGCCTACACACTTAAAGCATTGAATAAATTACTTGCTAATTGCTGCCAACTTTCATAACACTTCTTTTAAATGTAATTTTGGTGCAAAAATTACCACAGTACATCATTCACTTGTCACATTAAAAGTTGAATCCAATAAGCAAGATCTTGATAATTTATTGCATCACCGAAAAGAAAATCGGTTATCCACGTCAAGTTATTCAAGCCTAATTTCGAGTTTGATTTCATTTCGGAGTTTCTCGGAGCGGTTCGAGCGTGGACATCATCGTTCTAGCAGCTTGTCATCGGAAGACAGGTAGGTTACGGTTTATTTTCCCTAGACTCCGCATATATAGGATAAAATTGTATTAATGTGCATCCTTGGGTAGGTTTATTAGGTTGGTACCACAGACCTCGACCGCTTTATTCATGTCCGCCTACTTTTGTTTCTCCGTTGCTTGTAGTATTTGCCGATATATTTTATTTACCCTTGTGGTCCCGTGAGGCCTTGGTTGACTCTGGAAAATAGAAGGTGGAATTTTGGGAATGTCCGCGAGTCCCGGGCATAGAATTAAATCGCTTCTAGGCTGGTTTATGCTTGCTGAGTTAGCTATTGGGCATGTGCAGGGTCGATATGGTTGATTGTGAGCTGCTAGGGGCAGCTATTGTGTTGTGATCATACCATTTCGCATGGCATATAAAGAGGTTTTATCCATGTTTTACTATGGTGTTTGGCTTCGGGCCTACTGACACTATTTCTAAACCTTGGCATAGGCGCCGGGGGGCCCTTTTTAATTGGAAATAATTTGGAAATGGTTTGATGTTAAACTTGTGAATTTCCTGGGTAAAAGAAAGTAAAATTATGTTTTAAATTATCAGTTTTACGATTAACGCTAGACTCGGCAGGGCCGGGGTGCTAGTTGAGTTTTCTTGCTACTTGAGATGATTTTTAGCCTCGGTCGGACCGAGCACCCGAGATAACTTTTTACTGTTTAGACCCGGTTATTCCCGGGCACCCTTGGAGGGGTTTTTGAGATACTTTCCTACAACTTTAGTCCTGGATAGGGTCTGGGCATGCATATTCGAGACTGGGTCTATATCTTGATACCGGACTTGTTTCCGGACGACATGTTTGATACTGAGTTTTAGTATGGGGTCTGGGACCTCCATGAACCTTGCCATCCGGGCCAGGGGATTCGGGCTGCGTGTGCCGGAGGAGGGGTATACGGCGGAGTAGAGGTATACGGGAAGTGTCCTTCCATGGAACCTACCTGCTGGGCCGGATCGGCGCCGGAGGAGGTACATACAGAGATACCATTTCACTTGAGATCTTCATGCATCATATCATTCATTGTTTGAGGCTCCACCCTTGTTTTTTGTTTGTTGATTGTACGCTCCGG